>CAIGQV010019804.1:770540-787159 GCA_903798115.1 Danio jaintianensis | reverse complement strand
GTGCAAACTGTACAACAAAAACCTCAAGATTAAAGTAAAAATGTTACAATCTTAATGTTTGTGATTTTGAAAATACGTTTCAAGATTATACCAGCAATCATGCATGTTTTTATTTGTATTTTATGTTGGTATAATGTTCGGGAAGTACAACTGTTCTGACCTGATGTGCATTGAAATGGACAATATATATATATACTTAAAGGGTGTTGAATTTTTATTATTATAATTTGGTCTCATTTATAGGAGCCTCAAGAACTGTGAAAGCATACTTTTACATTTTTCAGAAACTTGGAACATAATTCGGGTCTGAAGGGGTTAAAATGTACAATAATATAAAACGATATAAAATGTTGAGCCCTTTAGCGCCCCCTGTGGAAAAACAACAGTATGACACAAAGGAATAAATTAAATACACGGCAAATGTTTGATATTAATATGAAAATACATATTAATTACTACTAATCCAATTGTGTAATATATTAAAATAAACAGTCATATGTCCACCAGTTCTGATAGCATAGTCCTGCTTCTAGGATCACGCATCTCGTTTATAAATCGATATCATTGAATGTTTTTATTTATAGATGTGTTCTGAATTACCCTTTTTTGTCATTATTACTGTTTAAGTAAGTTAATTCCATTAATTATTGAAAAATAAAAACACAAAATAAATCAGCGTCTGAGGTGACGTTGATTTGCCGCCAGAGGGTGATAACGTCACTACGCAAACATTTCTCTCTCACGTTAACACTTCAACAGAGCACTCCTGACCTGTTTAATTAATATTTCCATAACGTCTCATTGTCGGTGTAGTTTGACGACATCCTCTTTCCGCTGGTTGACATATTAATCATAACAAAATGAAGACTTTTTTGAGCTGTTGCTCGGTAACCCTCCTCAGACAAACGTCCACACTCAACAATTAATATTCATGAGGAAACCATTTACCAATGTTCGATTGGCTAATTCAACACCAGAATCCTCAACGTCTAGTTTTCAGCAAATCAGATGGTCCTGCGTCACATTACGTGCTTAATATTCATAAGCCGCTCTTTGTGCTGCACATGCGCAGTGTGAGTTTATTCTTCAAAACAATGGCGGTAGACGGTTTGACCATAACAGAACAGTGGATCAGAGAGAAACTCAACCTTCAGCACCGATGTTTAGGTAAAACTTTAATACAGTTTATTTATATAGTACAGTCATTATCTGATTAACTAATGTTTGTAATCATTTATTACAGCGGATGTCCGATCATTGACTCTACCAGGAACATATGAAGGGAAAATCTGTCGTTTAGGAGCATCACTGAAGAACTTTGTGCGTCTGAAATCACTGGATCTCTCATATAACGCGCTGGTCACAGTTCAGGTGAATATTAATATAGTTTATTATTTTAATACCATATTTTCTTTGTAGAAGGCTATATTGAGGTATTCATTAATACTCATATAACGCCTATTAGTATATTTAGTATAAAATATAGTATAAAAAACCCCTAACGTCCAAAAGTATCAAACAAAATATATAATTTACAATGGGTCAAATACATTCATTCATTGTCCTTTGGCTTAGTCCCTTTATTCATCAGGGGTCGCCACAGCGGAATGAACCGCCAACTTATCCAGCATATGTTTAACACAGCGGCTGCCCTTCCAGCTGCAACCCAGTACTGGGAAACACTCATACATACTCATTCACACACACAAACACACTCATACAATACAGCCAATTTAGCTTACCTAATTCCCCTATAGCGCATGTGTTTGGACTGTGGGGGAAACCGGAGCACCCGGAGGAAACCCACGCCAACACGGGGAGAACATGCAAACACTCCACACAGAAATGCCAACTGGCCCAGCTAGGACTCGAACCAGCGACCTTCTTGCTGTGAGGCGACAGTTCTAACCACTGAGCCACAGTGTCGCCCACACATATAACTTGTATTAGCATATTGAAATGAAAATATATCTTAAAACATATTCTTAAAGAAAATATCAAAGGTGGTCAAAAACTTTATTTAAGGATAACAGTTTGACCCCAAAAACTCATTAATTTAAGTTTGAAATATTTATACATTGCCACTATCCATCAAATAATATAATATAATATACTTACTTATTCTTTTATATGGGGCGACGCGGTTGCGCAGTGGGTAGCACAATCGCCTCACAGCAAGAAGGTCGCTGGTTCGAACCTCGGCTGGGTCAGTTGGCATTTCTGTGTGGAGTTTGCATGTTCTCCCCGTGTTGGCGTGGGTTTCCTCCGGGTGTTCTGGTTTCCCCCACAAGTCCAAACACATGCGCTATAGGGGAATTGGGTAAGCTAAATTGTCCGTAGTGTATGTGTGTGAATGAGTGTATATGGATGTTTCCAAGAAGGGCATCCGCTGTGTAAAACATATGCTGGATAAATTGGCGGTTCATTCCGCTGTGGCGACCCCAGATTAATATAGGGACTAAGCTGAAAGGAAAATGAATGAATGAATGAATTCTTTTATATATTTTAATAAGTATGGATGAGAATAAGTATCTTTTTAAATTATTAAACCAAAATAGTATAGACTACATAACACTTCCCTCACTGTCAACTAGAAAAATATGGAATAATATATATTATTAGTTTTAATTATTATCATTATTTTTCGATAAGTTTTATATATATCCCCCAATGTTGTGGTAGGTGTGGGGTAATGTACTGCTTTAAATTTTAAATGCAAAAACATAATAAATAAATAAATATAAACACATAGAATACAATAAACATAAATAAAGTAAAAAAAATTATATATATATATATCTGTTACGCTGAATGGCAGTGGATTATTATTTCACTCACATTTGGACAGTTAATTTTTACTAATATTTTAAGCAATAAAACAGACACTTTTATTGCATTTTATATGCTTTTTATGTATCTAACATCACTTTTGAAAACTTAATTTCAAAATGCATACAACTACTTGTCTTCAGCAGTCACTAACGAAATAAATAACACATAAATAAATATATAAATGATGAATAAATTAGGATATTAATGTAGTCTATTATTTTTAGAGTGTATTGTAATATAGTAAATTGTGTATTAATTTATTAACAGCCCTTATACAAGTTGTAGGTGACGCAGTGGCTCAGTGGTTAGCACTGTGGCCTCACAGCAAGAAGGTCGCTGGTTCGAGTCCCGGCTGGGCCAGTTGGCATTTCTGTGTGGAGTTTGCATGTTCTCCCTGGTTGGCGTGGGTTTCCCCCGGGTGCTCCGGTTTCCCCCACAGTCCAAACACATGCGCTATAGGGGAATTGGATGAACTAAATTGGCCGTAGTGTATGTGAATGTGAATGTGTATGGGTGTTTCCCAGTACTGGGTTCCAGCTGGAAGGGCATCCGCTGTGTAAAACATATGCTGGAATAGTTGGCGGTTCATTCCACTGTGGTTACCCCTGATGAATAAATGAATATATGAATATAAATGAGGAAAATGAGTGAATGAATATAAATTGTAATAGTGTATATATAAATATAGTATAAAATAAACCTTATTCTTACATTTTTTTTAACTTAGATCAAAAGTAAAGCTATTTTTGTTTTTTAAATGAGAAAATAGAAATTATCATTGGAAATATATGTATATAGAATGCAATTCCAATGCAAATGCAGTTGCAATTTAATTGAAAGCTGTGTTTATGTAACAGCAATGACAAGCAAATGTTGCAGTGTACTAGATATGTTTTGAAAGGGATGTATTTAATATAATTTCTACATTTTGCTCTCCGTCATATGGATGTTTGTAGGGTATTGAGCATCTGGAGCTGCTGGAGAGACTGAATCTGTACTATAACAGACTGGCGTCTCTGCAGGACATCTTTTCCCTGCACAAACTACAGAATTTAAAGGAACTGGACCTGCGACTGAATCCTGTGGTCAAGAAACACCCACACTACCGCCTTTACCTGGTCCACGCAAACACCAAACTCCGCAAACTCGGTAATTCATCCGCTTTCTGTCTGTGTTTGCGTCTGGTGGACTGAGATGTTAAAATCAGTGTTTTTATTTTCTCTCTGTTATAGACGACTGTCCAGTGCGAGACCGAGAAAGAAAAGCAGCTCTCATGCATTTCTCATCAGAGGAAAATCTAGTCTCTGATCATAAGAAACATGTCTTCATACAGGACACAACTGGCAGGTAAAATAAGCTGCGTTATTATTGTTTACTGAGATTAAAACTATTGGTGAATGAAATAAAGCTGAGATATATTATGAATTATTACATATAAAATTTAATAATGAAAATTGGAAAATTAGAAACGCCATCTTGGCGGCTAAATTAAATATTTGAATATTGATATAGTTAATATAATGTATTAAAATATATATATATTTATACAACAGTTCTGTCTGGTTCTTGAATCTGATTGGCTGATAGCCGTGCGATATTCTGCCAGTAACAACACTGGACCCGTTTCTTCACCCTTCACCCTTGTGTATTACTCTGCCCACATACAGCGACAAGCTGAGGACACTCTACAGTTTGACAAATATTACTTCTGTTGGGCAACATAATGTACTTTTGAGGCTTTTTTAGTGGAGAATGTAGTTGTTTAGATTGCAACTATGCAGTTTATTTATAAGAATAGTGTCTATTTTTAAATATTTATACGTTGACGTTGTCTATCCACAAGATGGCGACAGGACCGCATATTAAGCCCTTAGAAGATTAAAACAGTGTAATTTCTAACTACAGCTGATCAAATCATTATTAAACTGGTAAGTGATATTCTAAGTCGATCTCTCTCTTTTGTATATTGTAGTGCTGTATTTATACCATAGTAACTGTAGTGTGTTGAGTGTGAGATGGGTCTCGCATATCAGGAATGTGTGTTGTGTTGGCAGAAAGAAAGAAGAAATGCCCGCATGTGTTTAGCGTTTTTCCTTATCGCAAACACAACAGCAATCTGGTAGTGATTGCGCTGCTTTTTCGGGGTTAATTATTGTGATATCCCGATTGCAACAGAGAAATACTGTAGACTGTAATAATTTTGGGAGATATCTCTGTAGTCGGATGGCATTTCATGTCACGTTCAGCCTTATAATCATAAAATGTGAGCAAAATCACCTGTTTTGTCATCACTTTAGACATTACGCTAGAGAACCATTCAAACACTAGCTCTACAGTGACGTTGGTGAATGAGCAACGGTTTCTGCTGTTCTGACGTCAGCTGCAGATGTGAATGAACGGCGGAAGAATGTAGTTCCTAATACAAAAGGGTTTTTAGACTCTCCGTGTTTGATTTTCTTTTTTATACACGATTATGCCGTCGAACTGTTGTATAAACGCAATATCACACGAGTAGCAGTGCGATATGGCTGTATATCAGCACTGGTGGGAGGCGTGCGTTGGCACGAGGCCGCAGGCCGATCGCACTGCTACTCCTGTGATATTGCTCATATATATATATATATAAAGTGTATTTAAATGTATACATTTTTTTAACTAAGGGTTTACTCGCATTAGCCATGATTGTCATGAACCAGACCCAGGCGCGATTGTTCCCCCTCCCCCCCCCCCCCTCGGCCTGCACTCACATTGCATTTTTCGCCTTCCGAGCTGGAGCCCGCTTACGTCATTGATGATGCGACATGCACAGTGGACATTGCTTTAGTTCTATTGTTTTGTATTGTTTTTAGTCGTTTGGGATGCAGTGACACGTAGTCAAATCTCTTGCTGAACAGATCCAGCACTTTTGACGCTCATAAATGTTCATGTACGTCATTGCATTGCTGCAGGTATTAGGAGGTTTGCTGAAGGTGCAGTGAGGGGTTTGTATCTTTAATAAACTATGACAGTTCGTGTTCATTGAAAAGTAAGAATGATTAATAAATCCATATGAAACAGTCCCTTAAAAGTGACGTCACGTCTTCAGTTTTGCGCTCAGGCACGCTTTGCACTGACACTACAAGCGTACCGCACCAAAGCCCAACCGAGCCGCACTCTGGCAGACCTCTTCCAACCGGGCCAGGGCCGGCCAACTGAACCATGCCTGGGCCCGATTCAGAGCACTCACACTTGTCAAACAAACCGGAAAATGGGGGTCAAATGTGCCTGGGCACTGTTGGGATAGCCTAGTGTGAGTACACCCTAAATATTAAACTTGCATGAAAAACGTAAAGCTTGAAAGTTTGAAAATTAGAAATGACAACTAAAAGGAAAAAATGTATATTAATGTAGTGTGTTATTTTATAATAATTAACTACTTAGTTAATAAATAATTACTTAGTTATTAATTTATTAACAGTTATTATATATAAATTGTAATATTATATTTACATGTCAGTATATAATAAAACATATTCTTCAAAAAAAATACAAAAATCAAACTTTGTTAAAAAATATGAACCTAAAAGGATTAAAAATAAAATTGGAAAAAATTAGAAATGGTCAAAAATAAAAAATAAAAATGTAAAAAATATTAGAAATGTTGCCATGACTCAATTAACTAAATGAAACATCTTTTGAACTATTAAAAATATAATAATATGAATAAAATAAAGTGAAATAAAAAATCACACATAATAAGCACATACAGTAACAGGATTACAAAACATTTAAATAAGTATTATTATTAATAAAAAAAGACATTAAAATATATTGAAAACAATATATATCATTGAAAAATTATTATAAAACGTTGTCATGACTAAATTAACTAAATTAAATGTTTTTAAACTACTAAAAATAAAATAAAATTACACACAATAAGCACATGACAGAATTATTAAAAATAACTATTAATAAAGGGCGACACGGTGGCACAGTGGGTAGCACAATTGCCTCACAGCAAGAAGGTCGCTGGTTCGAGCCCCGGCTGGGTCAGTTTGCATTTCTGTGTGGAGTTTGCATGTTCTCCACGATTGTTGGCGTGGGTTTCCTCCGGGTGCTCCGGTTTCCCCCACAGTCCAAAAACATATGCTGGATAAGTTGGCGGTTCATTCCGCTGTGGCGACCCCAGATTAATAAAGTGACTAAGCCAAAAAGAAAATGAATGAATGAATAACTATTAATATTAATAAAACAATTAAAATTAAATTAGAATTTGAAAAAAATTACTAAAAAGAATATATATATATATATATATATAATTGAAAACATATTATAAATGTTGTCATGACTAAATTAACTAAATGAAATGTTTTTTGAACTATACAAAAAAAAAAAGTAAGCTAAATAAACATAAAATGTGCACACAATAAACACATAACAGAATTACTAAAAATGTAGCAAAAATAAATTCTGAATATTATTAAATGCCACAAATGTAAATGAGCACCAATTTGTAGGTGTATTTTCAGAGGCCATTGATGGTGTGTTTTTTAGAAGCAGCGATCTCAGAATTAAAGCGATGCAGAAGATGGTGAAGACGCTCTCGCTTCTGGAGGGAAATGAGGAAGTTGCACTAAATGATGTTTCTAGAAAGAGCGGGAAAAGAAGGAGTCTTCAAACTCTCTCCGTCCGCTGCGAGAACGAGTGCAGTCCTCTTCTGTCACACCGTAAACACACACACGGCATTATCATCACACTCTATGTCCTTTACTTTGTCTCATCTGGAACTGAATTTATTGCAAATACAGTTGAAGTCTGAATTATTTGCCCCCCTGTATATTGTTTCCCCCAATTTCTGTTTAACGGAGAGAAGATTTGCTCAACACATTTCTGCACATAATAGTTTTAATAACTCATTTCTAATAACTGATTTCTTTTCTCTTTGCCATGATGACAGCACATAATATTTGACTAGATATTCTTCAAGACACTAGTATTCAGCTTAAAGTGACATTTAAAGGCTTAACTAGGTTAATTAGGGTAAAGTTAGGGTAATTAGGCAAGTCATTGTATAACAGTGGTTTGTTCTGGAGACAATCCAAAACTAATATTGCTTAAGGGGGCGAATAATATTGACCTTAAAATGGGTTTAAAACATTAAAAACTGCTTTTATTCTAGTCGAAATAAAACAAATAAGACTTTCTCCAGAAGAAAAAATATTATAGGAAATACTGTGAAAAATTCCTGAATCTGGTAAACATCATTTGGGAAATATTGGAAAAAAGAAAAACAAAATTCACAGGAGGACGAATAATTCTGACTTTCAACTCTATATCGTTTATATTTAACACATCCTTCACAAGGAACATTCACAACAATTCTGCACTATATTTAATGATACATAAACATGTTAAACTCAACTGTTTATTCATGCATTTCCTTTGTTTTAAATACTTTGTCTGTCTCTTTGTTTGTAGAAAATCCATCTGAATCTGATATCGTATATTTATTCAATGATTCTGATTGCAGACGCTCATCAAAACATAAGCAGGTGCGTCTGTGTTTTATACATGTCATATGCATCAGATATTAGACATCCCTTGTTGGTTTTCAACATAATAGTTTTAATAACTCATTTCTAATAACTCATTTCTTTTATCTTTGCCATGATGACAATAAATAATATTTGACTAGTTATTTTACAAGATACTAGTATTCAGCTTAAAGTGAATATATACTGTAAGTAAATATATGTAGTGAACTAAACATATTAAATGTGATTTTTATTATAATTGCGTTGTTTTGTCTAGTCTTTTATGCATGTATCCTTGTGTATCTTTTACTTGTGTATTTGCACTTTGAGATGCTACCTTTAAAGGCGCTATATAAAATGTTTATAAAAGTTTATTATTATATATAATGAATTACGTATTAGTTATAAATGATTAAAGATGATTGGTTTATCTGTTTTTCATGTAGGAGTCTGTTCCTCCCAAGAGCTCGGATTATAAGAACGGTAAATAATATTTTTGGTTATTCCACTTCATGTGGCCAGAGGGCGACATTACTCTCATTTTGCTGTACAAGTGACTTTATTTGTATCCTGTAGTTTTACCTTTGACCTTATATGTATCTATTTTGTCAAAACCACTGTAGAATAATAATAATAATAATCACCGTTTTTCTCTGGTTTCCCTTGTTAGATGCTCGGGCTGGTCCTCATCGAGTGAGGTTTGTGAGTCCTGTCATACAGAGGCGTCCTTCTGTTCGAGGAGAGAGTGTTTTTACAGCACATCCAGATTCACACAAACAGCCTCACTCACACGGTACCCTTATATCTTCAGTTCATGAAATAATATTAGTCTGTCTGTATGATAAACCTGACACTGCATGCATATTATTAGGATCAGCTCTGTTAACAATAGATTTTGATAATCTAATTAGATAAAAACAACAACAACTTAAAAATACTTTGCATTGAAGGTACACATCTGATCAGTTCTTGCTAGAAACATAGTTCTACATATGCACAAATATTTTTACATTTGCTAAAATTTCCCTATTATCCTACTTAGCATATAAGACTGAAATAATTCTGTTCAGCCCGTCAAACTCTTCTAGAGCACCGATAGTTAATCTTGAAAAATCAAGTTTATCTATGAAGCCCTGGGTAAAAAATCTGGGTGTTATTGTGGATGATGGCTTGAGCTTTGACAAACAGATAAATGCAGTGGTTAAATCCTGCTTCTTTCAGCTTCGACTCTTAAAAACAGTTAAATCTATTCTATCTAGAAAATGTTTTGAAAAATAATCCATGCTTTTATTACCACTAGGTTGGACTATTGTAACTCACTATACTTTGGGATTAGTCTGAAATCCTTATCCCGTTTACAGTTAGTTCAAAATGCTGCTGCAAGGCTTTTAACAGGTACCAAAAAACATGACCACATCACACCAGTCTTACGCTCTTTGCACTGGTTGCCTGTGCACTATCGAGTCACTTTTAAAATTCTTCTCTTGGTTTTTAAATCTCTAAATGGCCTGGCACCTTCTTGTCTGTCAGACATGTTGATTGAGCATCAGCCTGGTCGGTCTCTTCGGTCATCTAACCAGAGATTATTATGTATCCCTAAGGCGAGGCTGAAATGCAGAGGTGACCGTGCCTTCGCAGTATCTGGTCCTAGGTTGTGGAATGCTCTGCCCCTCTGTATCAGATCTGTTTCATCTCTGTCTGTTTTTAAATCTAGGTTGAAAACTTCCCTCTTTGATTTGGCATTTTATCAATGAAAATTGTCCATTTTAGTTATAATTATAATTCTATAATTATAACTAAATTATTATTTATAATTTTATAATTCTATATTTTTCTTTGATGTGTATTGTGCAGCACATTGGTCAACCTCTGGTTGTGTTTAATAGTGCTATATAAATAAAAATGACATTGACATAATGTCCATATGAATATTCTCATATGTGATCTACTATTATGGGTTTTTTTGTTTGTTTGTTTGTTTGTTTGTTTGTTTAACCCTCATATAAATTTCATATAATGATATATAGAAAAAAGCTCATTAGTATTAAAAAATAATATATATATATATATATTTTTTTTAATTTCTCATGTTTTAATTATTAAAAGGGCTTTTCCAAGTGATGTTTTTCACACTATTTTCTATTATATTTTTCTCTTAGTTACTTCTTTTATTAACTTATTTATTTAGTTACTTCTTATACTTCTTTTAGTTTTCTTTAACATAAAAACTGCTTAAGTTAATATTATCAGCCCCCTTAAGAAATATTTTTAATGCATTTCAATAAGGCAAACCACTGTTATCCAATGACTTGCCTAATTAACCTAGTTAAGCCTTTAAATATCACTTTAAGCTGAATACTAGTGTCTTACTAAATAACATGTAAAATATTAAGTACTGTCATCATGGCAAAGACAAAAGAAATCAGTTATTAGAAATTATATAAAAAATATAACTTAAAAAAACATTAAAAAGTTATTACCTCCAGGAAATATTTCATAAATAGCGCTTATATATATATATTTTTGTTGCAGAATATGATTGCTCATCTCCTAAATGGCAAAACCAACTTCTAGATCGAGCGAATCCCGTCCTGCATCCTCCCAGACTGACCTACAGCACTGCAGAAACCAAAGACAGAAGCACAAAAACACTGAAGGTTTGTAAGGAAACTGATGCATTTAACATCATTAAAAGTATAGGCGACACGGTGGCTCAGTGGTTAGCACAGTTGCCTCACAGCAAGAAGGTCGCTGGTTTGAGTCCCGGTTGTCATTTCTGTGTGGAGTTTGCATGTTCTCCCCGTGTTGGCGTGGGTTTCCTCCGGGTGCTCCGGTTTCCCCCACAGTCCAAACACATGCGCTATAGGGGAATTGATAAACTAAATTGGCCATAGTGTATGAGTGTGTGTGTGTGTGTGTGTGTGTGTGTGTGTCTGTGTGTGTGTGTGTGTGTGTGTGTGTGTGTGTGTGTGTGTGAGAGAATGAGTGTGTATGGGTGTTTCCCAGTACTGGGTTGCAGCTGGAAGGGCATCCGCTGTGTTAAACATATGCTGGAATAGTTGGCGGTTCATTCCGCTGTGGCGACCCCTGATAAATAAGGGACTAAGCCGAAGGAAAATGAATGAATGAATTGAGGTATAATCTGCCTGCTGTAAACTCAGAAGACCTGAAGACTTCCTACAATCTCATCTTTACCTCAAAACATTTACATATATGTGGTATTTGTCCTTGGATTTAAATAGTTTTTGATCTGTTTTATCTTATTGTCTGTGAAAGGTGCTATAGAAATACATTTCACTTATTAAAATGTAAAACACACTGCATAATAACTTTTCAGCCATATTCTATTCCATCGGAAGCTAGATTGTATGTAATTTTGATCTCAATGTTCATATTGCTGTGAATCAGGGCGCATACAGAAAGCCCATGGAGCTTCTGCTGAGCATGATGGAGGATCTCTGGTCTGAGAAGAAGGAGAATCAGCAAAACAGGACATTTCTCAGTACGTTTTAACCACCAGTGCATGACTATAGTTGCATTAAAGGGCAACTATTATGCAAAAATCACTTTTATAAGGGGTTTAAATGCAGTTGTGTGGTGACAGTGTGTGATTATAACCAGCCTCTAATGGTATATAATTCGGTTTATAATCAGGCTTGATAAAAACAGTCTGCAGAAACACGTTGATTGACATTCTCACTTTGTACGTGTCATCAGAGGGGGAAAGCCCCGCCCACTAGTGCCCATCTATCCCTCATTAGCATAAACAGCCCTGAGTGAGAAGCAGCCGTCTGTCCATTAGCCATTAGAGTGTTTGAGCTGCTGAAGATAATGTCAGCATAGACTAAGAGGATTATAGATGTGGAGTTTTAGATGAAGCACAAACGAACAGCGACAGGAGTCTCCATAGACTGTCAGAAGCATGAAGCACACACTGACGCTCACATTTTCACACAGATAGCATCAGTCCTGTTTTTGAATCTGACACTATGCTGACACACAGCCGTTTATAGCTCCGCCCTTTTTTGAAAAGAGCTCAATCTCATTGGAATTTAAAGCGACAGTCACCAAAACACCACAATCAAAGCCTAAAAGGGTCAGTTTCAGAGAGTTCGAAAACATTATCTGTGTGGTATTTTGAGCTGAAACTTCACACACACTCTCTAGAGATATCAGAGACTTATTTTTCATCTTGTAAAAGAGGCATAATAGTTGCCGCCCTTTAATGCAGTGCTCTGTGTGCAGTGAAGATGGTTCAGATCCTCAGCATGATGGAGCAGGAGGTTGCAGGAGGAGAACAGGAGATCCAGACTCTGAAAGCGGCTCTGAAAGCCTCCATCGCTCAGGCTGACGTGCAGGAGAAACAACACCAGTCTGAGATTGAAGAGCTGACGCTTCAACAACAGCAGGCGCTGGAGTCCATCGTAAGATTAGATCGCATGCAGTTTAATGTGCTGCTTTTCAATTCAATTCAAGTTTATTTGTATAGCGCTTCTTACATTAATTATTGCTTCAAAGCAGCTCTACAAAAGGTGCACATTATTGCATTACAATCCAATTAAGTTAAAGTTACAATTAAATATAAGTTATTATATACAGATATAGTTAACCTGCAATTTTATATAGTATATAGGTGGTCTACGTGTACATGTTTAATGAAGTGTATTAAGTGTATGTGTTGTCCTTGAAGTCCTCGATGGTTTTTAGCTAGATTATTAACAAAAGACTGTTTAACTATGTATGCTATATTATTTATTCCAACCTGAAAGGGTTAATTCACCACACTCTGATTCTAATGTTATGTTTTCTCTAACGATGAGCTTTTACGAGTGTGTTGTCAGCGACTCTGCTGTTGTGTTTAAAACAGAAGCGTCTTAATGAGCAGATGAAGAGTCTGTTGGAGGAGAACGTGTCTTTACAGAAACAGCTGATCAGAGCAGAACACAAGCTGCTGGCGTCCCGACTCAAGAACATCCCACACACACAGGACAGAGGTCAGTGGAGTCGAAAACACAGCAGCGTTTAGAAGCCACTATCTCTGTTTCCATCTAAAGATGTCAATTAGATTTAAAAATTGGAATATTGCATAAAACATCTGTGAATAAAGCAGCGTTTCCATCCAAACTGGAGCAAATATCAGACAGTAAATGTAGTTTGATGCACTGTTGGGATTTGCCACTGTGATGTTTTTTCTTCTCTAATGACTGAGTTGCGCCTCTGAAAACAAAGACAAATTGCAATAAACGCGGTGAATGCGGTGGCTTTTGGAGGCGTGAGACGCTCTTTGGGAGCGCAGACAGATGCTCAAGACAGTTCTGGAGGGAATAATAATACTGAAGCACTGTGATGACGGACTGATGGACGGCTGAGAGACTTTTACAATCAGCAAAACAACATTTCAGATCTTTTACAGTGTAAAGCCGGAAACATGGAAAGCTGCAAACTCCATTAATGCAAAGTACCTGAAACACACATTTACATCTGATCAGCATCTGTGGAAAAACTAAATCACATCACGCACACTGATGAATTCACTGTTTATTCACTAAATGCGTTTCCATTGTAGTTTATACACATTCTTTCCTTATCGAATCAAATCCTCGTTTATCCTGTGCATACGTTTTTTTTAATGTACATTTTCAAAATGTATGCTCATCTTGGTGTTTCCATTAAACATTTTTAATGGAAGTATTCTAAAAATGTGCATAAAAATCAGTGGATGGAAACAGCTAATATCTTCAAAATTCCCCCAGCACACCACACGACAACCGCAAAACATGATCAATTCTGACACAGGTGAGTGGGCTTGACAAACCACCTGTAGAAAACACACTCTTTCATCTCTCTGACACTAGGGGTGTAACGGATCATACGGATCACAACCCACAGTTCGGAACACATGTGACCTGCGGATTATACTTTTTTTTTTTACTTTACTGAATTTGTTACGAACGCAGAGAGATCGCCTCTCACACCATTTAAATCTCACGTATGAAAGCATTTAGGCGTGTATGTATGATATGTATGACGGAAGAAGTTGTGGTGGGTTATTGGGGATGTGGTGGGTTTCATTAAAGGTGTTTTCTGTCACTACTTGTTTAGCCTGCATTAATGCATTCAGTGTAAGCTGCACGATTAATAATTAAAAGATCAGGATCTCAACACACACGCAACATAAATTATAAATGATGGTGATTTGCATATGTTTATTAATCCTTCAAATCGCTGCATTCAAATCTGTGTTTGAAAAATGCAAAAATCAAGAGATTTAGTCTTTAGTTTACAAACAGTGAAATAGCACAGAAGTACTGGGAGAACAGTTTATAATTTAGATAAAACCACTGATGTTTATGGTAAAGATTAAAATCACCATCATGTGCATTTAACTCAGGGTTCATACGGTCATGGAAAACCTAGAAAAGTCATGGAATTTTGACATGGCATTTTTTTAGGCCTGGAAAAGTTTTGGAAAAATAGAAAAACCCACAAAGTTTTGGAAAAGTCATGGAAAACAGATATCTGTATACTTGAATATAGGTTATTTACTTCGTTTCTGTCCTTGGCCAATCACATACTCTCACATTATTAGTGCGGTGTAAGCATTATCTAAGTCAATTTTACATAGATATAAATATAAGCTGAAACTAAATAGATTGAAATAGATTGTTGTGTTTTACAATATGCTGTAATAAATTTGAACACGCATTGTTTTTCTTTTACCATGTATATGTAGACATTGCATGAAACATTAGGTCATGAAAATTTACTTGAAAGTCTTGGAAAAATCATGGAAAAGTCATGGAATTTTAGTAGTAAAAATGTGTATGAACCCTGTTAACTTGACGCTCAATAATGAAAGTTGTAGGCAGCAATTACATTATTTAACCAATAGGTGGCGACAACCAGCCATCAAAAATATGCCACTGAATAACTCTTCAAAAATGATCCATCTAGGATTGAAACATCCCCTTTTTGGCTGATCCGAAAAATGGTCCGATCCGTGACTAAAAAAACATAATGTGATCCGAACTGTGAGATTTGTGTACCACTATCTGACACTTTAATCGACCCTTTAATCACCAGTTTTGCACATTTGCACCAGACATGTTCTTACAATGACTCCATTTCTTTAAAAACCCCCACTGTGCATTGATGAAATTCCTCACACAGGTGAGTGGGCTTGACAAACCACCTGTAGAAACACTCTCTCTCTCTCTCTAATAAATATATAAAACACTCCCCTTCTAACTCTAGCATTTAATTCCCTGAGCACTAACAGTTGTATGTATTGCCTCTTCTTGTTAAATCGCTGAATGCCTCAATTGTGAGTCTCTTTGGACAAAAGCGTTTTCTAAATGACTAAATGTAAATAAGCTGATTATAGATGTTTTTATAGTACTGTTAGCTCTTATATGTCAAAACATCAAGAGATATGGATTTCTCAGTTTATGGCCTCTTTAATACTCTAATCAAATATAACGTTGTTGTTTTGTTAATGTCTGTGCTGCTGGATGTTCAGGAGTGCAGTCTGTTCCTGAAGAGTTAAACACGAAGAGAGGCATAATCATTGATGATGAGGAGGACGGAGTCAGTGAGCAGCAGCAGAGCTACAGGTGAATGTCTGATCATACAGGACTCCATATCCTTCAGATTCTGGCTTGATTTATTTGTTTGTTTGGCAGGTCTTTGATTGCCAGAAACGAGCGTTTGCTGCAGCAGCTGGAGGAGGCTTTAATGAGCAAATGAAGGAGGTGCTTCTGATAGACTAATACATTCATAGAGTGCTTTTTAAAGCAAATCTGTGCTTTGAAAGATGATATAAATGGTCAAACATATTTAGCAAAAGCCTTTTGTTTTATAGACACTATACGCATCAGCTTTATTCACATTGAACATGAACTGAATCAAACGTGTTTGTTTTCTGTATCGACAAAAACAAATAAAAGAAAAAGATTTTCTTAATATTTGTTTTGTTTCTCAGTAAAAAAAAAAAAGCATTGACAATTAATTTAGAAATAAAAATGAATCAATATATTGGGTCAGAAATAAGCAAATGTATGCTTAATTCACCTCAATGAGGTCAGAAAAAAATGAATTTCATTTTTGTGGTAACCATAAACTCATTTCATTAGAAAAAACCCACAAAACTTCCGTCATTTTGCAGTGAAAATAAATGTATTTTCATAAGCATTTTAATTAGTGCTGTCCAACAATTAATAAAAGTTTGTATTTACATAATATGTGTGAAGTGAAGTGAAGTGAAGTGAAGTG
>CAIGQV010019804.1:739701-759327 GCA_903798115.1 Danio jaintianensis | reverse complement strand
CCATATTTGCATGCACATATGCATACATATATATTAATTAATAAATACACAAAAATATATACTAAAATACTGTATTTGCATGCATGTGTGCATTTACATATTAAGGAATAAGTATATGCAAATATACACTCAAATACTGTATTTACTTGCATGTGTGCTATAAATGCACACATGCATGTAAATACAGTATTTGAGTATATATTTGCATATTTACTTATAAATAAAAATATATGTAAATACTGTATTTACATGCATGTATGCATTTATGTATTAACCACAAAATATATGCAAATATATAGTCAAATACTGTATTTACATGCAAGTGTGCATTTATATATTAACTAGTATAAACTAACAGAACATTAATATAAAGTGTTACCATAATTATTTATTTT
Source organism: Danio jaintianensis (assembly GCA_903798115.1). Lineage (NCBI taxonomy): Eukaryota > Metazoa > Chordata > Actinopteri > Cypriniformes > Danionidae > Danio > Danio jaintianensis. The sequence continues at coordinate 758,932 of CAIGQV010019804.1, read as the reverse complement.
TAATGCAATATTTTTATGATGAATTAAGCATTATCAGGTTATTATGATCAGCATGTTTGCGCAGCTCTTTACCGTGACTCCTGCAATGACGGGAGATTTTCCTTCGATCATCTTGTAAACCTCCTCGGCGGCGTCTTCGCTGCTCTTCTCTTTGAAGCGTTTTCTGGCCAGCTCCGCCAGCGCCTCTCTGAACTGGCTGTAGGTAATAGTGCGGGCAGATTTGATCCTAGAAAACAATGAGATGAAGCCAAGACAAGCGGCTGATAAATTTGTCAGTATATATTGTGGCATGAAACATAAACACAGAGTGAAGCAGAAACATGCAAGGCCTGAGTAAAAGAGCTTCTGTAAACACAAGACAAACACTGCAGAACGCCTCTGACACTGAAACAGAGCAATTCAAACCTCACACAGCTTTTCTGAGAAACATTATATATTAGCAGATTTTGTGTTTTGCAAGAGAAAGAAAATAGTAGGTGGGTGCTCTGGTTTCCCCCACAGTCCAAACACATGCGCTAAATTGTCCGTAGTGTATGAGTGTGAATGAGTGTGTATGGGTGTTTCCCAGTACTGGGTTGCAGCTGGAAGGGCATCCACTGCGTAAAACATATGCTGGATAAGTTGGCGGTTCATTCCGCTGTGGCGACCCCAGATGAATAAAGGAACTAAGCCGAAGGAAAATGAATGAATAATAAATTTTTATAATGAAACCGTTATGGTAGGTAAGCGTGACAACAGTGCGAGGATCCAAATGCAGCTTATTTTAAAAGGCTTCCAATTAATCACTTGAGTAAATGTTGATTTTTGTGTGAACTGTCCCTTTAAGAGCCGATAAATCCTCAATTTTCAGCTAGTTCTGCTTCTGAACGCTGCTTCTGGCGAGCAAACACAGAGCCAAACTGTTTATCACACTGAAGTAAACTAAATACCGGATGACTCCATTGGATGCTCGCTCCTTGACGGCAGAGACTAAAGATATGGGAAGCATTTTCTGCTTTTAAACGCTGATGAAAAGTGAAATGAGAGATCCGTGTGTAATGATCCAAACACTTTACTGACACGTTTGTGTAACGACACACAGCTGTTTACAGAGAAGAAAAACCATTGCTGAGTCGCAGCATGAAACTCTTTCAAAGACCTTTATCATGGCAGTTATCTTTAACGTCATGTTTCAGTACAAATTTAATAATAAATAGTTTTCATCTTAACATATTTTCATCTAAATTCATCTATTGGCATTATCTATACAGTATTACGCATACATCATACAGTTTCTCATTTTTTACATGTAAATTTCATCCACAAATAGCTAATTATTTTGTCTTAAGATACTTCATTTCATATATATTTATACATATATGTGTGTATATACTATTTTTATTATATATGTGTGTGTATGTTTAACGATGCTGTCAAATGATTAATTGTGATTATTCACAACCAAAAGAAGCTCACATTTACAAAAAATATTTGTGTATAAAAAATATATATATATAAATATTTATAATACAAATGATATATAAATGTAAATATATTTCTTTTGTATATTTTTGTATTTTATGTACAGTATGTGTGTGTATTTATACTGTACATACATACATAAATGTATATATTATGTAAATGCAAACCTATATCTTGGATGTGACTAATTATTTGAAATAACTAATTATCTATATACATATATATGTATATAAATATATATATATACACATACATACATACATACATACATATATATATATATAGCTTAATTCCAGTGTGCCGCTTCTCATTTCCACAGTACAACTGCACAAGTAAACTCGACTCTTTCTGTATAATTCATTTGAGTCTTTGCTGAGCGCAGGTTTGTTTGTGTGATCCTTCAGGACTCTCTGTATAATGTCAGAGCCGCACATCAACTCAATGACTCACACACAAACTCATCTACATACTGTACATTACTGGACTAATGCTCTTAAAATGGTCTCCTGGGGATGTCAACGATGCATTTGTTTGATCAAAAATACAGTAAATATTTTTAAAAAGTTATTTACATTTAAAAGAATTGTTTTCAGAGGGTGGCACGGTGGCTCAGTGTTTAGTATTGTGGCCTTACAGCAGGTTCGAGTCCCGGCTGGGCCAGTTGGCATTTCTGTGTGGAGTTTGCATGTTCTCCTCGTGTTGGCGTGGGTTTCCTCCTGGTGCTCCGGTTTCCCCCACAGTCCAAACACATGCGCTATAGGTAAACAGGATGAACTAAATTGGCCGTAGTGTATGAGTGTTTGTGTGAATGAGTGTGTATGGGTGTTTCCCAGTACTGGGTTGCGGCTGGAAGGGCATCCGCTGTGTAAAACATATAATAGTTGGTGGTTCATTCCGCAGTGGCGACCCCTGATGAATAAAGGGACTAAGCCAAAGAAAAATTAAGGAATTGTCTTCAGGGTTGTACTGTTGTCTGTATATCTATTATTATAAATATCTATTACTTTTCTATGTGCTTCTCTAGAGGCTTTGATTGTTTGACACCAATATTAGTACTTATAGATGGTATCTTGTTTCCTTTTTGTCTCACGCCTCCAAAAGCCACCACATTCACCGCGTTCATTGCGTTTCGTCTTCTGAGGCGCAACTTATTTATTAGAGAAGAACAAACACCACAGTGGCAAATCCCAACACACTAAACTACACTTCTCTCAGCAATATCTGCTCCAGTTTATCAGGAAGTGAGCATTTTGTTCCCCTTTGTTTCTCATTGACTGGAAACGCTGCTTTATACTAATGTTTTATGCCATATTACAGTTTTGCTCATAAATCTGATTCACATCTTTGGATGGAAGCAGTGTTTTGTGAACAGCTGTGAATGTCTGCAGACGAGGTCAGTGTGCATGATGCTCTATATTAAGGGCACTTTATTCAAATCTGGCTCTGTTGAGGCAGCGCTGACTCTTTCAGTCATCTGGGTTATTCAGCATGAGGCATCATGGCCTGTGGCTGTGGGGGATGAGAATAACCCAACGCAACACTATTGCTCCTCACCGAGCATTTCACAAATGTGCATGAAAAAAATATATATGCATGCATACTGTTTCAGAAAACATCACAGTTGACCTACACTAAGGTTGCATCCACTCAAAGCCCTGATTGTCCCTCCTGTGATTTTCTTTTTCAATTATTTCCCAAATGATGTTTAACAGATTCAGGAATTTTTGACAGTATTTCCTATAATATTTTTTCTTCTGGTGAAAGTCCTGGAATTTCATATTGCAATATCTATAGCAGAAAAACTAAATAATCGCAATGTCAGATTTTTCCAATATCATGCAGCCCTAGCATACACATAAAACCACTGAAAAGCTGACAAGCTAGATCAGTATGTGGCGCTGTAACTCTCCAACAGAGAACCATAAAAATGCATGCACATAAACCATGCACACTGTATAAAGAGTTTTCACTTAAAGGGATAGTTCACCCAATATGAACATTCATTCCTCATTCATTTTCCTTCGGCTTAGTCTCTGATTTATCAGAGGTCGCCACAGCGGAATGAACCGCCAACTATTCCAGCATATGTTTTACACAGAGGATACCCTTCCAGCCGCAACCTAGTACTGGGAAACACCCATACACACTTATTCACACACACACTCATACACTACGGCCAATTTAGTTAATTCCCCTATAGCGCATGTGTTTGGACTGTGGGGGAAACCGGAGCACCCGGAGGAAACCCACGCCAACAAGGGGAGAACATGCAAACTCCACACAGAAATGCCAACTGGCCCAGCCGGAACTTGAACCAGCGACCTTCTTGCCATGAATCCGTGGTCCTTGGTGATTCATATAATGGCAGTGAATGGTGACAGGATTTTTTTTAGATTAAAAAAAAAAACGCATACAAACGAGTCAAAATCAATAGCCGTGGCTCCTGATGACGAAACGATTGATCTGTATAAGACATTGACCATTATTTACCATATTATTAGCTTTAATCCACAGCCTGGTCAAACATATCTCAGAGCATGTACATAAAAAAAGAACTGAAATGTTCTTTTTTGGGTGAACTATCCCTTTAAGTCAACATTTGCTCAGTTCCTCCTTCAGAAGAGCACAAAAATGAAACCCAGCCTACTTAATATTCAATTCCAATCGGAAATACATCATCATACTGAATTAAAAGTATATAAACATATACATATTGCATACTACACAGATCTGTTGAGAAATGCAATGAATTATGTCCCTCTACGGAGCACTTGTTTGAACTCTAGTACAGCTGATTAGCGTTATAAAACAGACTACATTATTTATGATATCGTTTGACGTGCGTGTGAGGGTAATAAATGGATATTAATCTCTGTGGCTCATGCATTCACTAACCTGATCTGAACCAGAGACGCATTAAGAAGACAATGAGTGTGAAAAAGTGGGTCAGATGACCAGATGTGATTAAAACCACATTTGAGCAAAACCCAAATCAGATCTCGTAGTGTTTTTGCTGTTCGCATGCATGCAACATCTGTGTTTACAGGCTTGCCAGACAGATGTCTAGGAGAAAACACAATTGGTTGACAGCTTAAAGATGACCCTTGTGAGTGTTCTACCTAGACAGCATGCTGGAGCGTTTGGGATGATGCTTGGATACATATCTGTGTGAATTATGTTGGTGTGATTTATTAATGCACAATCTTACAACATTTGAAGACATGAATCTTCAAGTCAGTTTATCAATCACAAAGTATTCACCAGTGCCTTTGAGAAAACTCTCATCATATAAACACATGCTCAAAGTTGTCTCACCACTAAAAAAGAAGAAAAAGCTTGGTTCAATTTGAAGAAAATGTGGCAAAAATGTATTACTTTTGTACAGTATTATGTACTTCTTAAATGAATAATAAAAATACAAATAAAATGTACTATATAAAAATGAATTCCTAATTATTTATTAATAATATTATAATTTATTATTTGTAATTATATATATATATATATATATATATATATTTTATTATAATTAAATATACATATATAGTGGGTGGCGCGGTGGCGCAGTGGGTAGCGCTGTAGCCTCACAGCAAGAAGGTCACTGGTTCGAGCCTCGGCTGGGTCAGTTGGCATTTCTGTGTGGAGTTTGCATGTTCTCCCCGTGTTGGCGTGGGTTTCCTCCGGGTGCTCCGGTTTCCCCCACAAGTCCAAACACATGTGCTATAGGGGAATTGGGTAAGCTAAATTGTCCGTAGTGTATGTGTGTGAATGAGTGTGTATGGATGTTTCCCAGTGATGGGTTGCGGCTGGAAGGGCATCCGCTGCGTAAAACATATGCTGGATAAGTTGGCGGTTCATTCCGCTGTGGCGACCCCAGATTAATAAAGGGACTAAGCCGAAAATAAAATAAATGAATGAATGAATATATAAAGTGCTCAGCATATATAAGTACACCCCCACAAATCTATATTTTAAATTCATATTTTTAATAGGATGCTTTACAATATTATATTTGTGCATATACATTAGATTAGTCAGTACTGAAGCCAAATCTGGAGCTAATCTAACAAAATAACTTACAATAATGGTTCAAAAACTAGTACACCCAAATGTATATGTTATAGAAAAATATTAAATACAAATTTAAATAAGAGGAAAAATCAACAGAAGCAAAAAATATATATAATTTTGTTGAAACGTTGTAGTTTGTATTTTTTTTTTTGCAATATTTTACATGAATTTAAATGTATTATCTTTCCATTTCTAAATATGTTTGGTGACTAAAATATTATTTTAATACATATATCTGTTTAATAAATCTGTTTTGTTCAAATGCACCAATATATATTACCCATATTCACTGAGAAATGGATAAAAATATTCATTTTCAAAATGGGCTGTACTCATATATGCTGAGCGCTGTATATATATATATAGATTGTATTTTATATTTCTAAAACAAAAAACAAAATAATTTATATTAATATTATATTAATATTTATATATATATATATATAAAATAATACAATTTATTACATTTTACAAGGTTAATTAAACAGTTAATATTTTATGCCTTTATTTGATTAAATCACAAACAAATTAAAACACAAGATGTCTGAAAAACGTTTCATAAGACCTAAAATTTTAAAAATACTTGAAGTTTTACTAAATAAAATATTATGCAAATTAAATGCAGCTATTAAAATGGAAAGCTACTAAAATTTTAAAGGTTCCTTTAAAATTAATTAGTCACAATTTTTATTGCTAAAATGTAAATCAAACATTAAAGTAGAATCCTTAAGAAATTTAAGAGAAAAATAGTGAAATCCCAACAAATATAATATAATATACATTCATTAATTTTCCTTCGGCTTAGTCCCTTTATTCATCAGAGGTTGCCACAGCGGAATGAACCGCCAACTTATCCAGCATAAGGATGCCCTTCCAGCTGCAACCCAGTACTGGAAAACACCCATACACTCTCACATTCACACACACTCATACACTATGGCCAATTTAGTTAATCAATTCCCCTATAGCGCATGTGTTTGGACTGTGGGGGAAACCGGAGCACCCGGAGGAAACCCACGCCAACACGGGGAGAACATGCAAACTCCACACAGAATTGCCAACTGGCCCAGCCGGAACTCGAACCAGCAACCTTCTTGCTGTGAGGCGATAGTGCTAACCACTGAGCCACCGTGTACCATAATATAATAATGAAAATGTGGATTTTTCCACAAAAAAACAATAAATAATTTTTTTAAAACAGTAAATATACAGTATAAGAGCTGACATACTTGACTTTGGAGAAGACTATATCCACGTCAGTGATGGTGATGCTCTTGCTGTCAATGACGCCGCAGTCTTTGCAGAGTTTGGACCAGTTTTTGCCGTTCATCTCTTTGCCGGTGGCTCGCGTGTCTCCGTGGATGGCGAATCTGCGGAAGGACTCCTCCAGCGCTGTGATCTCCACGGGCGTTTTGGCTCCGGCTCCTCCATCGCTCGTGCCGTTAGACGCAGACGACAGGCGTTTCTTCGAGAGCTCGGCATGATCCTTCGAGTGTTCGCTGTGCGGCCTCATGGGAGAGCTGTTGGGGACGGGGTGCTTCGCAGTCTGAACTTTAAACTCCTCCATGTTTCTGGTGGACGACGATATAAGGATGGTTAGTTCACACCCAAAATGAAAATTCTGTCATCGTTTATTCACACCTAAACCTCCTGTTGACGTACGGGTCAAAAATGAAACATAAACAATGTTTAATAAACAAAGTTTGGTGGTGACTTTTTTTTTAATTACCCTAACATTAGTAAAAATAAAAAATGTATTCTTTTCTATTTCATGAAGGCTGATCACATTTAGGGTACAACAGGTGTCCTTCCTTTGACAGTCCAGCTATGAAACCATTTTTACATGGCTACTTACAGAAACACACACATGAAAATAAAAATTCTGTCATCATTAGAGCCTGCTCGGCTAGACTCAACAGCTTCTTCCCACAGGCTGTTAGAGCCCTCAACTCCAGTCAATTTAACCCCCTCTGAAATCTTATCCCCCTTCCTCCCCATGCATTCCTGAGTATGTCCCATTCAGGTGAGTGGGCTTAGCAAACCACCAGTAGAAAAACACCCCCTCATCTTTCTGACTCTTGCTCCAGGTTGCACATTTGCACTATAGACACTTTCTTAATCACTCCATGTCTCTTGGGAACACTGTGCATTTCAAATTGTGCTTCATTCAGGTGAGTGGCTTGACAAACCACCTGTAGAAACACTCTTCTCTCTTATGCACCCGACACTTTATCTAAACTCCATCTTACAAGGACTCAATAATGAAACAATGTTTACTATAAATGTACCACAATCATGTTGCACTGCTTGCTTCAACCTTAAATACCTCTTTTGCACAATATCCTGCACAACATTGTTCGGTCTCATGTAAAAGTACTTGTATAGCCTGTCTTATGTGCATAGTTAAGATTCTTATAGTATATGCTAGTTATGCACAGGTTTTTAAAATAGCTCAGTGTTGTGTTTGTATTTATGATTAATTTATGTAGCACCGTTGTTCTGCGAGACAGAGATTTTGTTCCTCTGTATGTCCACACAAGTAGCAGAATGACAATAAAGCTCGACTTGACTTGACTTGATTTATTCACACTCCTCCTGTTGACTTACGGGTCAAAAATGACCTGGGCACCACTTTAACGGCAGAAAAAAAAATCTTGAAATTTGCTGACTTTTTCTAAAATGACCCTAACATTTAGGGTACAACGGTTGTCCTTCAGGCCAATTATGACCCACCCCCTATAAAACTATTTTTACTCTGTGTTACAGACACAAACACCCAAAAATGAAAATTCTGTAATAATTTATTGACATTAAGGCTGCACAATATATGGTTTCAGCATCGATATCGCAATGTGATCATTCGCATCGCAAGATATGCAATGTTGAGTGAATCTATATATTATTATATATTACAAGTTCTCATATCCATGTGTTTTTGAGGCCTGTGACTGTATAATGATTTTAAAAGCATTCACTGAGAAATTGTTTTACAATTAATAATGAATTTTATTTAATTATTTCATTCATTTTCCTTCAGCTTAGTCTCTATTTCAGGGGTCGCCACAGCGGAATGAACCACCAACTATTCCAGTATATGTTTTACACAGCGGATATCCTTCCAGCCGCAACCCAGTACTGGGAAACACCCATAAACTCTCATTCTCACACACACACTCATACACTACGGCCAGTTTAGCTCATCAATTCCCCTATAGCGCATGTGTTTGAACTGTGGGGGAAACTGGAGCACCCGGAGGAAACCCACACCAACACGGGGAGAACATGCAAACTCCACACAGAAATGCTAACTGGTCCAGCCGGGACTCGAACCAGCGACCTTCTTGCTGTGAGGCCACAGTGCTAACCACTGAGCCACCTGGCCGCCCCTGAATTAGTTTTATTATTCAATTACTGTACCTGAATACTGTTAGACTCAAAAAAAACTATAAATCATGATTTCAATTGCATCTTTTTTTAATTGTACAGATCTATGCTTGTAGATCGTTTGTTATATTTTAATCAGATGCACTTACCGTTGGCCTCTGCTGCCCCTCCAGAGCTCTGATTCCTCCTCACTTCTGCTGGCTTTGAGTCGATCCTCGTCTTTCTTTATGCAGCTGAAACCACAACAGTAGATTGAACACAATTGAACACAAAGCTGAACACAAAGCTGAATATATTAACAATAATTACAATAGTCTGACTGCTTGGAACTTAATTGCCAAGTTATTTGTGATTCGTTCATTTGCTCTGAATCAGTTGATCGTCTGGTTTCATCATAAAATAAGAATAGTTCATGAATGTGATACTGGTGTCTTGGTATATGGGTATATTTGTCAACATGAGTATAACAGCCAAAAATACATTGTGAAAAAATGGTAAATTTTTGCTTGATGGCAAAAATCAATAAAATATTAAGATAACATCATCATCCATAAAGACATTTAGTGAATTTCCCATTGTAAATATATCAAAACATGTATATCAAACTTAATTTATACAGCTTTTTCTCAATACATAGATTTTTTAGAGAGCATTTAGATTTTCTTTGATAGTCATAGTTGCATCTCAGACAAATATAATCCAAAGCATATATCAATGGAAAGCTCATTTATTTATTAATTTTCCCAAAAATATTGAGTAGTTTTGTTCTCCAGGGTCACATGAGATGTTTAATCAAAGAATACAGAGCACACAAGACGTGACGCTCGTATAGTTTTGAATGGGGAAAAGTGTAACGGTCAATATGGCGAATGAAGCCCCGTCTACTAGTGCAGGAGCCAATCATCAATCACCATAGACTGACGTTTCTCCGGGAGAGAAGCTCGGAGCAGACGTGAGCTTTTACGACAGTTTATGTGGTCAACAAACGCACTGGAATCTCAGCGAGCACATGCTTCACAGACATAAGAAGTACATCCACATAAAGCTTGAAATCTCTCATTTTAAATGAACCAACTACACTTAAAAACAAAAGTTTTATGATTTTGTAATCTGTATGAAACGAACGTGAGGTACAGTCCGTCCTGTCAAACGCACATTACATGACAACAGCAACTACTCAAATGCCCACAAACACAAACCGAGTCGCTGTCATTTCTGGAGGAGATTCGCCATCAAGACCAAGTTGTGAACTACTTCAGAAGAGCAGCGCGATCAGACGATCATTATCCAGAGGATGATCATGTATAGAACGACCATAAATGAGGTTGGTGTCGTGATCTCGTTCCTTTCGAGTGCACATTAGCTCCGGCAACCTGAAAATATGCCGGTTTTGTTTGATTCGGACGTTTAGAAACAAAGCTTATGAGACGGCTGTTGTTTAATCTCATTGGTGACTCCAAATATGTAATGTAATCGTGAGCTTGGCTGTCAGTTTTGGAGAATTTGATGTTTCCCTATTCAGACAGAATGCCCAAGCATACTGCCCGAGAGGCGTTTCAAAGATGGCCGCCAAGTGAAATGACTTGCCTGAAAGGGACTTTGGTTTAATTTGTAATGCGTCTTCACTGAATTACTAACGATAGGCATTACCTCATGATTAGCTAATAAAATAAAACATATTTGGGTTGAATTTTCAACAGTAATTAATTACATAAAGTACTGTTACAGTAATATAAGCAGGAGTGAAAAGTAATGAATGACAACTACTCTCTTTACTGTAATTGAGTAGATTTTTTGAATTTACTTTAAGTATGTTTAAATCTGTACTTTTACTAATACTTTTTTGACAGTACTTTTACTTGCAATTAAGTATTATTTACTTATATGTATGAACAAAAAGCTATTTAAATGCATGCTATACATATTTATACACACTCACCGACCACTTTATTAGGTACACCTTACTAGTACCGGGTTGACCCCCTTTTGCCTTTAGAACTGCCTTAATCCTTCGTGGCATCGATTCAACAAGGTACTGGAAATATTCCTCAGAGATTTTGCTCCATATTGACATGATAGCATCACACAGTTGCTGCAGATCTGTCGGCTGCACATCCATGATGCGAATTGCCCCCACAGAACTGCCGCTCACTGGATATTTTCTCTTTTTCGGATCATTCTCTGTAAACCCTAGAGATTGTTGTGCGTGAAAATCCCAGTAGATCAGCAGTTTCTGAAATACTCAGACCAGCCCGTCTGGCTCCAACAACCATGCCACATTCAAAGTCACTTAAATCCCCTTTCTTCCCCATTCTGATGCTCGCTTTGAACTGCAGCAGATCGTCTTGACCATGTCTACATGCCTCAATGCATTGAGTTGCTGCCATGTGATTGGCTGATTAGAAATTTGCATTAACGAGCAGTTGGACAGGTGTACCTAATAAAGTGGCCAGTGAGTGTGTGTGTGTGTGTGTGTGTGTGTATATATATATATATATATATAAGCTTTCATACAATTAGTTTATAAATAATCCCATATAAACCTAAGACATTATACAGTAACCTATATATGCAGAAATATCATTATATAAACATAACTGCATTTTAATCACTGCTATATGACAGTAGTTAGTCTTCTGCACAATTTACTTTGACAAATATTACAAAAATGACTTCAAAACAGCACATTAATCGCTCGCATTCATTGCTTACTAATCAAAAGCAATTAAAATAGACTTTATTTAGTTTGTTGCTCTGATTTAAATCAATGTAAACCATAATGATGATATTATTTATAACTTTTGCATTAACACACACTTTTACAGCAACATGACTGTCATCTATTGGCTTGAATCATGTAGAAAGAGTTAATTAATGAATCAATCAATGCAGAAATAGATTCACATTATAGAGATCAAAGTTCAAAAGCCAGCATTAATTGCACACGCACAAAAACGACAACCGTGATTGGTCGCTTTGCACGTCACATGGTCAATTCCTGTCTAAGTGGGCGGTACTTATACGCTGATGTCAAACGTCTAATTCAACTCAGTCATGTTTGTCTTCATACCAACATCAGACATTATTATGCTCAAATTAAAACGAATTAAAGCCAATCAATCAGACAAATGCTCACCTCCCAGAAGCTCCCATAATGCACTGCAGCAACAATCACACTAGCCGTGCAGAGTCATGACAGAATACGCAAAACACCAAAAGCACACACACTCAGTCAATCTTTATAAAACACAGTCTGGAGTTTCACTGGCAGCATCTACTGTCTGATACTGAGCAGAGAGATTACGTCACACACACACAATGACAAACACAAAGACGCACGCACACACACACACACGCCAGCAAAAAACACAGACACTCACAAACACAAAGACACTCACACACAAAACTCAAACAGACACTCACACACACACGCACAGACACATTAACTAACCTACACTAACAAAAACACTTGCATGCAGATACTCTCACATACACACATGCATACAATAACCCACACATTAACAAACATCTCACTCACACACAGAAACACACACACACACTGACTCAAACACACACACTCACTCTCAAACTTACAGACACACACACACTATCTCTCACACCCTTATCACACACAAACACGTGTTTTACATACTCTTCTCTCTCAGAAACACACACACACTATCTCTCACGCACACTCTCTCTCTATCAAACACACACACACACACACACACAAAAGAAACACACTTACAAACTCACGCACACACAGAAAAACACACTCTCTCTCTCTTAAACACACGTCTCTCTCTCACACACACTCAAGCATACAAACACACACACTCTCACTCACATACACACACCAACGCTCTAACGCGCATTCTCTCTCACAAACTCTCTCTCTCTCTTTCTATCTCTCTCTCTCTCACACACACACGCGCACGCACTTTCTCTCTCTGGCCAGTGTGTGAGTGTCTTTATGTTGACACAGAGGATGTCAGTCAGTAGTGGAGTCCTCAAGTGCAGTGGATGTACAAGAGGATCCTCAAACTCCACTTGAAGCCGTCTCTGCTGAAGAGTGAGTGCTGTTTCACTGCTCGCTCCACACAGAAGCAAACCTCTATACTCTCCATCAATCCTGTCATTCAGCTGTGAGTGAGGGTCTATTGTGCAGCCTGTCTAGTGTACATCATGCTCACGGCGACGTCTCCACCATCACTGACTGACTGCTGCACATTCGCCACACCAGAACACACACTTACTCTTTCTCCAGCAACAGAAAGAGACATGCAGAAATGCATGAGGAGTGAACACGAGGAACAACTTTGAGTTCAGTTGGGTCTACGCTTGGGGGTTTTGCAGTGTTTATGACTGAATTATTTATTTGTTATGAATATTAGTCAAATTTGTTATCTGTGTCCAATTGCATAAAGTGTTCTATATATACACATATACACTGACCGGCCACTTTATTAGGTACACCTGTCTAACTGCTCGTTAACGCAAATTTCTAAACAGCCAATCACATGACAACCTTGAGGCGGATGGCCTACAGCAGCAGAAGACCACACCGGGTGCCACTCCTGTCAGCTAAGAATAGGAAACTGAGGCTACAATTGGCACAGGCTCACCAAAACTGGACAATAGAAGATTGGAGAAACGTTGCCTGGTCTGATGAGTCTCGATTTCTGCTGCCACATTCGGATGTTAGGGTCAGAATTTGGCATCAACACCATGAAAGCATGGATCCATCCTGCCTTGTATCAGCGGTTCAGGCTGGTGGTGGTCGTGTAATGGTGTGGGGGATATTTTCTTGGCACACTTTGGGCCCATTAGTACCAATTGAGCATCGTGTCAACGCCACAGCCTACCTGAGTATTGTTGCTCACCATGTCCATCCCTTTATGTCCACATGACAATGAGTTCACTGTACTCAAATGGCCTCCACAGTCACCAGATCTCAATCCAATAGAGCACCTTTGGGATGTGGTGGAACAGGAGATTGGCATCATGGATGTGCAGCCGACAGATCTGCAGCAACTGCGTGATGCAAAATCTCTGAGGAATATTTCCAGTACCTTGTTGAATCGATGCCACGAAGGATTAAGGCAGTTCTGAAGGCAAAAGGGGGTCCAACCTGGTACTAGTAAGGTGTACCTAATAAAGTGGTCGGTGAGTGTGTGTGTGTACATACATATATATACACACATACAAAGAGAGAGAGAGAATGAATATTTATTTTATTTAAAAAATATTGACTGCAACATTGAACATTAAGAAACATTTTCTTTGTTATGCTGTGTGTCTGCGTTAGTCTGTCTGCCTGTGTGTGACAGTAGCTATGTTTCCATCCAAAAATGCGAAATAACTTTATGCGCAAAACTGGAATATCGCATAAAAGATGTGCGAATAAAGCAGCGTTTCCATCCAACGAGTCAAAGAGAACAAAATGAACAAAACGTCACTTCCTGATTAAATGGCACCAAATATCAACAGTAAAAACGGAATTTGCTGCGGTAGGAGAAGCTGCGTGAATCTTTTCTTCATTTAATAAATGACTTGCGCCTCAGAAGGCAACGCTGACGCACAGTGAACGCGTGGTGGCGTTTGAAGGCGTGAGACGCGGAGCACAGACGCTCTTAACAATTCTGGAGGTCATTAATAATATAATAACACTAATTCTGAAATGGTTAAGGCATTTTAGAATGACCAAAACAACATTTCAGATGTTTTACAATGTGCTCAGCTTGCTGGTTTGTCCATTTACAAACATTTTTATCATCAGATGATCTCTTATAACCAAATCACATGACCTTTTTTTAATGCGCATACTGGAATTTGTTCGGTAAAAGTGTTTCCATCGCAGTTTATGCGCATCTTTTCTTATCGAATAAAAAGTTTATCCTACTCAGTTATGCGCATACATTTTTTATGCGCATTTCCCAAATTTATGCGCATCTTAGCGTTTCCATCAACCGATTTTTATTTTCATTTTTTTATGCGCATATCCAAAATGCGCATAAAGATAGGTGGATGGAAACGTAGCTAATGTGTATGGGTGTATAGGAGTAAGAAAACCAATTGGATTTTATGAGACATGAGAAAGAAATGAAAAGGGAAAAAAGATAAGAAAATGATGGAAATATATATATACACATATATTAAAATCATGATAATAATTATTAATAAAAAAAGATTTAATATAGTGTGTGTGTACATAGACAGACACACGCACATATAGTGCATATACATATGATAGTTGAAATTTTATTTGCACATATAACATTTAAAATACAACTTTACAAATCCAATAAAATAGGAAAAAGAAATGAAAATGCTGTGCAGGAGAGAGTGAGAAGACTCTAAGGTCTTATAAGACCACCTCCCCACAATCCCATTAAATGGACATAAAGTTACATGATCAAACAAGACAATACAATCACACATCAAGCATTTAAATATAACAATTTAACAAAAAATAAACTTATTTATATATTAACATTATTTTCAGCTCTCTTTTGAAAGAGTTTAGAGTGGTTTTCATCTTTAAAGCGGGGTCTAGATGATTCCAGAGGGAAAGCCCTCTGTATTTCAATGTAGATTGATTGGCCGTAGTTCTACAAAAAGGAAGGTAAAAGTCTTTGCAGCGTCTTGTGGAGTATAGTAATATAGTATAGTAATATTGTAAAATAATCTTTCATACAATTAGTTTGTAAATAATCCCAAATAAACCTAAGACATTATACAGTAATTTGTTATATATATATACACACACACATTTATTTTTTTATAAATCGTATAAAAATATATATTTAAAATAGTATAAAAATGAAACAGAAATGCTTAATAAATCCATTGATTTGATAAAAAGAAGATGCTTTACATAAAAAAAAAGTGTTCGATGGCCTATTATTATATCAGTCAATGTTGTTTCTTTAAATAATCTCATGAACACTCCCAGACAATAAAACTTGTGCAATCATTAACATCACACTAATACTGACAATAACTGAGCTGATTAAAACAGAGTTCACTGGGTTTATGATTTGATGCATGTAAACGCTACAGTGCAATCTAACTGATGTTTAGAGACATCTGCGGCTGTGTGTGTGTGTGTGTGTGTGAGAAGCTGGAGGAGATTCTGTGAGCTTCACTAATGAACACGTACAGTTGAAGTCAGAATTAATCGCCCTCCTCTGAATTTTTGTTTCTTTTCCAATATTTCCCAAATGATGTTGAACAGATTTAGGAATTTTTCACAGTATTTCCTATAATATTTTTTCTTCTGGAGAAAGTCTTATTTGTTTTATTTCGGCTAGAATAAAAGCAGTTCTTAATTGTTTTAAACCCATTTTAAGGTCAATATTATTCGCCCCCTTCAGCAATATTAGTTTTGGATTGTCTCCAGAACAAACCACTGTTATACAATGACTTGCCTAATTACCCTAACTTTACCCTAATTAACCTAGCTAAGCCTTTAAATGTCACTTTAAGCTGAATACTAGTGTCTTGAAGAATATCTAGTCAAATATTATGTGCTGTCATCATGGCAAAGACAAAAGAAATCAGCTATTAGAAATGAGTTATTAAAACTATTATGTGCAGAAATATTCTGAGAAAATCTTCTTTCCACTAAACAGAAACTGGGGGAAAAATATACAGGAGGGCTAATTATTCTGACTTCAACTGTATGCTGATGGAGAGGCAGAAATGCTCAGACCTCAGGAGAGTCTGTGATTGGTGGAGCAGATGATGATGTCATGCATTGGCCTTCTGGTCATGAGCTGCACAGATGAACACTCGCACAATAAACTGACCTATTTTACACAAAACAACACTATTTATAGATGATGCAAATAAATGGACATGGATTTTTTTTTTTTTTAAATGTGAGTGACATAAAAAGACTGACAGTGCGTTGAGGATAGAACAGGATATGATGTAACACATTAACAGGAAGAGCATAATTAGATGTGTCGATATATACACTACCTGACAAAAGTCTTGTCGCCTCTCCAAGTTTTAGGAACAACAAATAATAACTTGACTTCTAGTTGATCATCTGGTATCAGAAGTGGCTTATATGAAAGGCAAAGGCCTCTAGATTACGCTTATTTTACCACAATAAAATATGATCATGCCTTGATTTTGAATGATTTAATTAGGACAGTAAGGTCTGACTTTGCTTAGACAAAAGTCTCGTCACTGAACAGAAATAATGTCCAGTATAGAACATAAAGTCATGGTGCAGTGGAAACAGAATGAATATTGTGTCTGACTCCATGAGCTTGGAGGACTGCATCCATACATCTCTGCAATGACTCAAATCACTGATTAATAAAGTCATCTGGAATGGCGAAGAAAGCGTTCTAGCAGGACTCCCAGAGTTCATCAAGATTCTGTGGATTCATCTTCAATGCCTCCTCCTTCATCTTACCTGACTTAGATTGACAGCGATTGACGGTAAGATAAATACATACATAGACAAATGGGTAGACAGAAAGGTAGACCGATAGTTATTTATATTTTAGAAAATAAATGGATGGACGGACGGATGGATGGACAGACAGACTGACAGATAAGTGGATGGTAAGAGTGGTAATATAAACATATAGACAAATTAATAGACAGATAGATAATTATATGTAAAGATTGATAATGGATGAATGGATAGAGAGATAGACAGATCTGGCATGGTTAGAACAATAAAACAACAGATAGATAGAACGATGGATGGATAGCTAGATCAGTTACACCGCTAATAGACAGACAGACAGATAGATAAACAGACAGATTGACAGATGGATGGATAGATAGAAACATAAATTTACAAATGGATAGACAGATGGATAGCAACATAGACTCTTATGTTTTAGACAGACAGAAAGAGGATAGACAAAGATGGATGAACAAACAGATGGATGGACAGACAGACGAATAGATAGATAAACGGATGGATGGATGGATGAATGAATGGACAGACAGACCAATAGATAGATAGATAGATAAACGGATGGATGGATGGATGGATGGACAAAAAGACAGACAGACAGACCAATAGATAGATAAACGGCTGGATGGATGGATGAATGAATGGACAGACAGATCAATAGATAGATAGATAGATAAACGGATGGATGGATGTATGAATGAATGGATGGACAGACAGACCAATAGATAGATAGATAGATAAACGGATGGATGGATGGATGAATGAATGGACAGACAGACCAATAGATAGATAGATAGATAAGCGGATGGATGGATGGATGGATGAATGAATGGATGGACAGACAGACCAATAGATAGATAGATAGATAAACGGATGGATGGATGGATGAATGGATGGACAGACAGACAAATAGATAGATAGATAGATAGATAGATAAACGGATGGATGGATGAATGAATGGATGGACAGACCAATAGATAGATAGATAGATAGATAGATAAACGGATGGATGGATGGATGAATGAATGGATGGACAGACAGACCAATAGATAGATAGATAGATAAACGTATGGATGGATGGATGAATGGATGGATGGACAGACAGACCAATAGACAGATAGATAGATAAACGGATGGATGGATGAATGAATGGATGCAGACAGACCAATAGATAGATAGATAGATAAACGGATGGATGAATGGATGGACAGACAGACCAATAGATAGATAGATAGATAAACGGATGGATGGATGGATGGATGAATGAATGGACAGACAGACCAATAGATAGATAGATAGATAGATAGATAGATAAACGGATGGATGGATGGATGAATGAATGGATGGACAGACAGACCAATAGATAGATAGATAAACGGATGGATGAATGAATGGATGGATGGACAGACAGACCAATAGACAGATAGATAGATAGATAGATAGATAAACGGATGGATGGATGAATGAATGGATGGACAGACAGACCAATAGATAGATAGATAGATAAACGGATGGATGGATGGATGAATGAATGGATTGACAGACAGACCAATAGATAGATAGATAGATAAACGTATGGATGGATGGATGAATGGATGGACAGACAGACCAATAGATAGATAGATAAACGGATGGATGAATGAATGGATGGATGGACAGACAGACCAATAGACAGATAGATAGATAAACGGATGGATGGATGAATGAATGGATGCACAGACAGACCAATAGATAGATAGATAGATAAACGGATGGATGGATGGATGAATGAATGGATGGACAGACCAATAGATAGATAGATAAACGGATGGATGGACAGACAGACAGACAGACCAATAGATAGATAGATAGATAAACGGATGGATGGAT
>CAIGQV010019804.1:715919-739691 GCA_903798115.1 Danio jaintianensis | reverse complement strand
GACCAATAGATAGATAGATAGATAAACGGATGGATGGATGGATGAATGAATGGACGGACAGACAGACCAATAGATAGATAAATAGATAGAAAGATATTTAATGTGTGATATTCTCCATTATTCTGAACGGACACTCTCAGACTCCAGTGGTTTATGTAAGAGCTCTATACATTATCATCAGCAGCAGCAGCAGCACAGGCGTTATATAAACTGATGAAGAAACACGTGATCATTGTTATGGTCATGAATGTGCATCTCCTGCGCGTCACTGCAGCGCTGCATCCCTGCATGCAACACAAAACCTGCGCTCAATTACGCAACAGAGCAGAAATGAAACCAAATGAACAGAACAAAACACAACGGACTTCCGTGACAGAGCTTTATAAAGACGAACGACGCGTGCTCGGCTTGTTTGTGAGGTAAAATAATAAATGCATAAACACGCTCGCGATCAAACACGCGACATTTGAGCGTCAAACGCGTTTATATCGGATGTAAACGCGCTGCTATAACAGGGAAACGCGCTCTTACCTCAGCGACGAGTCTTTGTTTTCTGCTTCTTTCTGTCAGTTTCTAGAAGAACATCATGTTTACTTCAGGTTTCCGCGGGAAGGAAGGCGCGACGCGACGCTCGCTGAGATCCGCGCGTGAATGAATGCGCGCGCGCTGTAGTGAACGCGCTCGAGGACGCGCAGACGCCGCGCGGTGATTGGCTCGCGCTGTCACATCAAAGTCAACATTAGCGCGTGACTACACTTGAGAAGAATGACTTTATTAATGAAGAACGAGTTATTCTGTCAGATCATTATAATATTTAAATAGGTGACATGCTTATTTACATTGTATTTATTTATTTTGCATATGCCTGGTTTTGGCCTGAGTGTTTATTCTTGATAAATGTGAATGAAAATATCATGGCTGGACTTTAAAAATGCTGGTTGTTGTTGGGTCAGTTGTTTATTTGGGGCTGTTGGGTTATTTATTAAATTTAATTAACACTTTTTTGACCCAACAGATGGGTTAGTTCATATTTAATTCAATTAATATTAGTCAAAAATGTAATTAATTAATTTTGTAATAAATGTAATTTATTCAATTAACTCATAATTTAATATTTAATTCACATTTTTCTGCTTTCAAATCAAATTAATGACACGAATAAATAAAAACCATATTAAATAATAAATTCAGTAAATGTACAGCGTTTGGGTTAATTAAATTTAATTCACACTTTTTTTACCCAAAGATGGGTTTGTTCATATTTAATTTATTTAACATTAATCAAAATTATAATTATTTTTTTTCAATTAATTTAATTTATGTTATTCGCAGACGATGTTGTTCTGTTGGCTTCATCGAACATGGACCTTCAGCATGCACTGGGGTGGTTTGCTGCCGAGTGTGGCGCGGCTGGGATGAGAATCAGCACCTCCAAGTCCGAGGCCATGGTGCTCCACCGGAAAAAGGTGGTTTGCCATCTCCAGGTTGGAGGAAAGTCCTTACCCCAGGTGGAGGAGTTCAAGTATCTTGGGGTTTTGTTCACGAGTGAGGGAAGGATGGAACGTGAGATTGACAGGCGGAT
The DNA here is from genome assembly GCA_903798115.1 of Danio jaintianensis. Lineage (NCBI taxonomy): Eukaryota > Metazoa > Chordata > Actinopteri > Cypriniformes > Danionidae > Danio > Danio jaintianensis. The sequence continues at coordinate 738,109 of CAIGQV010019804.1, read as the reverse complement.
TGGTGCAGCGGCAGCAGTAATGCGGTCGATGTACCGGTCTGTTGTGGTGAAGAAGGAGCTGAGCCGAAAGGCAAAGCTCTCGATTTACCGGTCAATCAACGTTCCTACTCTCACCTATGGTCATGAGCTTTGGGTCATGACGGAAAGGACAAGATCTCGGATACAAGCGACCGAAATGAGTTTCCTTCGCAGGGTGGCAGGGCGCACCCTTATAGATAGGGTGAGGAGCCCTGTCACCCGGGAGGAGCTCAGAGTAGAGCCGCTGCTCCTCCACATCGAGAGAAGTCAGCTGAGGTGGCTCGGGCATCTGTTTCGGATGCCTCCTGGACGCCTACCTAGGGAGGTGTTCCAGGCATGTCCCACCGGGAGGAGGCCTCGGGGAAGACCCAGGACACGCTGGAGGGACTATGTCTCTCGGCTGGCCTGGGAACGCCTCGGGATCCCCCCGGAGGAGCTGGAGGAAGTGTCTGGGGAGAGGGAAGTCTGGGGTTCTCTCCTAAGACTCCTAAGACCCGGCCCCGGAAAAGCGGTTGAAAATGAATGTATGAATTAATAATTTAATTTATTAAAGTATATATTTAATTTAGCATATTATCTCATAATTTAATATTTAATATACTCTTTTTTCTTTCATATCCAATCAATGACATTAAATATGCTTATAAAAAAAAAAAACTAAATACATTAAATAATAAATGTAGTAAATGGACAGTATTTATAGTCAATTCATGTTTATTTATATAGCGCTTTTCACAATGGAGATTGTGTCAAAGCAGCTTAACATAGTTCTAGTAGAGTCCAGATTTCAGAGTTGAAGTTCAGTGTAGTTTATTTCAGTGTGGTCTAAATTTCACTGCTGAAAGTTCCAACACTGTAGAGCAAATCCACCGAAGCACAGCTCCACAAGTCCCGATCCGAGCAAGTCAGTGGCGACAGTGGCGAGGAAAAAGAAACTTCACCAATTGATGAAGTGAAGGAAAAAGAACCTCGAGAGAAACCAGGCTCTGTTAGGCACGACCATTTTTCATCTGGCCAAACTTCCTGTTCAGAGCTGCAGTCTAGGCGCTGGAGGCTGAAGAAGCTGGACGTTCATCGTGGAGAAGCTGCAGGTGTGAGTAGGGCACCAGCAGGCGGTCAGGTTGGCCCGCAGGATCAATGTGGGGATAGTCCAACTCTTTCTGTAAGATCATTATTATTTAAACAGGCCACATAATTAATTAATTTATTTGACATATTTTGTCAGGCCTGATTTGGACTGTTTATTCTTGTACTATTAATGGACAAAATGAAAATATCATGGCTAAAAATGCAGGTTGTTGTTGGGTCAAATACAGACAAAACCAACATTTGGTTAATTTTTTTATTTAATTTAATTAACACATTTTAACCCAAAAGTTGGGTTTGTTCATATAAATTTTAATATTAATATGATTATATATTAATTATAATATATATAAAAAATAATATATTAATACTAATTTAATTAATATTAATCAAAATTATAATTAAATAATTTTGTAATAAATTTATATTGTTAAATAATATGTAATTAATTTAACTCATAATTTAATATTTAATCCACATTTTTTACTTTCAAATATATTCATTCATTTTCTTTTCGGCTTAGTCGCTTTATTAATCTGGGTTCGCCACAGCGGAATGAACCGCCAACTTATCCAGCATATGTTTAACACAGCAGATGCCCTTCCAGCTGCAACCCAGTACTGGGAAACATCCATACACACTCATTCACTACGGACAATTTAGCTTACCCAATTCACCTATACCACATGTTTTTTTTTGGACTGTGGGGGAAACCGGAGCACCCGGAGGAAACCCACGCCGACACGGGGAGAACATCCAAACTCCACACAGAAATGCCAACTGACCCAGCTGGGACTCGAACCAGCGACCTTCTTGCTGTGAGGCGATTGTGCTACCCACTGCGCCACCGTGCTGCCCCTTGAAAATGCATATATATATAATGAAAGCAGTAAATGGACAGTGTTTAGTCTACCTTTTTCTGTGAGATAATATCTAAACAGGTCACATACTTTATTTGACATATTTTGTCATACCTGATTGTTTATTATTGTAATATTAATGGACAAAATGAAAATATCATGGCTGTAAAAATGCTGGTTGTTGTGTTGGGCTAATTTTTTTTACATCAAATCAAATTAAGACTTTTTAGCCCATGTTAGTTTATATTTATTTTAATTAATAGTGATCAATAAATTGGAATAAATATATTTTTTATTAAATCTATTAATTTATTATGTTATTTTAATAACTCATAATTTGGTTTTTAATCCACATATTTTGCTTTCAAATACAATCGATGACATTAATAAATAAAAACGATATAAATTAACTGAACAGTGTTTAGTCCAACTCTATCTGTGAGATCATTAGTATTTAAACAGACATACTTATTTACATTGTATTTATTTACTTTACATATTTTGTCCTCCTGGTTTGGCCTGCCTCTTTCTTTTTATTCTTGTACTATGTATGGACTAAATGAAAATATCATGCCTGCAATCTAAAAAATGCAGGGTTGTTGTAACCCAGTGTTGGGTCAAATACGGACTCAATTAGTTTTTTTAAAAATTAAATTTAAATGGCTTTTTTATCCCAACCGATGGGTTATATTTAATTAAATATTATTTTTATTCATTTATTTAATCTATTCATTTAAATTAAAATAGTGTGTGATCATCTTAACTCATATTTTATTATTTAAAACAAGTTTATGACAGTATAGGAAGCTCCACATTGCTTGGATTCGAATAATTATGTGTTTATAAATACAAATATTTACACTAAATAATAGTTGAGTCCACGAGGATTTGCTGTTTCCTCTGACTGTAATTAAGATGAAGCCTGGAATGCAGTAAATAAACATACCAGTAATGCAGAGTTTCCTGCAGAGATGAATCGATCTCACTCTGCTGGAAAATAAAGAATAAAACAATTTACACAACTAAGAGTTTTAGACCAGGATTATATATAATAGAGCCTCTGACAAACATAATGGAGATGGAGCTCATTGTCACAGCTTTTTTTTTGTGCCAGAAATGTATTATATTTTCATAAAATATAAATATGGGTCAAAGAGTCAAAGTACAAATTCATTGTGAATCACTATATATATATAACTTGCATTTAATGTTTTTCATGTACATAAACATGGGACATTTGACCTATTTGACATATATACATTCATTAATTTTCCTTCGGCTTAGTCCCTTATTTATCAGGGGTCACCACAGCGGAAGGAACCGCCAACTATTCCAGCATATGTTTAACACAGCAGATGTCCTTCCAGCTGCAACCAAGTACTGGGAAACACCCATACACACTCATTCACACACACACACACACACACACACACACTACGGCCAATTTAGTTTATTCAATTCACCTATAGTGCATGTGTTTGGACTGTGGGGGAAACCGGAGCACCCGGAGGAAACCCACGCCAACAAGGGGAGAACATGCAAACTTTACGCAAAAACGCCAACTGACCCAGCCGGGACTCAAACCAGCGACCTTCTTGCTGTGAGGCCACAGTGCTAACCAATGAGCCACCATGCCGCGAGTTCCATTAAACATTCATTCATTCATTCATTTTCTTTTCGGCTTAGTCCCTTTATTAATCAGGGGTTGCCACAGCGAAATGAACCGCCAACTTATCCAGCATATGTTTTACGCAGCGGATGCCTTTCCAGCTGCAACCCATCACTGGGAAACATCCATACACTTTCAAATTCACACACATACACTACGGCCAATTTAGCTTACCCAATTCCCTTATAGCGCATGTGTTTGGACTGTGGGAGAAGCCGGAGCCCCCGGAGGAAACCCACGCCAACACGGGGAGAACATGCAAACTCCACACAGAAGCGCCAACTGACCCAGCCGAGGCTTGAACCAGCGACCTTCTTGCTGTGAGGCGAACATGCTACCCACTGCACCACCGTTAAACATCACTTGGGAATTTTTTTTTAAAGTATATATATATATTCATTCATTTTCTTTTCGGCTTATTAATCTGGGGTCGCCACAGCGGAATGAACCGCCAACTTATCCAGCATATGTTTTACGCAGCAGACGCCCTTCCAGCTGCAACCCATCACTGGGAAATATATATATATATATATATTTATTTTTTGACAAATTTTACAACGTGATTACAATATGTATACATACCAAGACTTTAAAAATGTTAATATAACATTAAAATAAAAATATAATTAGTTTTCACACTTTATTTGATCTCTCTCTATATATACAATATATGCATGTTTAAAAAAAATCCCTGTATCAACAAAAATGGTTTCAGCTGTTAAATAAATGTTTTCTAAAAAGAAATGATGCAACCGAGTGATATTGTACAATGTATGAGCAATAATGTGCAAGAAATGAGCTCATTGAGTCAGCGTGTGACATCATCATCATCATCATCATCAACAACAACAGCTCCCTCTAGTGCTGCTTAAAAACAAAGCCGTCCTCATCCTCAGAAACTACAAGAACTCATCTGATAATTGTGACAGTGTCATTAAATGGGTTGCATTTCATCCTTTATGAGTTGTGCTAAATCATCTTAAACTAGCTGTACAATGTAAACAACATATATACATGTAATATAATATAAATAAATCTGAAGGTGCATATTTTATTAAACAACAACCACAGTTCAGTAATTTTGCCAAGTTTGGAAAATATTAATGAAGCCAATAAGATAATATTTGCTTCATTTAAATATTTTTTTATTTAAATATTTATATATAAAAATGTCCATTGCTGTAAATCAATTTATATGCTACTGAGTGCCTCAAACAAAACTAAAGTCACCATTAAATCAAAATTGATCCTTCTTATTGACTTATGAAATATTGCAGTATTTACTATAGAAGATTTATTGGTGCACATCATTATTTAGTTTCATTTCATGTGCCCTTGTAGTCAAAATATCTTCCTTTACTCTTCAATCACTTCTCTTCTCTGATTGGTGTTTACTGACAAGAGGGCGGAGTTTATCTGTCAATCACATGAGATCCACCAATAGCAAACCACAACCAATCCATTCAATTCCCAATGGCAAAATCAAGCCCCACCCACATTTGCTAATGACGCTTTTAAATTGTGATAAACAACACAATAAGGATGAAAAACTAGTGCAACTTCTGTTTCATTCTGACTTTAAACTCTAATATAACTAGTGCTGTCAAATGATTAATCGCAATTCAAATGAATGGCATCAAATTAAATGTTTGTATTTACATAATATATGTGTGTATTTATATAAAACATATATACACACACACATACATACATAAAATACAATATAAAATATAATAAAAATTTTAAATGTCAATTTAAATTGATATTTTCTCAAATGTGTGTAATTAATTATATATACAATATATAATATATACACACAAATACAAGCATTCATTTTGGAAGGTGGTGATGTGGTGAAGCAGAGTAGCTGTTACATCACAGGTGTGCATTTTTGTTCAGACTGGAGTGCATTATCCTCTGGTCTCTACATCTGCAGCCACTGTTTAGATCAGTGGTCTCAAACTCAATTCCTGGAGGGCCGCAGCTCTGCATAGTTTAGCTCCAACCACCTCCAAATCACACCTGCTTAATAGTCTCTAGTAGTCTTGAACACCTTGATTAGTTGGATCAGCTGTGTTTGATTAGGGTTGGAGAAAATCTGTGCAGAGCTGCGGCCCTCCAGGAATCCAGTTTGAGACCCATGGTTTAGATGTTGTATTTGAGAGTTTATTTGTCAGGTTTTTGTCCTCAAACTGCTCCTGTGTGTAGCACTAGTTAGTGGTGGGCAAAGCGAGGCTTCATGAAACACTGAAACAGTCGAAGCGAATGTGTCGAAGCTTCGAAACGTTTCAAAACCCGTCTCTAGAGTCACACCTAGTGGTCATTTTTATGTATTGCTCTGGAACAGCTTCAGCAAAGAAACAGTTACGCAAATTGAGGTATTAAATCCTACGTTACAGAGTTGAGGTTTTAAGTGATTTAGTGAAGCGGTGACAGTTTTAGACTAGCATGCAGAGATAATAGGTTTGACTCCAGGGTGATGCAGGTATAGATGTTGATTTTTAAATGCTCTGTTCTTGTAACGTGTTTTGTTTTAACATTGGTCTGACACCGAATGAACACTTTGTGAATAAATGTGTCCTGTTTTGGTCATAAACCAGTAACATTATTAAAATACATCAAGTCATAATTTCAGAGTATTTGTACAAGTTGGGATTCGAACTTGGGCCATTTGCAGCACAGTTACTCTGCACAAGCACAGTCCACTAGGGACTGAGATGTAGTCCACTACATGAGATAGAGTTTATTTACGACCCTGTCAGTAAAACGCAGATTCGCCAGGTCTCGAAACGCTTCTGAAATGACCGATGCTTTGAATCGCTTTAGTCACATGACCTGGGTGTTTCAGATCATGCTTTGGTGCAGTGTTTCGAAACACCTGCGCTTCGGGATCTCGACACTGTGTTGAAACGTCAGTTTTGCGTCAGCCATCCCTAGCACTAGTTTCACTTTAAAACACTTTCACACCTGTAGTGTGATTCCTTCGTTCCAGACCAAGGTTAAAAATTATAAATTTTCAGCTGTTTTGGTTCCGTTTCACACCAGACCGACTGCTCTGAACCACACCAGTTGAAACAAACCAAAAAGCAGTCACGTGACAGCATCCACATTAGTCACTGGCTTGATGAATTTCCTGAACTGCATGTTGATTGGTCAGAATTAATGCACAGGAAACTCACGTGCGCAACATACGGAAATAAACAAAGAGCGGAAGAAAAGTAAGCAGGCAGTACGGACCTCCTCACAACTCCACCTTTGTCTGCGACCAGCCATAATTGTGGTCAAGTGTCCAAAAAATCAACTCAGAATGCACGTCGCAGCTGACTACCACACCTGGTTTAGTCCAAAAAAGCGAAGTACTTTTTGCATTTGGGTCGGTTGGAGGTCGGTTAACGTTCTCACCACAAACTAACCAAATGCTTCAGTGTTTGTTTGAAAGCGTATTAAGACCACCTCCTCCAGCAGGTCTCGGTGTGCTTATTTGGTTCACTTTTGGTGCGCAAGCAAGTACGTATGAGTGCCGCTTTCACACCTGCCCAAACAAACTGCACCATGAGGCAAGCGTGAAAGCACCCCTCCACATCTCCTCCAAAGCCTTCTGTTGTGTTTTGATGTGATTTTTGACTGTTGTAGCTGTGAAATAACTCAAATCATTCAGCGGAGTGATATGGAGCTGTAATGCACTCAAAACCTGCCGGAACTACTTTAGCTATAACAATACACCTTAGAATGCTCATCAGCCAATCAGATTCAAGCATTCAACAGCCCTGCAGTATAATCATGATTAAATACTTGACAGCACTAAATACTAGTAAATCCACAGATTATTTATAAATGCTGAATATTATCAACACAAGTTCAGCCAAACCTTTATGAGTTTCTTTCTTCTGCTGAACACAAAAGAAGATATTCTGAAGAATGTTGGAAACTGTAACCACTATGGAAGTCAATGGTTACACATTTGTAACATTCTATAAAATATCTTCTTTTGTGTTCAACAGAAAAAAACATCTCATCAAGGTTTAAAACCAATTAGGGGTGAGTAAAAAGTGATTAAATGTGTATTTTTGAGTGAACTGTCCCTTTAAGCTCAGTCAGTGGGATCAGATCTGTGTTTGTTTTATGGCATCTTCTGCTTAAAGTGTAAATACTGCGGCTGCTCCGTCATGAGCTGCTGATGAACCAGCGCCGCATCCATGATGGAGCTGCCTAGTGGGTCCTGCACCACCGGCCGTCCCTCCACCGGCTTCACCTCCACCCGTCCCGCAGCCTGAGGCCTCTCTGTTCCGCTGAAGCTCCAGACCACAGGAAGTGACATCACAGACTCACCTGCAAGCAGGAAACACAGTGACGATCTGGTGCAGACACACTTATAACTGGAGTCCTAGAAGCATTAAGGCTCATACCTGCAATCTTCTGCGTTGCCGATTCAGAGCTGTAGCTCAGATGATGCTCTCCACTGGCTTCTTCCATCTGAAATCACATGATTTTCAATTATATACAAATAATCATATATACACTCACCGGCCACTTTATTAGGTACACCTGTCCAACTGCTCGTTAATTTCTAATCAGCCAATCACATGGCAGCAACTCAGTGCATTTAGGCATGTAGACATGGTCAAGATGATCTCCTGCAGTTCAAAGCGAGCATCAGAATGGGGAAGAAAGCTGATTTAAGTGACTTTGAACGTGGCATGGTTGTTGGTGCCAGACGGGCTGGTCTGAGTATTTCAGAAACTGATCTACTGGGATTTTCACGCACAACCATCTCTAGGGTTTACAGAGAATGGTCCGAAAAGAGAAAATATCCAGTGAGCGGCAGTTCTGTGGGGGCAATTCGCATCATGGATGTGCAGCCGACAAATCTGCAGCAACTGCGTGATGCTATCATGTCAATATGGAGCAAAATCTCTGAGGAATATTTCCAGTACCTTGTTGAATCTATGCCACGAAGGATTAAGGCAGTTCTGAAGGCAAAAGGGGGTCCAACCCGGTACTAATAAGGTATACCTAATAAAGTGGTCAGTGAGTGTATATATAGTAATAAATAAAATAGAATAAAATAATAGTTTTATTTAGATTTTTAATTTCAGTTTACAGTTTTTTAGTGCTTATACCTTTCTGTCAGTTGCCAATGCAATATTGATAATTTTCTAGTTTTTCAATTAAAGTTTTGATTTAGCCGGCAGCTAGCTCTCTGCAACTCGCGCTTTGAGTGTCTAGAAAAGCACTATATAAAATGTAAGGAATTATTATTATTTAATATTTATAATTGTTTTAGTTGCCAAAAACTGTTTCATATTGTTTGCTAAACTAAATGTTTTTTAAATATAGTTTCCAATATGAAAAGTATTTTTTAGTCAGAATAAGTTCTTTAGTTAACAACATCAACACTGATTCAATGCTCAATTTAGCATAATTTTCACATCTGTTCTTGCCTCTAAATGAAAGAATGAACATTTTTCATCAGCGGCACATGAGATTTTGTCTGATTACCTCAGCACAGATGGGTTCTGGCATTGGTCCTCTATCTTCCAGTTTGAAGGTACTAGAGAAAAAAATGAGAAGAACATCTGCAGCAATTACAAACCAATAAAACCATTAAAGGGACAGTTCACCCATAATATGTCATTTTACAATGAGACGTTCATAGTGCATACTTGAGTGTACATGCTCAGGCTATGGAGAACAGGTAATAACGTTGTATTTTTGCATTCATACAGTTGAAGACTAAATTATTCGCTCTCCTGTGAAATTTTTCATTCATTCATTCATTTTCTTTTCGGCTTAGTCCCTTTAAACCACTGTTGTCCAGTGACTTGCCTAATTAATCTAGTTAAGTGAATAAATTATTGACAACTTAAAATTTTTGTGTGAACTATTCCTTTCATCAAATCCCTTTAAAGCTCACCAGGATCTGCTAGACAGCGGAGCATCACAGTTCACCGGCGGCTCCTGCGACTCCAGACTCTAAGAGCAACACAAAACACACACATACTGTTAAAGTCAGAATTATGAGCCTTCCTGTGATTATTATTTTTTTCTTTTTCAAATATTTCCCAAATGATGTTGAACAGATTCAGGATTTTTTCACAGTATTTCCTATAATATTTTTTTTTCTGGAGAAAGTCTTATTTGTTTTATTTCGGCTAGAATAAAAGCAGTTTTTAATTGTTTTAAACACATTTTAAGGTCAAAATTATTCGCCCCCTTAAGCAATATTAGTTTTGGATTGTCTCCTGAACAAACCACTGTTATACAATGACTTGCCTAATTACCCTAACTTTACCCTAATTAACCTAGTTAAGCCTTTAAACGTCACTTTAAGCTGAATAGTAGTATCTTGAAGAATATCTAGTCAAATATTATGTGCTGTCATCATGGCAAAGAGAAAAGAAATCAGTTATTAGTAATGAGTTATTAAAATTATTATGTGCAGAAATGTGTTAAAAAAAATCTTTAAGTAAACAGAAATTGGGGAAAAATATTCAGGAGGGCGAATAATTCACACTTCAACTGTACTGTACTTTAAGATGGTGCAAATGTGCATAAAGCTGATGGGCGAGGCCTTGTTTTGATCAAAATCAAGTATAAAATTTGTTTGAAACTTCCTGTCTAATCCCGAGAGCTGATGAACATCCTACAATCAAATCTGGCCACACCTAAACCCAGAGGAAAATGTCTTGCAATTCAAGAAGTTCTTACAATCTTTCAAGTTTCATAATTTTTATTATGCATTCAATTTTAATCTCTGTTCAAATTATTAATATTGTAAGCTCTACAGAAAATATGTTTTATCATTTTAAAATCAGTTTTAAAAATCAGTACATTTTTTTTTATTTTAATTTTATTTAATAACTTTTGGTTGTAATAATAACTTTTAACAATGGCTCAGTGGTTAGCACTGTGGCCTCACAGCAAGAAGGTCGCTGGTTCGAGTCCCGACTGGGTCAATTGTCATTTCTGTGTGGAGTTTGCATGTTCTCCCCGTGTTGGTGTGGGTTTCCTCTGGGTGCTGCGGTTTCCCTCACAGTCCAAACACATGCGCTATAGGTGAATTGGATTAATTAAATTGGTCGTAGTGTATGAATGTGTGTGTGAATGAGTGTGTGTGGGTGTTTCCCAGTGATGGGTTGCAGCTGGAAGGACATCCGCTGTGTAAAACATATGCTGGAATAGTTGGCAGTTCATTCTGCTGTGGCGACCCCTGATGAATAAAGGGACTAAGCCGATGGAAAATGAATGAATGAATGAACTTAGAGGAAAATATTTTGCAGCTCATGTTTTTTTATTATGCATTCAAATTAAATTTCAATTAAAATGATTACATTATTTTGGCTCTACAGAAAATATGTTTTTAATTATTTTCTAATTTATGTATTTTGAGTTTGAATCTTTAATGAGAAAACTTTAGTATTTATTAAGTAAAGTATTTATTAAGCGTGATTACACATTATCAAAAGTAAAGGTATTAAAAGTAGGATTAAGTTTTGATCACAGCTCACAGTTTCTTTAATTTTAAAACTAATATTTTATATAACTAAAATATATTTTTATTATTATTTTTTAAATATTTTTTAAATAAAAATGACTAACTAACTAATAGTATTTTATGAATTTATATATTTAAAAATGTATTTACATTTTCATTGTTTAACATTGTTTTGCATGATGGGTCTTTTGCAGCTGTTTAGTGTTACTGCATTTAATAAACTACTATTTTACAAAACCTATAATCTATAAAACATTAATTATACAAAATATGTCAAATGGAAATTAATTATTTAGTATTTTAGTTTGTTATTCAGTTCAATAATAGGTTCCTATTATACGGTGCCTTTTACACAAAATAATGTCTCATTTCTCAAATAAAAATTCAATGTAATTATTAAAATTGAGTTTTACTTGCATTGAAAGGGTTTTATTTACTCTTATGTCTGTTAAAATTTCAATTTTGCAAACAAAAATACTTTACAATAAAATATACAGGAACGTTTTAAGCTCATTTAAGTAATTATTAAGCTTTTTTGTAGTTGCATCGCAAGAACTAAATTTCTTCTGTTGTCTCTGTTACATTTGTGCATGCAAAAATATATTCTATACAAAATAAGCATTTTTTAAAACTCATTCTACTGATTCAGCATTTGTTATATTTGCTTTGCAGTTGTATTTTGTCTTGATTTGTGTCTGCTATATTTGACTGTGCATGTACCTGTGCTGTGGCTCCATTAGACGGCAGTGCTGGAGGAACCTGCTGCTTCTCTTTGGGATTCGGTGACTGTCGTTTCCTTACAATGTACTCGTAAGTGCTGATTCCCTGAGACACTGACACAACATACAGAATCAACACAAGCTCAAATCTTTCATCTTTAAAGTCTGCGTGAAACAGAACGTGCTGAGACTTTTATTTCAGTACGATGATGTATTATGATACCGCATTAGGGCTGCACGATATTGGAAAAATCTGACATTGTGATGTTTTGTTTTGCTGCGATATATATAATAATAATAATAATAATAATTTATTTTTATATAGCGACTTTAAAACTTAACTCTCAAAGTGGTTTACACAAAAAAGATACAGACATAAAACAGTTTAGAATAACAATAATAAAATTTTATCATTCAAAATAAAACATTCAAAATTGATAAAACAGTTTCAATAAAACAAAACCAATTCAAATATCTAGCAACATAAAACAAACCAAGATTGCACACCTCATTAATAGGCGAGTGTAAAGTAGTGAGTTTTCAAGGATGATTTAAACAATTTAAAAGATTCAGCATGTCTAATGTCATAAGGGAGAGAGTTCCAGAGCCTCGGAGCCAGGGATGCGAAAGCCCGATCACCCATAGAGCGCAGACGAGTAGAGGGGACTGTTAAAAGAATAGAGTCAGAGGAACGGAGGTCACGTGAAGGGGAGTACCATGTTAAAAGTTCAGACAGATTGTGTGGAGCCAAACCATGCAGGGCCTTGTATGTAAGCATGAGGATTTTAAAACGAATACGGAATCTAACTGGTAGCCAATGGAGAGATTCCAAAACAGGAGTAATGTGTTCTCTGATTTTAGTCCCTGTCAGAATTCTGGCTGCTGAGTTTTGAACATATTGAAGTTTATTGATGTTACTTTTGGAAACGCCAGCTAGTAAGGCATTGCAGTAATCTAAGCGGGAAAAAATGAAAGTATTAATCAGTTTTTCTGCCACAGAAAAGGACAGCATGGGGCGGATACGTGAGATGTTTTTCAGCAGATGATTTGAATAGCTCTAGTTGGACAGATTTCCTTCATTTAGATCGACTGAGATGATTAAGTCTTTTTCTATGCAGTGCATCTGCATACATTAAAATAAACTACAAATAAAGTTATAAAAGTTATATTAAAAGTTATATAAAAGTTAATTCCAAAATTATTTACAAGTTAAATTTTTATGGCTTTCTGGGGAGTCTAACAGTATTCAAGTACAGAAATTAAACATTCAAATGTAAAATAACATGGTCAAATAACAAAGTAATAATATTTAAAAATATCTTTATCTTTTAATCGTTAATAAATAATCTAATCCTGCAATGTGACTTTTGCAGATACACACATTGCAATATCGATGCACAAACTATATATTGTATAGCCCTATACAGTACGAAAATGAATATTGAGTAGGGGGCGGGGCTCTATTTTTGAGCTCCTTCTCTCATCTTTTACTCGCAGCAAACAAATGGTTGGAGGGGCGTGGCTAAGCATATTTTGTTCAATCAGAGTCATCAGAAGGACTGCTGTTCCAGAGTGGAAGCAGATTTTGATTACAGATTAACAAAACAAACATTTTTATAGAGTGGATTAACTTACAGGAATTTAGTTCAAGTCCCCATGAAATTAAATGAAAGTTTATATTTGTTAGTGTCAGTATGTTAGTCTTAAGGCTATCTATAAGCTCCAAAACAGTGATTAAATTGCATTTAAAAGATATAAATATTCAAAGCTTGCAGTTTCTCACTTCCGCCTAAATGGATCAACCATTTTTTTACGACACCTCATACTCTCAATCTTTCTCATCAAATCTTCTGACCAATCAAATGCTCTCTAGTATCATGCCCTTCCCTCTTTTACACACTTCTTATTTGCTTTTCATTTGATGTGCTTGAGCTCAACCACTCTCACTGCAGAGCTGTGATCAAAACAAAATGCTATTGGCTGATTTTAAAAAGGGGAGGAGCTAATCTATGTCCTGTCCTCTCTTTGTGTTTCAGTTGAGATTTTTTACGTCAAATACTGAATAAAAAATGCACATTTTAAAGCACTTCACGGGACCTTTAGGACTTTAAAAGTCAGTAAGATCAGCACTCACACAGGTAAATGTGGAAGCAGAGTAAATGGCAGAGCAGCAGGAGAGCAGCCAGAGCCAGAAGAGCCGTAATGAAGGACACGACCAGCAGACTGGTGGAGCTCGTCTCTACTGGAGCCACCGGCAGGAAAACCAGCCACGTCACGTTACCTTTCACAGCTGCAGAGACAGAAATCACAAATCAGAAAGACAAAACCGAAATTGCCCCCTATCACCTTAAATTAGGGGTGTCAAACAAAGAGCATGGAGGGCCGCAGCCCTGCACATTTTAGTTCCAGCCCTGCCTCAACACACTTAAGCCACGGTCACACTGCACTTTTCTCCCCATAGACTTCCATTCATACACATGCGAACGCGTCAGACCGTAAAAATGCAAGTTTCGCAGTTCGAACTCGGGACACTGCGAGAACACAGAACACGTCCTGTGAGAAATGAGATGCTGCGTTCTTCCTGATGGTCACATGACCTTCACGCATTTTTAACTGACAATTATTTAAACATTACAGCATTCATACAACGATTTATTGTTGTCCCCCTTTTCAATATATATAACATGCACAAAAACCTTACAAATATACTTTGCACAATACCAATAAAACAGAAATAGTAGGAATTTCAGCAAATAAACACCCTTAATGTGTTTATGCCTTTATTAAGATTTTGATGGTATTGTTTACTTTTACCGTCTCATTTAGGGAAACTCCTGAGATAAATAAGTTATATTTTTGAACTTTAATAATAAATCTATACAAAATGCTGCGCTTCCCACCTCCTTTATTCAGTCGCAATGGGTTCTGGGACTTCTAGAGCGAGGTCGGTGCTCAAGTCTGCATCGATCACGCGTTCTCCGTTCTTGCGGTCTTGAGTTTTGGAACTGAACTTTGGAGGTTGATGATGACGTTACACGAGAACACAAGGACACAAGATCGCTGTAGGACGCATATTGAGAAACAGCCCTTTTCACAACCTTCTCATAAGTGTTTAAGGTCGAGTTCACACTGCTTTATTTTCATCAGATCACCCTTGTTTTCACACTGCATGACTATCTAGAGTAGCGTTCAGTTGCTGCTGTGTTCATACTGCATGATGGATCTGATAGCAAGACAGCAAGATTCTGCCTCACAAACTTAAACAAGAATTGCATTAAACAAGGATTGTGCGATTGAAATAAATTTGAAGTGCGATAACATTCAATTTTAAGGCATTTAACTGATCGTATTAATAACATAGTGGCACTTTCACACTGTGGAAAAAGTTCAGCACCAATGACACATTATATTAGGCTGTGAGTGTCAAAAAATCCTCAGATTCCGGTCCTTGACCACTTAATTGGTGCATCTTTAGTTCTTCATTTGTTAATGTACTGGTTGATGCATCTGTTATAAGCTATTACAGAGTGAAATCCCCGCAAACTCTGTTTACGTAAACAAAATCCCAGCAAACATTAATTACGCAAACAAAATCCCAGCGAGGGCTGCACGGTGGCGCAGTGGGTAGCACGTTCGCCTCACAGCAAGAAGGTCGCTGGTTCGAGCCTCGGCTGGGTCAGTTGGCGTTTCTGTGTGGAGTTTGCATGTTCTCCCCGTGTTGGCGTGGGTTTCCTCCGGGTGCTCCGGTTTCCCCCACAAGTCCAAAGACATGCGCTATAGGTGAATTGGGTAAGCTAAATTGTCCGTAGTGTATGTGTGTCAATGAGTGTGTATGGATGTTTCCCAGTGATGGGTTGCAGCTGGAAGGGCATCCGCTGCGTAAAACATATGCTGGATAAGTTGGCGGTTCATTCCGCTGTGGCGACCCCAGATTAATAAAGGGACTAAGCCGAAAAGAAAATGAATGAATGAATGAAAATCCCAGCGAGCACGCATTTTATTGGGTTCCGCCGAATACTATACAGTATATGGACTTTAGTTCCCCCTTTGTTGATCTGCATGATGATAGACGAAGAGATTTAAGTAGATTTCAAAACAGAAACAAAATCTTATTTACTGGGTCTGTTCATTTGCATTTTTAAGACCACTGAAATGCAGATTTAACACATTTTAAGACTAATTAAGGCCTTATTTGTTTTATACTATGGGATTTAAGACTTTAAGGATATCATATCATATCATTCCAGTTTAAGGAAAATGAATTGAAAATGTACCTGCAATTCTTTAATGAATGTTTACATGGAAACAATAATGGCAGCATCTACTTTGAAACCTGTTTTCAAAATGATGCATTTTCAGTCCCCAAAATGCCATTGTTGTGTAAATGAGCAGGTAAAACGCAGCCCCTTACTCTGAAACTGTGGTGCCGTTCGCAGGACAGCCGGATTGACATAGTGCTCGATGAACACAAACAGAACCAGGGGAATGAGGAGGATCACGCCGATCACAGCAGACGAGACAGCCGTGAAGAAAAACCTAGAAATACAGATGACAGTATCACATTTTCTTGTTGCAATTAATTGCTGAAACCTTTATCACGATGTATAGTATTATCACGATATTGACCTAACATGCAAAAACTTACTCTAATATGGACCTATTATGCCCCTTTTTACAAGATGTAAAATAAGTCTCTGAATAAGTCCCTAACATTTCAGCTTATTAAACCCCACAAATAATGTTTGATATCTCTTTGAAACTGCCCCTTTTAGGCTTTGATCCTAATAGACTGATTTCATGCGGCCGCCATTTTAAAAGCGAAATCGAGGCTGCAGTGGAAAGAAACCCGGAAGTATTGCTTGGAGTCACACAGGAACGTTGTGTACCTGGCTGTATGTGTTATCAGCGAAGAGAAAGGGACACAAAATTATAATTTCACAGCCTTCCGAGTGACCCGAAGGTCCGTTCTGAATAAATGGTGAAAACAAAAAGGGATATCAGACCTCATTTTCAGCTAAGTTAAGGGAAATGGCACTAGTTAGCTAACGTTTTATTTCCCAAACACACTTTTAAGATGCCATTTATCAAACTCAAGTTAATCAACTGATTCTTTCACTATATTAGACTTGTCACGATACTGAATTTTGGTACTGAAATTAAAAAAACTCCCGTTAACATTTAAGGCACTGTTGATGGCGTTCTTAAACAGAGCTGATTTGCCATTGTGTTCATGTGCTCAACAGAAATGACTGTGATTGGCCATCAGTCATCAGTTCACCCACCGCACTTCACGATGTTTACCGAGTGCAAACACAGACGAGCGATCCGCTGATGAACCAACTGATCTTCACGGCTTTAAAACGCTCCAGTGTCCGTGTATCTGTGTTTGCAATCGGTGAAGAGCGGTGAACTGATGACCTTCACGGCCAATCACAGTCATTTCTGTTGAGCACTGGTGAATACTGTGGCAAATCAGCTGTTTAAGAATGCGGTCAGCTGCGCTTGAATGTTAGCGGGAAATAGACGTTTTTAAAACTTCAGTACCGGGACAACACTATTACAGACAACACGAGGGTGTGCTACAGAGGACTGCATTGTTTTATCGCTCACTGGTTTACATAGGCTGAAGCAGTGAAGCATCCTCACGGTGTTTACCTGGAGGACTGAAGCCTAAGGAGGACACTTAAGCGTATTACTCTTAAAGAGATTGTGATTTTGTTCGATGCCTAATATGCTTTTAATTGTTTAAATTAAACTTAACTGGATGATATTAAAGTGACGTTTACACCATTCCTGCATTTTGAAATCACGGCAACAGCTGGAGGTTTGTAGTCCACAGCATGTTGTTGCAATGTTTACAGTGCTGATCCTATACTTCTGGGTTTCTTCTCACTGCAGCCTCGCTTTCATTCTTTAAAATGGCAGCCGCGTGAAATAAGCATATTGTGACATTTTGGTGACTGTTGCTTTAAATTCAAATGAGATTGTGGTCTTTTCAAAAGAAGGCAGAGCTACAAACGCCTATGCGTCACCATATCGGCTGCTTCCCACTCAGGGCTGTTTATGCTAATGAGGGAAAGATGGTCACTAATGGGCGGGACTTTCCCCCTCTGATGACACACACAAATGGAGAATGTCAATCAAAGTGTTTCTATCAAGTCTGATTATAAAAATACAATTAATTTATGTTTACCATTAGAGGCTGGTTATATTCACAAACTGCTGACACACAACTGGGTTTAAACCCCTTATAAAAGTGATTTTTGCATAATAGGTGCCCTTTAGCAGAATAAATAACACTTTACCATATAGTCTCATTAGTAAATGATCACTAATGGATTAAAATCAACAATGAGGAAAAGCCAGATTTATTGCAATTACTATATTATACTTAGTAGTTATTAACATTTAATATGTTATTAGGCATTAACTAAGAAATTAACATCACCTTAGATTAACATTTTGTGGTTTTTATCATGACTTTAGTTAAATTAATTTATGTTAAATATATTTGCACAGTGTTAACATACAATAGGCCTATAAATGGACACGGTATTTTCAATAAATGTTTCAGCATGTATTAGGCCAGATTAACGTGAAAATATTAATGTTAAAAAATGTCATAATAATAATGTAATAAATAATAATAATAATGTAATAAAACTATTTAGCTAATTAACCATCCAAGTATTTGGTGCTGCTATGAACACCACTGCAAATACACTTTGAACATTCTTAAAAAGCACTTTAAAAGATTAAATAAACAAATAATTATTTAAGTTATCCATTTTAAAGTTCCCAGGATTTCGATATGATGAATGTTCATCATCATGATTTATTGATAATAAATCATATAAATGCGTGCAAATATATATTTATTAAGTTTTATATTGATTTCAGTAATATTACTGACTAATGTGCAAATGTTTACTTGATTTATTTACAATACACTTTGTAAAGTACACTGTAAAAAGAGATTAGTTGACTTGGTTAGTTGTTTACACTGACCGGCCACTTTATTGGGTACACCTGTCCGACTGCGCGTTAACGCACATTTTTAATCAGCCAATCACATGGCAGCAACTCAATGCATTTAGGCATGTAGACATGGTCAAGATGATCTGCTGCAGTTCAAAGCGAGCATCAGAATGGGGAAGAAAGGGGATTTAAGTGACTTTGAATGTGGCATGGTTGTTGGTGTCAGACGGGCTGGTCTGAGTATTTCAGAAACTGCTGATCTACTGGGATTTTCACGCACAACCATCTCTAGGGTTTACAGAGAATGATCCGAAAAAGAGAAAATATCCAGTGAGCGGCAGTTCTGTGGGCGGGAAACTGAGGCTACAATTCACACAGGCTTACCAAAATTGGACAATAGAAGATTGGAAAAATGTTGCCTGGTCTGATGAGTCTCGATTTCTGTTGCGACATTCGGACGGTAGGGTCAGAATTTGGCATCTGGTGGTCGTGTAATGGTGTGGGGGATATTTTCTTGGCACACTTTGAGCCCATTAGTACCAACTGAGCATCGTGTCAACGCCACAGCCTACCTGAGTATTGTTGCTGATCATGTCCATCCCTTTATGACCACAGTGTCCCCATCTTCTGATGGCTACTTCCAGCAGGATAACGCGTCATGCCATAAAGCGCAAATCATCTCAGACTGGTTTCTTGAACATGACAATGAGTTCACTGTACTCAAATGGCCTCCACAGTCACCAGATCTCAATCCAATAGAGCACCTTTGGGATGTGGTGGAACGGGAGATTTGCATCATGGATGCGCAGCCAACAAATCTGCAGCAACTGTGTGATGCCATCATGTCAATATGGAGCAAAATCTCTGAGGAATATTTCCAGTACCTTGTTGAATCTATGCCACGAAGGATTAAGGCAGTTCTGAAGGCAAAAGGGGGTCCAACCCGGTAATAGTAAGGTGTACCTAATAAAGTGGCCAGTGAGTGTATAATTACTAAGTAAACAAACTATGTGCATAATTATAAAAGTTAGGTCAATGGGTTAAGTGACTAAGTAAAATCAACTTGTTGCTTTTAAGGCAACGGGTTTACACACTCTTTTAATAAGTAAAGTAACTAATCGATTTTACAGTGTAATCTTCTGTCTGTGAGTAGATATATTACATGAGAGACTTGCTTTGTTTACCAAACAAGTGGATCTAATCAGATTTGCATTGTAAATAAAATCAAATAAAAGTTAAAAAGTTATTTTTATCTCATGTTTTAGGTTTTTAGTTACGATACTCCCAAATTCATTCTGCATAAATCCGCAGATTTTTTTATTTAATTTTTTATATATATAATATATTAATATTTAATTCTGCCTAGAAATAACAATTTTATTTATTTATTTTTTGTCAGGACCAGACGGCAGATTCTGTCTGGCCCTGGTTATTGAAAATCAGCATACTGTATGTCTATTGCAGAAAGTAAGCAATGCAAATGCTGCTTCTACATGTATGTTATCAAATGACACTTCTTCTTCTGCGCACCAGTAGTTTCTTCCTCCCACACAGTTGTTCAGCCATTTGCAGTGATGGTCAAAGTCTGCGATGCATTTGTTGCATGTACTGCAGTGTTTGGCTTTAGGGCTCCTGTGGAAACACACATGTTTAATCAAGACATTAATACGGACCAAAGACTATATCGTGAAGAAGAAACAGATAGTGAATGTCAAATTAAATAGTGGAAAATTAATAGGAGTTTCATTTCAATGATCTGACAAAAATCTTTTGGTTGGATTTGCATTTGATTTGAATCATTTGAGATCTGCATATGCATCACTTGAAGACAAAAATTACTATTAAAACTATTAAAAAATGTATTAAATCAACTTCATTCATTCATTCACTTTCCTTTAGCTTAGTCTCTATTTCAGAGGTTCCCACAGCGGAATGAACCGCCAACTATTCCAGCATATGTTTTATGCAGCAGATGGCAACAGTAACTCAAATAAGCACTCGTTACAACCGAGGTCTGCAGAAGAGCATCTCTGAACGCACAACACGTCCAACCTTGAGGCGGATGGGCTACAGCAGCAGAAGACCACATCGGGTGTCACTCCTGTCAGCTAAGAACAGGAAACTGAGGCTACAATTCACACAGGCTCACCAAAATTGGACAATAGAAGACTTGAAAAACGTTGCCTGGTCTGATGAGTCTCGATTTCTGCTGCCACATTCGGATGTTAGGGTCAGAATTTGGCATCAACAACATAAAAGCATGGATCCACCCTGCCTTGTATCAGCGGTTCAGGCTGGTGGTGGTGGTGTAATGGTGTGGGGGATATTTTCTTGGCACACTTTGGGCCCATTAGTACCAATTGAGCATCGTGTCAATGCCACAGCCAACCTGAGTATTGTTGCTCACCATGTCCATCCCTTTATGACCACAGTGTACCCAGCTTCTGATGGCTACTCCCAGCAGGATAACACGCTATGTCATAAAGCATCTCAGACTGGTTTCTTGAACATGACAATGAGATCACTGTACTCAAATGGCCTCCACAGTCACCAGATCTCAATCCAATAGAGCACCTTTGGGATGTGGTGGAACGGGAGATTGGCATCATGGATGTGCAGCCGACAAATCTGCAGCAACTGCGTGATGCTATCATGTCAATATGGAGCAAAATCTCTGAGGAGTATTTCCAGATTACCTTGTTGAATCTATGCCACGAAGGATTAAGGCAGTTCTGAAGGCAAAAGGGGGTCCAACTCGGTACTAGTAAGTGTACCTAATAAAGTGGCCGGTGAGTGTATTTATATTATGATCACACAAACACAACTAATATAAAAACAAATTCATATTAGTATTAATATAAATTGAATTGCATGAAAATAACTTACAATTATTAATATATTAATATAAATTAAATGACATGAATATAACTATATATTATATTATATTACTCATTTCATTCATTTTCTTTAGGCTTAGTCCCTTTATTAATCTGGGGTCGCCACAGCGGAACGAACCGCCAACTTATCCAGCATATGTTTTACGCAGCGGATGCCCTTCCAGCCGCAACCCAACACTGCGAAACATCCATACACACTCATTCACACTCATACACTATGGACAATTTAGCTTACCCAATTCCCCTATAGCGCATGTCTTTGGACTTGTGGGGGAAACCGGAACACCCGGAGGAAACCCACGCCAACACGGGGAGAACATGCAAACTCCACACAGAAACGCCAACTGACCCAGCCGGGGCTCGAACCAGCGACCTTCTTGCTGTGAGGCGATTGTGCTACTCACTGCGTTATATTGTGTTGTATTATATTATATTATATTGTGTTATATTATATTATATTATATTGTG
>CAIGQV010019804.1:683212-706884 GCA_903798115.1 Danio jaintianensis | reverse complement strand
CGCCATGTCAGCAGCAGCAGCTAAATGTTATTTTAGTATTGCGATAACATTATAATTTTTATTAAGAATTAACAATTATTTTTTTGTAGTTTATTTAATTTTTAGTTCAGTTCAATTTAAGTTTATTTGTATAGAGTGTTTCACAATAATTATTGTTTCAAAGCAGCTTTATTGCACATTATTGCATTACAATCAAAAGCAGAAAAGTCAAGGTTATTAGTAACCAATAACTTTATTAGTTACTAATAACTGTAATTAACTAGCAACTAAAAGTTTTTAACAGTTGAAGTTAATATATATAACCTAGTTTATAGTTAAGTGTTTTTTATTTCCTTTTTACTCTCTTAAAAATAAAAAGTAAAATACAGTTTTAAAATATTAGTTACAGATTTAAAATATAAATTTATAAGAGTTAAAATAGGTGTCACAGTGGCGCAGTGGGTAGCACGATCACCTCACAGCAAGAAGGTCGCTGATTCAAGTCCCGGCTGGGCCAGTTGGCATTTCTGTGTGGAGTTTGCATGTTCTCCCCCCCCACAAGTCCAAACACATGCGCTATAGGTGAATTGAATATGCTAAATTGTCCATAGTGTATGTGTGTGAAAGAGTGTATGGATGTTTCCCAGTGATGGGTTGCAGCTGGAAGGGCATCCGCTGTGAAAAAACATATGCTGGATAAGTTGTCGGTTCATTCCGCTGTGGCGACCCCAGATTAAAAAAGGGACTAAGCCGAAAAGAAAATGAATGAATGAAGAGTTAAAATAGAAGAGTAATAAATAAAAAGTTTTCATTTTAACTTTTAATAAAAAGTACTAAATACTTGAATAAAATAACCTGAATAAAAATATTTTACATTTTAGTGCAACTAATGTACAGTTGAAGTCAAAACTATTCGCCTTCCTTTGATTTTCTTTTTCTTGTTCAAATATTTCCCAAATGATGTTGAACAGATTCAGGAATTTTTCACAGTATTTCCTGTAATATTTTTTCTTCTGGAGAAAGTCTTATTTGTTTTATTTCGGCTAGAATAAAAGCAGTTTTTAATTGTTTAAAACCCATTTTAAGGTCAATATTATTCGCCCCCTTAAGCAATATTAGTTTTGGATTGTCTCCAGAACAAACCACTGTTATACAATGACTTGCCTAATTACCCTAACTTTACCCTAATTACCCTAGTTAAGCCTTTAAATGTCACTTTAAGCTGAATACTAGTATCTTGAAGAATATCTAGTCAAATATTATGTGCTGTCATCATGGCAAAGAGAAAAGAAATCAGTTATTAGAAATGAGTTATTAAAACTATTATGTGCAGAAATGTGTTTAATAAATCTCTCTGTTAAACAGAAATTGGGGAAAAAATATACAGGGGGCTAATAATTCAGGAGGGCTAATAATTCTGACTTCAACTGTATATGTTTAGCAGTGACTATAATGCATGATAATGATTTCTCAAACTTTCAGCAACTTGATCAGTAATGTCTGTGATGTATAAAGTGATAATTATAACTCATCACCTAAATGATGCTGATCTCTCTCTGAAGCGTTGGACAGGGATGAGAGATTGGAGGACGGCCGGGACCCGACCCGGTCCACCGACGCGTCCTGGAACTCCTGCAGGAGTTTGGCTGGATCGTCAAAGTGCTGATGACCATCTTCATGCTCCGGCTCCTTCTTCACACATTTACCTACAAATCAACAACAACAACATGAAGCAAACCCAAACCAAAATTTCTTAGTTCTGAAATCAATTTTGAGAATTGACTGCTCGTTGTTGTGATTCATTACATTCAGTATTAAATAAGTTAAAAGGATGATTGTGCATTTAACATTTAATTGCATGCATTAACATATGTGACTGAGGAACACGAAAATAGTTATCAGTGTAATTTAATCTGAATATAATCCGAACGTGCACCAAATACGCTTTCCATTGATGTATGGTTTGTTATGATAGGACAATATTTGGCTGAGTTACATCTATATGAAAATCTGGAATCTGAAGGTTCAAAAAATATCAATATATTGAGAAAATCAGCTTTAAGGGGGACCTGTTATGCCCCTTTTCACAAGGTGTAAAATAAGTCTCTGATGTCCATAGTGTGTGTGTGAACTTTCAGCTCTAAATATCACACAGATAATGTTTTCTAACTCTCTGAAACTGACCCTTTTAGGCTTTGATCCTAATTGTGTTGTTTTGGTGACTGTCGCTTTAAATTCAAATGAGATTGTGCTCTTTTCAGAAGAGGGCGGAGCTACAAATGCCTGTGTGGATTATTTCTTTTTTGAAATAGATTTTTTGAATAGATTCCCAGCTCTAGAGAGAGAACCAACAAAACCCAAACAGACAGTCGGGAGGTTGAGGAGGCACCTAATGTGTTGAGCATATCCAGAGACATGTCCGGGTAACTCTTCATAGACATGAAATCCAGCACTGAACCAGCTTCCATTCCACCTCCATCTGTTCCCTATGGAGCATCAGAACAATAACACAGCTATAAGTCTTCTTTCATACATTACAATGTGTCTTGCAATAGATATTTTTTTCCTAAGCAAAAATTAATGAGCATAATGCATTTTAGCATGACTTCCTGAAGACCTTTGATTCAGTGTAACAACAGAAAACTGTCTAAAGTGTTTTTGGCATATTTAGAACAAGAATAATGTAATGATGTAATAAAAGACTGAATTTAATGATCACAGTTTAGCCCCAAAATACTCTTAATTCATTGCCACAATCATTAAAACCACTAATTTCTACACTATAACTTATTATATTTTACAAAGTACAGGTCAGAATATAAATATGTTGTCTCGTTTTTACATAAATACGTATGCTACACTGAAGGATGATGGCATATTACTTTACCTATTTTTTATTTTTTAATCTGAAACATTTAAAGTAGAATCTTCATTTTAATTTAGTGTTTTACATGTATACAAAATGACTTTTGTAAATTTAATTTGATGCAAAAAGTAAAAGGATGTCTCATCTTTGACCCAAATTTAACACCAAGAAAATGACATGGAACTAAACTTCAAGAGTGATGATGATACAAATGATACTTGTATATATATATTGAAAAAGATAAATAATTCTTACTGGCATGTCACATAAACTAGATTTAGCCTCATCAATCGGCAGATTCCTCTTCTGAAATACAAAAACAGCATTAATTAATATTATGATTATATATTTATGGTAATAAAGAATCATTCATTCATTCATTCTCCTTCGGCTTAGTCCCTTTATTCATCAGTTGTCACCACAGCGGAATGAACCACAGACTTATCCAGCATATGTTTTACACAGCGGATGCCCTTCCAGCTGCAACCCAGTACTGGGAATAATAAAGAATCATGTACATCAAATTATACACAATCATTCAAAACATTTTCTGATTCTTCTGCTCACCAAGCCTACATTTATTTGATCAAAAATAAAATAAAAACAGTCAAATTTCAACTTAATATAATTCAAAATAGCCGCTTTGCATGTAAAAAAATAGTAAAATTGTATTTATAGCTGTGAATTTTAAGCATCATTAATCGCATGATCCTTTAATGAACAAGAAACATTTCTGATTATTATTAATGTAAAAAATATCAATGTGCTGCTTCATATTTTTGTGTACATTTTATTAATACATTTTCATTTATTCATTTTCCTTCGGCTTAGTCCCTTTATTCATCAGGGGTCGCTACAGCGGAAAGAACCGACAACTTATCCAGCATATGTTTTACACAGCGGATGCCCTTCCAGCTGCAACTCAGTACTGGGAAACATCCACACACCCACAGTACGGCCAATTTAGTTCACCAATTCCCCTATAGCGCGTGTGTTTGGACTTGTGGGGAAAACCGGAGCACCCGCAGGAAACCCACGCCAACACGGGGAGAACATGCAAACTCCACACAGAAACGCCAACTGACCCAGCCGGGACTCGAACCAGCGACCTTCTTGTTGTGAGGCCACAGTGCTAACCACTGAGCCACCGTGCCTCCTCATTTTCATTTATTAGATTTTTTTTAGCTCATAAAAACAGTACTTTATTGAAAAATAATATTTTCTAACTTTATAAGCATTAATGTCACTTTTGATCCATTTAATGCATCCTTACAGTGTAAAAGTATTGACTTCTTTGAAAAGTCTCACTAAACCTTTTGAACACAAAGATTATAATTGTGGATATTTATATATATATATAAAAAAAATATATATAATAATAATAATAATAATAATAGTAATAATAATAAATAAAAGAACCAGTAGCCAAGCCATTTTTAATACCTGTCTGATTTGGACAACTGCTTTTGAATGACCAAAAATAATAGCATTTATTTAAGCAGAATCTTTTGTAACATTATTAATGTCCTTACTGTCATTTTTGATCAATTTAATGCATCCTTACTGAATAGAAATATCAATTTCTTAAGAATTTTTTTTTAAAGTACAGAAATATCCAGTGATGGGAATAGCGACGCTATAAATAAACGGTGTTACTAACGGCGATACTTTTTTCAGTAACGAGTAATCAAATGAATGACTGTTTCCCCCGTTACAACACCGTTACCGTTACTGACAATAAAATATGTGCATTACTATAAATGAGAACACTGAAGCTGTTTTCATGTGAGCAGCATCTCTCTTAGCCATAGGACCTCTCTTTCTCTGGGGTGCGTGTGTGTGTGTGTGTGTTCAGGGCTGGGGCGGAACACATAACCAACCAGCGATGATGATTGGTGTGTCTGTGAATGTGGTGTAACTGAGAACGTGATGATTGGCTTAGATCGAGTACATTTCCATCGTTTGCCAATCAGAGACACAGTAGGGTGGGTGTACACACACAAGCACATGCACAGTCAGTCACACACACACACACACACCAACGACCAGGAGTCAGAGCGATGGCAAATCCAACAAGTTCAAAGGTAGCGTTTGCAAACTGGAAATATAAGCACTACTTTTCCCTCACTGAGGTGAAAGGCAAGAATGTTTCTGTATCATGCAACTTATGCCCAGGAAAAAAAGAGTCTCTATGCGTCGGTGATGAGTAATTCTAATCTAATGAAGCACCTCACATAATCATATGCCGCCACAACATTAGTGGCTCCGCAGGTGATAACGTGAGCTCTGCTGCCAAAGGAGGAGACGAAGCCACGTTGTCAAAGCAAATAAAACTTGATGTTTCTCCACCACAAACATTTATTACTCAGACAGAATTAAACAAAATAATATCCAGATATATAGTTGAGGACATGTGCCGCTGTCTCTCACATTGTCCCACAACAACATTAAAATAGTGTAGATTAGTCTACAATGTTTTATATTTATTTTATAGTCATTTGACATTAGATTTTTTTTTTTTTTAAAGTAACGCAAGTTACTTTCCCTGGTAATTAGTTACTTTTATAATTATATAACTCAGTTACTAACTCAGTTACTATTTGTGAGAAGTAACTAGTAACTAATTACTTTTTTAAAAGAAACACTGCCCAACACTGGAAATATCTGACACCAAACTAAAAAAAAAAAAAGTATATTGGTGATTTTTATGAACATTTATAAGGTAATATTTAAAGTCTGAATGAACCAAAAGTTGCTCCAGACATTTATTTCAGTATGATGATTTTTCAGTATGATGATTTTTCAGTATGATGATTTTTTTTTATCTTTCACTCGCAGCAGACTATCAGTTTGAGGGGTGTGGCTAAACATATTCAGCCCAATCAGAGAAAACCATTCCAGAGCAGATTCTGTGGATTAACCTGCACAGATTAATTGTTCACTTTAAGACTAACGAAAGCACGCTAATAAATAAATAAACATAAATTTTGATTTCAAGCTGACTTTAAAGATGTTTTAATTTTTTTACATACCTGTCTGATTTGGACGACTGCTTTTGAATGGTCACCAGCCGTCATTTTATCCAACAAATCATCCACAAGCCTTTTAGTAAAACCTCCACAACCCTTCACAAACTCCTGCAGACTGAAGCACACACACAGATAATCCCATCAAACATAAACAGTAACTGATATTTAAATGGACAGTTCATCCAAAAATGTAGAGGTTATTATCCCTCCCTCAGGCCATTGAAGAAAAATATTGTAGAGAGAAAGAGTTTTGAATTTATTTAAAAAAATATATATATATATATTTCAAAATTATATCAGCTTCTCTGGCTATTTCATGGCAAAACCAGATCAAATATACAACATTTTATAAATATCACTTTTCTATAATAATAAAGAATAGATAACAATAAAATGACATCAACTGCAATAAACAATTCATGACATAAAAATCTAAAAGAGTTTAAGGTTTACGTTTGATGAAAATTTTACCATTTATGAAGGATTCACACTTAAAAAAATATCTATACTATAATATTCATTCATTCATTTTCCTTCATCCATTATTTATCAGAGGTCACCACAGTGGAATGAACCGCCAACTATTCCAGCATATGTTTTACACAGCGGATGCCCTTCCAGCTGCAACCCAGTACTGGGAAACACCCATACACTCTCACATTCACACACACACTCATACACTACGGCCAATTTAGTTTATTCAATTCCCCTATAGCGCATGTGTTTGGACTGTGGGGGAAACCGGAGCACCAG
Source organism: Danio jaintianensis (assembly GCA_903798115.1). Classification (NCBI taxonomy): domain Eukaryota; kingdom Metazoa; phylum Chordata; class Actinopteri; order Cypriniformes; family Danionidae; genus Danio; species Danio jaintianensis. Next base: position 700,257 of record CAIGQV010019804.1, on the reverse strand, counting down.
GAGGAAACCCACGCCAACACAGGGAGAACATGCAAACTCCACACAGAAATGCCAACTGGCCCAGCGACCTTCTTGCTGTGAGGCGACACTGCTAACCACTGAGCCACCGTGTTCCCCCCATATTATAATATAAATAAAAAATATATATTATATTATTATATAAATTATAATATATTATATTAAATTATAATATTTTTCTCTCTGGGCCTCTGTCTCTCTCTTTTTCAGGTATTTTAAGCTTGGTACAATTAATATTATACGTTTTATCATTTTATACAGCTATTTTGTAGCTAATTAAGTTGTAACCATAGCAAAATAATTTATTAAGTTTAAGTTATCAAATAATTACATTTTCAAGTATTCTGTGATTTACTTTTGATTTAACTTTAACATTTAATTGCTTGAATTTGAATATTTTTTTTCAGTGCATATCGCAATACAATATAAGCACATAATAGCAACGCTCTCCCAAATATTTAGCTATTATAACTGTGCTTATTTCCCTCATTGGTACAAGATTGCAGAAGGATGGTTTGACTATGCAAATGTACTGTTTTTCACCATTATAGCGATAACCTTTTTAGTGATTCGGCAGAACTCCAGTTAGAACTGCTGTAGTTAAATCCCCATTGTCACGCCTTTAAAAATAAAAAAGGTTTGTTGTGCAGACCTGAGAGCGCACTGGACGCCGGTCTCGTCTCCGTACGCTGAATAAAGCATGTCCATCTCCTCTGGATGCAGATCGGGATAGACGGAGTTGTTCTGAAGGGTCTGAGTGTTGTACGCGCTGCTCAAAAACGTCACTGAAACAAAACAAGATGTAGTTTGCATTAAAAGCACAAGAAAAAAATAAGATTCTGCTTCTAATTGTGATTACAGTGGTCAACATTTGAAAACGTTTTTGAAGAATAGGGTGTTGTTCAATAGTTTTAGGACAACTTTGATGAAAGGTTTTGATCCACTTCAAATGTTAGCTAATAAAAACTTCATTTAAAAGAGTCCTATTATTACTTTCAGCTTCCTTTAGTGTGTAATACTGCAGTTTGAGCATGAAAAAGATCTGTAAAACACATCTGTAAAGTTCCTCCAGTGATAGTTATTCTCTTTAAAATAAAGGTCTAATAGTTGATGTATTTACTAACATGAACTACGTATGAACTGTCTTGTGCAGCATTTATTAATCATAGTTCAACATCTAATAATGCATTGTTAAAACCCAAAGTTGTGCATGGTAGCATTAATGGACTGAGTTAACAATAAATAACAATAAACAACTATTTTCATTAACTAACTTTAAGAAAGAAGAATAAATATCGTAATAAATGTATTATTCATTGTTTGCTCATCTAACTAAATACATTTACGAATGGACCATCATTTTAAAGTGCTACAGAATTTTTCTTCTGGAAACAAAACCATAGCAAGGCTTTACAATGCTGATGTTTTGTGTGTTGTTGTTGTTTCTGGAGTAGCCAAAGCATGTGCTGTACAAGCTCCGCCCTTTACTGGAGAGGGGGAGGGGAGAAACAGCTTATTTGCATTTAAAGAGACACACAAAAGAAACGTCATTGAAACAAAACAATACGTTCTTTGGCTTGATAAACAAAAGCAAAAATAAGATTCTGCTTCTAATTGTGTTTATACTTGATGATTTAAAAGAGTTCTATTATGATTTCTTTTTTTACTTTCAGCTTCCTTTAGTGTGTAATACTGCAATTTGAGCATGAAAAAGACACATCTTTAAAGTTCCTCCAGTGAGTTTGAATTTTTGGTAACATTTTAAAATAAAGATCCATTAGTTAATGCAGTGTTTCTCAACCATGTTCCTGGAGGAGCACCAGCTCTGCACATTTTCCGTGTCTCCTTAACCAAACACACCTGATGTAGATCATCATTAGCAGAGACTGAAAGACCTGTAATTGGTGTGACAGACGAAGGAGACATCCAAAACATGCAATGTTGGTGGTCTTCTAGGAACACGGTTGAGTAACACTGAGTTAATGTACTTACTAACATGAACAGTCTTGTAAAGCATTTATTAATCACAGCTCAACATCTAATAATGCCTTATTAAAATCCAAAGTTGTGCTTGTTAACATTAGTTAATGCACTGTGAGTAAACAAGAACTAACAGTGAATGACTATTTTCATTAACAAAGATGAATAAATATTGTAATAAATGTATTATTCATTGCTTGTTCATGTTAACAAAATACATTACTAACATTACACATTAACTAAGATTATCTAATGGACCATCATTTTAAAGTGCTACAGAATTTTCTTCTGGACAAGAAGAACACAAACAAGAAACACAAGTCGTTGCAATGCTGATGTTTTTTTTGTTGTTGTTTCTGGAGTAACCATGTGTTGTAAAAGCTCCACCCTTTACTGGAGAGGGGGCGGGGTAAAAAACAGTTCATTTGCATTTAAAGAGACAAACACACAAAAAAAACATGCAAGTCTGCTTCCAGCTAAAAGGAGGCATTTATAGCATTTTTATAATATATGATCTGTGAATTATTGTAATCTGACACTTTCTGTGACACTTGAGAGTTGAACCTCTTTAATTACTGACACTTAAAGTCCTAGTGAAATCGAAAAAAAGTTTTTTAGATGTTAGTATCAGTATTGTTAGTTTTAAGGATATCTATAAGCTAGTGCGCACCAAAACAGTGAGACAAATGCATTTAGAAGATATAAACATCCAAAGCTTGCAGTTTATCACTTCCACGTAAATGGATCAACAATTATTTTGATGTCGCCTCATACTTGAGCTTCTCATCAAACCTCCAGACCAATCAAATGCTCCCTAGTATCTGACAAGCCCTGCCCCCTTCAAGACACTGCTGTTAAATGCACTTGAGCTCAACCACTTTTAATAACAGAGCTGCGATTAAAAACTAAACGCTATTGGCTGTTTATTTAAAAGAGGGAGGAGCTACTCTATGTCCCGCCCTGTCTTCATATTTAAGTTAAAATTATGTCACACATCGAACAAAAATGCACATTTAAAAGCGCTTCATGCAACCTTTTATTAAAAGTACTACATGACTGATTTACTGTTCTGACGTAATAAATGTGTTACCTTTGTGTCTCCTGTCGTCTTTAAATCCCAGTGATGTCAGTCCAGGTATGAGCTTATTAGCCAAAGAGCTCAAATCTACAGGATGAGTCTCTTCCTCTGTGAATCAATATATTCTTCAGATACATGATATTATTGCAGTGCACAGACTTTCAGACTTTCAAAGTGGAATTTTTATTGATTTTATATATCCAAACTGATTTTAAAGGACCATAAATGATCAATGTGATGCTGAAAAACCTGTTCAACACATGCTTTCAGTTTGAATTTTAGGAAGTTAAATGTAATTCAGTATAGCTATACAAACAAACACCCACTTTTAACCTTTAGTTCACATGTGTTGTTTTTTTTTATCAGACTTTTAAAGAACGGATATTTGTTTGTCTATCAATCATTTTATTGCACAACATTAAATGTTTTAAAACCAGAGTTTTGATGATAAAACAAAGCATTTCTTTTCTTACCCTCTCCTTCAGGGTCTTGATTTACAACAACGTACATCAGGGAACTCTCTGTGTCCTTTTTTAGGTATCCAATCTGCAGGCCAAACAAAACGAATGTTCAGGTTAATCAATGGCGAGTCATAAAAGTGTTTATTTTATGGAATATTGCATTTTACACATTAAATTCAATTTACTTGCATAAACATTTACTTTCAGATTTTAAAAACATGTATCAGTGTTTCACGCTGAAATTGTTTGTCAATTGACATATCTAGATTCATGTATTTCAACTAAATTCAGGCCCAAAACTGTGTGAGATATATTGGGAAAAGGCTAAATGTATCTTCCAAGTATTTTGACACTAATGTTTTATGCATGCATAGCTAATGTTAAAAAAAGTCATTTTTGTTTCTCCTATATAATTGGGTCCAGAATGAAGTGTGTAGATTTTTTTTATTATTATATCTCTTTTAAAAAATAATTGTAATTATAAATAATTGGAAAATTGGAATTGTAAAGCCTGACCATTTCATAAGCAGCTGTTGTATAACATTGTGTCCTAACAAGATTCGAGTCACAAGCAATTTGTCTGTCTGCACCAAAAGCGACACGACAGAAACATTTAAATAGCATTCTAATGAATACATATTAAAGCTCTTGAACATTATGAATAGGCTACTGAGTGACTGATGTTGTTGTTGGTTTGCACTGAATCTCAGTTCTGACTTTCATTTTCAAAGCGTCTGCTAATTATTTTATTGTCAAGATGTGAGGTGAACTATCTGCTGCTGCTTTCAGTATGGCAATAAACGTGAGGTAAAATGGTATTTAAACTCATATTGGGAGCATTTAACAACGAATAAAGCACATAATCAGTACCGGAGGTGATCATTGTCATAGTAGTTTATGCTGTCGTTCTGCCACGTTGCGGAAACTGAAGGACTTTATTCTGCGATAACAACTGGCTGGACATACATTATCCCGCTTATAATATGGCTAATAATGTAAGTTGATGCATTAACTAAAATCAACTTATTTCACAGAAGCTTTATAGGAGAAAAATATGATGAATGCTGATTTAATCTTAATGGAGGCCAATTACAATTTAGTATCTAACATATTTACACATAACACACAAGAGATACAATGAAGCCCGAAATGATTCATACCCCTGGCAAATTCTGACTTTTATTCTTATTTTATACTTTTATTCAACCATTTTATTCAACTTTTATTTTATTTTATTTTTTAACTGGAAATGACACCGGCTTCTCACAAAAGATAATAAGACGATGTACAAGAGGCGTCATTGTGGAAAAAAAACATTTCTTAGCTTTTATTTACATTTGAACAAAAACTTTAAGTCAGGATTTGCCTGGGGAATTAATCATTTGGGGCTTGACTGTATGTAGAACTTAGCCATCATAAACCTTGGAGTTTGGCGTGAAACGGTTGATTCGGTCCCGGGCTTCATCCGCTGCGTGCTCCACCAGAGCCAAAACATGCTCCTCCGCTGTGCTGTCCGTCAAACTGCACGCGTTTCCCTCCAGCTCGTACATATCACTATATAAACAACACAAAAGACAAACCTTGCATTATTTGTCAAATACTAAAATATCACTATATAAACAACAGAAAAGGATAAACCTTCTATTATTTGTCAAAAACAAAAACATAAGTGGGTATAAAACATGAACACATGAATTTAGAATATATTTTTGTTTGAAAGCAGTGGCTTGGTTCTTTATCTTGATATGCAATATGGTTATATAGTCGAAAATATTCTGAGGGCTGTCAAATTTAGGTGAACATCATCAAAAACGCTGGCAGTGTCTGGTTAGTTATTTTTATTTTTTTTAAACGCTGGCAGGGAAAGAGTTAAAAGATAAATAATAATTTTGAATAGTGTAGCATAAGAGGCATATTTTCAATAATAAGGTCATGCAATAAATAATAAGGTCCATTGCAATTTAGTTGATAGGCTTGTGTTCAGTAATAAAATGGTCATGGGGTTACCTTAGACATTGGTTTCTGCTCAATAATGATTAAAACATTTGTCAATTGTAACCAATTGTGACATTAAAACCAATGCCATTGGTTAGGGTTCAATAAGTTACAATTGTCATATACTGTAAGCTAAATCATAGGTTTGTGTTCAGTCAGTGATAAAATGCCATGACCATTGTAGCCTAAGTTAGGCTTGTATTCAATAATAATTATGAAAAAAGCTGCATCTTGCAATGTCTGGGTGTATGTGAAATTATATGCAATTAATTAATTGCCACACCATGTAATTAATTAGATTTTTTTTTAACCGATTGACAGCACTAATTTGCACTAAACATCTATTATCTGTAATATTTGTAATTTCAGTTATAAAAAAAAAGTACATTTAGTTTGTGTCTCTGCATTCTGGTCAACTCTGTTACATCGGTTATAAAAAGGCAGAACAATCTGTAAAGCGCAAAATATTTAGGATTAACCAATAGTAGATTCATTATGTCATACATCGGTTCTATATCAGTCCAGTTTAAGGAAAATGAATAAAATTTTTAAAATGTAGTCGACAAAGTTTATAATCTAAATTGCACACTCAAAAGTAGCATAATGCAGTATTTTACATAAAAAGTAACTAAGTAATCCAACTAGTTACGTTGTTGGGGAGTAACTCAATATTGTAATGCATTACTTTCAAAAGTGAAAAGTTTTACTTTTCCCAACACTAATTATGTATAAACTGTACTCGACTTGTTGAATGAAGAGAAAAATGAATGAAAAGTTTTTAAAATGTAGTGGAATGAGTTTATAATCACACACACAAAATCACAATCGCTCACTCGCATGCACACACGCATGCACGTACGCTCGCACGGGCGGACGCTCGCACCCATACACAAAATCACAATCGCTCGCACGCACACACACAAAACTTTACCTGATGATGGGCTCTTTTACAGGCTGCTTTTTGGATTTTTTGGGGTATTCTGTGTGAAGGGGCATCATCTCCGTCACCGGTTCCTCCGGGGCGATGTCGTCATCCCCCAGAATGGCAGCCTGCTGAGAGAAATCCATGTCCTGCATAAAAGACATGCTGCGCTTCAAAGCTAACAGCCGCTCCTGTGAACAGAGCACAAATAGAGCAACACAGCACCCATTTACTCCTCCTGCGGGAGGCCTTCGGTATGCCATGAAGATGGGAGACGCGCAAATGGCGAAAACCAGATGGACTGAAATAAAGGACGAGATCGCATGGTGGAAAAACTCATCTCTGAACTCACAGAGCGTTCAGCTCAAATTGAGCACGAAAAAAAATTGCTCGAATTCAATAATGCAAAAAAATATCCAATAATAATAATAAAGAAAGAGAGGTTCAAGTTAGCTTTGTTTTTCTTTTTGGGATGCAGAAATCTTGTTTAATATGTAGAGGTTACAAAAAACATTATTTATTGGATGAAAGATGTTTTAAATTATATCAATATTTATTATTATTTAAATTGAGCCCAAATTTTTTTTCAGATTGAACCATCTCAATAATCCAAAATATATATAATAATAATAATAATAATAATAATAATAATAATAATAATAATAATAATAAAGAGAGAGAGGTTCAAGTTAGCTTTGTTTTTCTTCAGAATCCCAAAAAGAAAAACAAACAGGATAATTATGAAATCTTTAGGATTTTTTTGCCTTTGTTTAATATGTCGGGCATTATAAAGCATTATTTATTGGATGAAAGATGTTTTAAATTATATCAATATTTATTATTATTTTAATTGAGCATGAAAAAATTGCTTGAACTGAACCATCTCAATAATGCAAAAAATATATAATAATAATAATAATAATAATAATGAAGAGACAGAGGTTCAAGTTAGCTTTGAAAAACAAACAGGAAAATGATGAAATATTCAGGATTTTTTGGCTTGTTTAACATGTCGAGGTTACTAAAAGCATTATTTATTGGATTAAAGGTGTTTTGAATTATAGCAATATGTATTATTATGTACAGTGTTGGGGGTAAAGTGATAATTTGAAATAATATTACTTTTCTAAGTAATGAGTAATGTAATGCATTACTTTACTCGTTACTTAGAAAAGTAATATTATTAATAATATTAATTACTTAATTATTAGCAATATTATATACATTAAAAAATTAAGTAATATTATTTGAGTTACTTTATTTTGATTTAATATGATTTTGTTTTTAAGAAATTAATGGCTGAATTAAAATTAACATAGCCACATTAATCCTGCACTCAATAAGAGAATGAGCTCCCTGCCGGGAACACACAGAAACCAAGATGGCAGAGTCTTACATTTCTGCGATGGAAGTATTCTCATTATTCTTAATGCAGCGAATTAAAGGAAAAGGGGATTATAGTCTCAATTGAACAGTGATTTTACTTCACTAATAAGACAAAAGTAGCAAACACATTGCTTTAAACTGTCATTAATCTGTATATACAGCATGTAGAGCTCTGGGCTCAGGAAGTTCTCAGAAGATCACATTATCCTACGTTATTATTACTGATGTGTTTTTTAAAGGTTTAAAAACCCTGCAAGTTCTGAAAGAGATCAAGCCTCAGCCTGGTAAGAACAAGTAACGCAAAAGTAACTGAATAGTAACGTAACACATTACTTTCCATAAAAAGTAACTAAGTAATGCAGCTAGTTACTTTTTTGGGGAGTAACTCAATATTGTTATGCATTACTTTCCAAAGTAATTTTCCCCAACACTGATTATGTATAAACTCTACTCTTGACTTGTTCCTCAATTTGTGTTTTAAATCTGACTTTTAATTATGCATGTAAGTTTTAATGCATTTAAGTATGTGTGTGACTTTTAATTAGTGCATTAAGTTATTCTAACTGAAAATTATGAATGCTTCCTTGGCAGCAAGCAGAAATAAAATAAGCTAATATAACTTTAAGTGGTCACTTTAAAACTATTAGTTAATGTGTTTACTAACATGAACAAACAATGAATAATACATTTATTGCAGTATTTATTAATCTTTGTTGTTGTTGTTAGTTGATTAAAATAAAGTTAGTTCATGTTAACTCACTGTGCATTAACTAATATTAACAAACACAACCGTGGATTTTAATAATGCATTAGTAAATGTTGAACTATGATTAATAAATCCTGCACAAGTAATGTTAATTCTTAGTTCATGTTAGTAAATAAATTAACTAATCGACTACTGTTTTAAAGTGTCACCCTTTAAGTTAACTATAATACACTTAATTGAAATCACTGAAACATTGTTTATCCTTATCAGATTTGCAATAACTCATTCATTCATTCATTTTCCTTCGGCTTAGTCCCTTTATTTATCAGGAGTAGCCACAGCGGAATGAACCGCCAACTTATCCAGCATATGTTTTACACAGCGGATGCCCTTCCAGCTGCAACCCAGTACTGGGAAACACCCATACACACTCATTCACACACACGCAGACTCATACGCAACGGGCAATTAAGTTCATCCATTTTACCTATAGCGCATGTGTTTGGACTGTGGGGGAAACCGGAGCACCCGGAGGAAACCCACACCAACACGGGGAGAACATGCAAACTCCACAAAGAAATGCCAACTGGCCCAGCCGGGACTCGAACCAGCAACCTTTTTGCTGTGAGGCCACAGTGCTAACCCTAAGCCACCGTGTCACCCTAATAAATCACTATTTCAATAAAAAAAATAACTCAAATAAGAGGAAAGGCATTTTCACTGATGTTTGGAACGGGCTGTAGAGAAATCACACTAATTTTTACCCAGATATTCAGATGAATAGAATTGCATGCGTTTAAACTAAATAGAAATGATGAGACACGGATGAGGAACAAAAATGTAAACCAGAACAAAACCAAACTTGTAGTAACATTAAAAATGTTACTTTGCTCATCATTTTGAATCCTGTGTGGAGGAGTTTCTTAGCAGCCTTGTAGTAAACCGTCTCCGGTCGGTTATACACCATGGCGTTGTCACACATCAGCTTGAAGTCAGCCTGAAGATGATAAACACAAAGATCAGATGAAAAATGGTATCCGCTTGTTAAGTCTGAACGTATGTAACGTATGAAATACTGTTTCCAGGTCCAAGCTGCTATTCATTTGAATTGAGAAAATATTCGTTTATGACCACGTTTTAGTCCTATCACACATTAAAGTGAATTTTATATAAAATCATGGCGTACACAACAGTCTCTGCACTTGCTGTATCACAGACAGCAATATTTTAACAATTTATAAAGGCATGGATATATATTTATATATATTGCAATCGTGACTTTCAAATATAATACATCGTTACATACATAAATACATACATAAATGTTTATTATTACCATTTGATGAGCCTCCCCAAACAGTTTGATATGGTGCTTGGACCCGGAAGTTTAACAAGCGGATACCATATCGCCATGTATACATTTTACAGTATTATTCACTCTAAAAAGGATTTTTGCTGGTTGTTCAAACTGCTTATTGAAAATGAGCTGAATCAACTTAATTCTTGAGTTTTTTGGGGGACAACTTAATTGTTTTATGTTCAATCCACTTACATTTGCAAAAACAATTAGGTTAACTTAATGGATTTGTGTTGGGGCAACATGAAGGAATTGTGTAGAACCCAGCATTTTTTACAGTGTTCGTTCATTTCTTCAGTTCATAGTTAGGTTCATTTTAGGAAAAGGTTTTTGGAAATATTATTGCGATATTCGTGTTACCTGATATGTTTCTTGAGTCTTTATTTTTTATTATTTTTTGCATTTTTTATTTTTGGTCTGATCTGTTAAATGTTATTATTATTGTTGTTGTTTTGGTGGTTTGTACTATATTTGTCATTCATTTTTTGTATGACATTAGGAGTCGGACGAGAACCGGTTTCAAGGTTTACCGCAGTTTGGAAAAGTCATGTTTTTAAAACCGCTAGAATTTTCTGTTATACCTCCTCCCACTCTCTCATGGCTAGAAGATTTGTTGTCTTTTCTATGTATAGAAAAGGTCCACTGACAAGTTTTATAAAAATTGGGATCCTCTACTTAATTTTGTTACGAACACACTGCAAATCTTTGCTGATTTATAATGTTTTCCCTCTCCTAAAAAAATATATTTATTTTATTTGTATTTTGTATTTGTGTATGGTTTCTTTGTTTTGTTTCATTATGATATCATTTATTTATTTATTCATTCATTTCACTACTTGGGGTATTGGTGGGGTTTGGGGCTGTTTGAGGATTTGACCAGTTCATGCTTACCCTTGTAGCTGTTACACATGTATAAAAGAATTGTATTTTCAGAAACATTTGGAAAATAAAGCTAATTAAAATGGAAAAAAAATCTGTAATACAGTTTCTGAGGTGTTCATTCATTTATTCATTTTCTTTTCGGCTTAGTCCCTTTATTAATCTGGGGTCGCCACAGCGGAATGAACCACCAACTTATCCAGCATATGTTTTACGCAGCGGATGCCCTTCCAGCTGCAACCCATCACTGGGAAACATCTATACACACTCATACACTACGGACAATTTAGCCTACCCAATCTAACTATAGCGCATGTCTTTGGACTGTGGGGGAAACCAGAGCACCCAGGGGAAACCCACGCCAACACGGAGAGAACATGCAAACTCCACACAGAACCGCCAACTGACCCAGCCGAGGCTCAAACCAGCGACCTTCTTGCTGTGAGGCGAACGTGCTACCCACTGCTATCCATTATTATTATTATAAATCTTAGTTTCACAAAATTAAATATGATATTGTTTATTTGCACAGCCTCATTTAATAGTTAAAAGTATGTAATTTTATTGTCATTTGCACAGAATGATGATAAATGAGGATAAAATAATGCACTTACCTTGAATTCTGTAATAGTTTTGTATTCGTTTGCAGCGATTTTGTCCTTCATTGTGCTAAAGTCCATGGGATGTTTGATTATCATGGAGTAGCCCGGAGCAATGGCATCTGTCACAGGAAAGGCGAAGAATCCGTGTGCATCTTTTCTGTAGAGACACAAAAATTATGTATAATGCAGATATGAAGATTAGATGTTGAGTCTGTTTGTGCAGCGTCTCACCTTTGAAGCAAACGCAAGAAATGCTCCAAGAGCTGCTGACGAGGAGTGGCTTCATTTTCTAGGAAAAAAACAAAAGATAGAAGAACAAACAATAAGAAAATACACTTTGACAGACATTGAGGATTTATTTTGATGGTTACAAAAGATGTGCATCATTCAAAACTGAATTGTCTTTTAACTCTCATAACACATTTAAAAATTGTATACTAATTTAGTATATAATATTTATATACGAAATACAATCATATTTATTTAGTACATATATACATATATACATATATATATATATAGTATTTATCTATACTAATATTTTACACATAGATTTACTGTATCTGACCAGCATATCAATAACGAGTGAATGTGAATATTCATTCATTTCCCTTCCCTTTATTCATCAGGGGTCGCCACAGAGGAATGAACCGCCAACTATTCCGGTATATGTTTTACGTAGCGGATGCCCTTCCAGCTGCAACCCAGTACTGGGAAACACCCATACACACTCATTCACACACATACATTAAGGCCAATTTAGTTTATTACCGAACTAGCGACCTTCTTGCTGTGAGGTGACAGTGCTAAACACTGAGCCACCGTGTCGCCCTGAATGTGAATATTTCTCAAGGTTTCTAATGTTATTCTTGCATTTTCCTCTTTTTTTATTAATTTAACAATTGAAATAGCTCTTATAATTTCTGTGTGATATTTTAAATCTTCACAGTTCAAACATAAATTGATATAACAAAAGTTTATTTTTATTACAAACTCATATTTTTTATAAACTCACTCACACACACACACACACTCATACACTATGGCCAATTTAGTTCATACAATTCACCTATAGCGCATGTGTTTGGACTGTGGGGGAAACCGGAGCACCCGGAGGAAACCCACGCCAATACGGGGAGAACATGCAAACTCCACACAGACACACCAACAGGCTCAGCTGAGACTCGAACCAGTGATCTTCTTGCTGTGAGGCCACAGTGCTGACCACTGAGCCACCCGCTCATGAGATTAATTAATGTTAAATTTAACAACACATCAAGTGTATTTTTTTTTTGTTTTGTTTATTGCCACATCAGCAACAAATGGCTATTTCATGGCAAGATCAATACAGATAAAAACTTTACATAATAATAACAACTTTGTAATAAGAAATTACTTTCTCGGAATAAAAAAATCGGAATAAATAAAACTGATTTTAAATGTTACATTAAAAACATTAGATATGGTATTTCAGTTTGATATATGATGAATAACATACAAAATTATTAATGTAACACTAAATACTGCATCAAATGTATTGCACACAGTTAGTCAGTTTATTCATTTATTTAATGTACAGATGAACTCAGAATTATTCACATTTTTGTTTCTTTTTCCAATATTTCCCAAAAGATGTTGAACAGATTCAGGAATTTTTCACAGTATTTCCTATAATATTTTTTCTTCTGGAGAAAGTCTTATTTGTTTTATTTCGGCTAGAATAAAAGCAGTTTTTAATTGTTTTAAACCCATTTTAAGGTCAATATTATTCGCCCCCTTCAGCAATATTAGTTTTGGATTGTCTCCAGAACAAACCACTGTTATACAATGACTTGCCTAATTACCCTAACTTTACCCTAATTAACCTAGTTAAGCCTATAAATGTCACTTTAAGCTGAATACTAGTATCTTGAAGAATATCTAGTCAAATATTATGTGCTGTCATCATGGCAAAGAGAAAAGAAATCAGTTATTAGAAATGAGATATTAAAACTATTATGTTTAAAAATGTGTTGAAAAAAATCTTTCCGTTAAATAGAAATTGGGGAAAGAATATACAGGGGGGCTAATAATTCAGGAGGGCTAATAATTCTGACTTCAACCATTGTAATGAATTAGATCTGCACATGTACCTTGCTGTGTTCTGCAGGCTCGTACAGGCCGGTCCGCCTGCTGCTCTACTTCTACTTTCACTGCAGGATGAAACTCATCTGCCTCTGATTCAGATTCAAACTTGTCCCTCTTCCTCTTCTTTTCTTCTACAACCACCTGTCAAACACATCGTTCCTTTAGTTTAGCACTCTGCTCAGCTCTGGATAATAAAACAGTTTTTCAGTAGCTTTACCTCCACAGGTTTGGGCAGGGTGAACGGCTCCACTGGTGCAGTGGACGCATTTTCTGACTGCTCTCGCTCACGCTTCTTCTTTTTCTCCTCCTGGATGACATATGCAAAACATTTGCAAAATAAAATGCAAGTAACTTGATTGCTTTGTCACGTTTTCTAGAAAAAAAAACTTTGTTTACTTGTGCTATTTAGTAATTGTTGTAGATTTTCAAAAAATATTCTGCATATTTTTTTTTCATTTTGTTTCATTTTCTGTTGTAGCTGTGTTCTGTTATATAAAACATGAGAAAATACACAATATATTATATATTTAAAATATGAAAAGAACCGTAATTGTCTAAAATAGCTACAAAACAAAATTAATTACATCAATAAAAGTTTGTATTTACATATGTGTCTGTACTGTGTAAAATGATTATGTTTATATAAATATATATATATATACTGCTATTGTATTTAAGATCTTTTCATATGAACATTTACTAAAGAGCTATAAATATCATACAAACTCATCACATTGCTTGTTTAATTTAGCAATTAACATACAAATATTCTCTTGAAATGATGTATATAATTATTTAATTATTCAAGATATTAAAAGAAACGTAATTGTCTAAAATAGTTACAAGTAAATACATCAATAAAAGTGGTGTAACGGATCACAAATCTCACGGTTCGGATCACATTATGGTTTTTTAGTCACGGATCGGACCATTTTTCGGATCAGCCAAAAAGAGAAGGAGACAAATGTAATTTGCTTTCCATTTATTACAAAAACAGCACTGCAAGACACTTTTGGTTTTAACAAACAGAACTTAGAAGCTGTAAATTTATTAAAAATAAAATGAAGAATTAATCAGCTAAATAAAAATAAACTGTAAAATATTCAGTACTGTGAAAGTCACTGCTACTATTACTGTTGCTGATAACTCTGATAAGTGTAGAAATCTAACATTATCATTTGTACAACCCATATTTATTTTTAGTCTCATTTTCAAAAAATGATTAGTTATTCACTCATTGCTTCATTGCTAGATGATCATTTGTCCGGCAGCTAGCTCTCTGCAACTCTCACACGGTAGCCAACTGAAGCTAAGCAGGGCTGCGCCCGGTCAGTACCTGGATGGGAGACCACATGGGAAAGCTAGGTTGCTGCCTGAAGTGGTGTTAGTGAGGCCAACAGGGGGCGCTCAACCTGTGGTCCTAACGCCCCAGTATGTTGATGGGGACTCTATACTGCTCAGTGAGCGCCGTCTTAAACCGAGGTCCTCTCTGTGGTCGTTAAAAATCCCAGGATGTCCTTCGAAAAAGAGTAGAGGTTTAACCCTGGCCAAATTTGCCCCCTGTCCATCATGGCCTCCTAACCATCCCCATATCATAATTGGCTTCATCACTGTCTCCTCTCAGCTGGTGTGTGGTCTGGCGCAATATAGCTGCTGTCGCGTCATCCAGGTGGATGCTGCACACTGGTGGTGAATGAGAAGATCCCCCCCCCATTGTGTAAAGCGCTTTGAGCGTCTAGAAAAGCGCTATATAAATATAAGGAATTATTTCTGAAGAATTATTCAGTGGCATATTTTTGCTTGTCGCCACCTATTGGTTAAATAATGTAACTGCTGCCTACAACTTTCATTATTGATCGTCAAGTTAAATGCATATGACGGTGATTTTAATCTTTACCATAAACATCGGTGGTTTTTATCTAAACTATAAACTGTTCTCCCAGTACTTCTGTGACTGTTTGTAACTTCATAACTAACTCAAAAGACTGAATCTCTTTCTAGATTTTTGCACTTTTCAAACACAGATTTTGAATGCAGCGATTTGAAGAATTAATAAACATATGCAAATCACCATCATTTATAATTTATGTCGCGTGGCTGTTGAGATCATGATCTTATAATGATTAATCGTGCAGCTTACACTGAATGAACTGCACTGATGCAGACTAAACAAGTAATAATAATAATAATAATTCCTTACATTTATATAGCGCTTTTCTATACACTCAAAGCGCTTTACACATTGGGGGAATCTCCTTATCCACCACCACTGTGCAGCATCCACCTGGATGACGCGACGGCAGCCATATTGCGCCAGACCGCACACCACACACCAGCTGATTGGTGGAGAGGAGACAGAGTGATGAAGCCAATTATGATATGGGGATGGTTAGGAGGCCATGATGGACAGGGGCCAGTGGGCAAATTTGGCCAGGATGCCGGGGTTAAACCCCTACACTTTTTCGAAGGACATCCTGGGATTTTTAATGACCACAGAGAGTCAGGACCTCGGTTTAACGTCTCATCCGAAAGACGGAGTAGTGACAGAAAACACCTTTAATAACCTAAGAAACCCACCACATCCCAAAAAAACCCACCACAACTTCTTCCGTCATCATTATATTTTACAGGAAAGCCTAAATGCTTTCATACATGTCATTTAAATGACGCGAGAGGCGATCTCTCTGCAATCGTTACAAATCAAGGATTAATCTACGAGTAAAAAAAAAAAAAAAGTATTAATCTGCGGGTCACAGTGTTCCGTGCCGTGGGTTGGGTCAACCGTGATCCGTTACACCCCTAGTATTTACATTATTGTGTATGCCCTGTGTAAATTAAATATGTATATAAAATAACAATTTGCTATTGTATTTATAAGACTTTTTCATATTAACATATAACATGGCTATAAAATCATAAAAACGCATCACATTGCTTGTTTAAATTAGTTACTATTCCAAACCCAAGTCTGCTTTTCTGGGGTATTAGGTCATTCAGACAGGATTTACATGATTTGAAGGATCATTTATGTGTAAATACGTACAATAATAACAACAGCTCTTTTCACTCACCTTCCTCCTCCTCCTCTCGTCATCATCTGCATATTTCTCCTTCTCTGATTTCTTCTTCTTCTTCTTTTTCTTCTCTTTGTGGCGCTCCCACTCGTGGTCGGAGCGGTCGTCATAGTAACTGGAGTCGTGTCCGGAGCCGGAGAGTTCGGTCACTTCACTGCCGCCCACCTTCAGGACCAGCTTCAGGGGCTTCTCAAGGGGTTTGTTCTCATAGTCTGAAGCTTTTAATTAAATGATTTACAATGAACAAGTAGTTGATATATGAGTCTAAACCAAACGAAACTAAATTGAATAAATTTAACAACAAAAAAAATACATTACATTTAAAATTACTACATTTAATTTACAATTAAATAGATAAAATTACTATGTAAAAATAAAATACGTCACATATTAGTGAAGTCATTGAATTAATTAAACATTACAATAATTAACTATAAACCAAATCAAAATCTAACAAAAT
>CAIGQV010019804.1:656252-678212 GCA_903798115.1 Danio jaintianensis | reverse complement strand
ATATAATATAATATAACATAATATAATATAGTTGTTGTTTGTATATAATGTTATATGGGGTGACACGGTGGCTCAGTGGTTAGCACTGTCACCTCACAGCAAGAAGGTTGCTGGTTCGAGTCCCGGCTGGACCAGTTGTCATTTCTGTGTGGAGTTTGCATGTTCTCCCCGTGTTGGCGTGGGTTTCCTCCGGGTGCTCCGGTTTCTTAGTACTGAGTTGTGGCTGGAGAAACATAAGAAACATATGCTGGAATAGTTGGCGGTTCATTCTGCTGTGGCGACCCCTGAAATATAGACTAAGCCTAAGGATAATGAATGAATGAATTTATCAATAGCCATCATAGACCAAAGTGCTTCACAAGTTCAGAATAATCTCTGCATTGTATTTAAAAACTCAACTCAAAGTGAACGCCAAAGTATAAAGGTGCGTCCTAAGCATTGATTTAAAAAGACCAACAGTTTGATGACTTCTTATATAAATTTGGAGCAGCCACAGAAAAGACTCGGCCACCTTTTATTTTTCATGACACTATCATGTGAATCACATTAGCAAACTACTTTAAAGACTTTTATTTCAGCGTATTTCCAACTAAAACTGAATATTGAGTAAGGGGCAGGGCTTTATTTTTGTGCTCCTCCTATAATCTTTCACTCAAAGCAAACTAATGGTTGGGGAGAGAAGGCGGATGGGCAGATTTTGATTAAAGAAAAACAAACCTACCAAAACAAGCAGTTTATTTCAGTGGATTAAGTTGCACAGATGAATTGTTCACTTTAAGACTAACAATGTGCACTAGCATAATAAACATTGTAAATTTTAAATTCATGTGGACTTTAATACAATCATTCTCTCAAAAAAAGATTCTGTGATTATTTACTATACTTGTTTTTTGTGCTAATTGTTTGTCAAGGATATTTGTTTGGATTGTAATATAACCAAAGAACTGGTCGGGCATCAAAAACAATCTAAATGCACTGTTTCAGATGTAGCCTGAACTCATCTTCAACCCTCCTGTTGACTTACGGGTCAAAAATGACCCAGGCACCATTTTAACAGAGGAAAAAAAACAATGGTTTTTTTTTCCTTAAGTTTGGTGACTTTTTCTAAACCACCAACATTACAAAAAAATTAAAAAATTTAATTTTCATATTTTCATGAAGGCTGAACACATTTAGGGTACAACAGTTGGACTTCATATCAATTTTGACCCTCCAATTTTACACCACAAAAACTACTGGCACACACATGCACACTACAATACACACACATCCAAACACACACACAATACGAATCTGCTATAACGTTTATAAATACTGTCTTGCTAAAAACTCTACACTCATGCAGGTACTTTTATCATCATAAAATAGCCCCTTTACTGTAGTGAGAAAGGAGTGTTGTCCACTGAGTGAACACTGTTGAAAACCTGCATATTCACAGAGTGTTGTGATGAAGACGAACTTGTTTCTTCATGCAAAATAAATTTGAGGCTTGAAAATAAATTGATCTGCTTTATTTTAGAGAGTTTAGTCAAGGTGGCTTTTTTTTACCCAAAGGGCGAACGCTGTATACAGAACTCTAGGACAACAGGAGGGTTAAGATTATTATAACATCATCTTCATTCCTTGCAGTTGAATTTCATGGCGTTTGGGAAAGCTTGATTTATGAAGAAGGCATCAAAACACAAGTAAGACACACATTTTCACTGCCATTTTAAAGTTATTTGGACTTATGTTGCAGATTTATGTTTGTGGACAAGAGTAGATGAAGTCTTATATCGTAATGTAGGTTATTTTGATTTACATCAACTGCAAAATATACTTTTTAGAAACGAGATAAAAACTGGGTTGCAGCTGGAAGGGCATCCGCTGCGTAAAACATATGCTGGAATAGTTGGCGGTTCATTCCGCTGTGGTGACCCCTGATAAATAAGGGACTAAGCCGAAGGAAAATGAATGAATGAATGAATGAATGAATGAATGAATGAATGTATGAATGAATAAAAGTAAAATGTTGAAATATGGCTGAATGTTCAATCTTAAGCATAACAAATAGATGTAACATGCAACATAATTATACCTATTCTTCTGATCTGTATTGTCTACTTTAATTCTGTACTAATTAAAATATATAAAGGGAAAATGATGATATTAAATTAGATTTTTTTTTCTAGTTACAATGCTAAAAACTCGTTGCTCCTGAAACTTAGTGGTTTGATGCATAATTACAAAAAATAATGATTTCAGATGACAGTTAATTAATATTTTGAGTCCATTTAATGTCATGAAATGATTTTCAAGTGTTCTTCTAGGTTTACCCATTTGTTTCAACATTTAAAACATAATAAAACCTGTTATGACCACTTAATTATAATGTTTTTATAATTACACATGAAAACAATGTTTAAATTAGTGCAGGGCCAAACTTAAATCTTCACAATTAAAGCTTGTTTTGACATCATCTAATTGTATGTACTGTGTATATTTATTATGTATATATTAATGCACACAGCCATGCATATATCTGAAAAAATATGATATGTATATGATACAACTTGTATATAAATAATTAAATATCCATGTAACAAAATAGTTTTGTATAGTTTTGATTCTATGTATGTGTCTGTGTCACGTATACATAATAAATATATATATAATACACACATATATTATGTCAAAACATAGTTTTATTTTGGATGCGATTAATCATTGCCCAGCACTTGTTTCAATTTTGCTTAAACATAAATTAAATTTGATGTTATTGAACAAAATCTGACGATTTCTCATATTTGACCCAGATACAGTATATATGTATGCGTCTTTAATAGTTGACACATTTCTACCATTGCATTCCCACTCATCTTAATATGTTGGCATCCCATAACATGACCTTATTGTCTCCAGCTCTTGGATTATGTTTCCACAACAATTTTCTTCTCTGACAAAAATGTTGACAGCAATTTGATCTCCTGGAATCGTGTCGTGTTGCTTCACGGTAAGACAATGAGAGCTTGTTTGCAATTTCAGCAATCTCTGTCTTCATTGAACCCATGCCATGTTTATACAGTTGCTGTGTGTGTGACCCTCAGGGCCGCCTGGCACAGGAAAGACGTCTCTCTGTAAAGGACTTGCCCAGAAACTCTCCATCAGACTGTCTGACAGGTGTGGCATCTTTCATCAAATTAAAAAACTAAAAAAATCATCCTGTGTCTGTTTACAGCATTCCCACGGGTCCTTGAAAGCATTAAAGGTTTGTCAATCTGAAAATAAATAAATAAATCAACTCCCTGGAAAAAAAGCATTATAAAGTTTCATTATGTAGGATTGAACTAGGTGTTGCAGTCTAAATTCTAAATATTGGAGAGGGTTTTTTTTTCACTCCTCCGATGCACATGCAGGTTGCCAGATTGACAACACCAACAAAAGCAAGCGTGCTTGATGAGTGAGCCTTATGGTGATGATACACAAGGGCAACTTTTTGAGCAATGATGCCATAAATGGGCATCTGGGTGAGACACAGGGTAACTAATTAGGGCAATGGGCTACAGCAGTGGTTCCCAAGTGGGGGTCGGGACCTCTCTGGGGGTTGCAGGAGAATGATTGGGGGGGGTTGCTTGGTGATTTCCAAAAATCTAATTCATTTTATTAAACTAATAGAATGAGCATATTTTATCCGTATGTTACAGAAGATAAAAATAGTAGTTTATAGTTATAAAACAACACACTTTTTTTCCCATTGGATTGCGACCCCCTGGGGTCTCATTACGTTAGATTAAAGACACACCAATAGGGTCAGATGCAGCAGGTTGATTTCATGGCACCAGGGTAAACTTACTGACACCTTTACGGCACTCACGTACATTAAAATGAAATACAGGCCACGACTGAACATGAAGGACGTTCTCCAAAATTAAACAAAGAATAGACTTGGGCCTATTGGTGTGTGTGAGCCATTTTGCGTTTGCAAGGTTTGTATATTTATAACCACCTCAGAGGATATTTGGGGTCGCGAGTCACTGGCATTGTTATTTTGGGGGTTGCGGGTTGAAAAGTTTGGGAACCCCTGGGCTACATATACAATACTGTTGCCCATTCTTAATACAAAAATAGCCAAGCAACATTGCTCTGCAACATTGCCCAAAAAGTTGCCCTGTGTATCATCACTGTAAGCTGCTCAGCTAATGTTTACGTTTGTAATATTTGTATTATTTGCTAATTAAAAACCACCTCATGTATAAATCTGAGTCTACAACTCATTTCGGAGGCTGCTGCTCTCCTCTAGAGGTCACATTTACGGCTGCGTCTGCATACATTAAGAAAGTCTTCATGACTGAAATTAAATACACTGTTTTCCAACAAGTCAACCCGGGGTGCTGAAATATAATTGGCTAAACTGGCGGTGGGCGGAGTTACAGAGATCAAAACACAGACAGACATTCTGACAATGGGATGTTGGAACACACATTCTCAAAGAGAATAACTGACTTTAGCATTGTTATTCAGATAAACAATGATGTTTACTTAGCATGATTCCTAAATATGATTTTATACTTGACAAAGTTAAAATGCAATAAAATAAACACTATCCTTTTTAGTTTAACTAGTTTTATTGATGCATATTAGTCAGAGTGTTACAGTATCAAAATACAAAGAGTCCCAAGACATCAATTGTTCCAATTTATCAGCAGAAAACAAAATTAGTTCACATTTTCTTGCTCTCTGAATCAAACAGTACAAATATATCTTCTTGCATCAAGAACAATATTACGGGCAAAACACAAATAAAAAAATATAATAACAAATAAAATAACATTATTAATAAAACTAACACATATTGGGCCATACAGCAGTACAGGAAAATATATAAATACAAATATGCAAAAGGTACAGCAGTAAAAAAAATACAATTTATAAAAAAAAAAAAGGAAGAAAGAAGAAAAAACATATGTAAACATGCATATTGTCTCTGTGCTCTCCGTTTATAACTAGGCATATCCTTTTAAAAGTAATTTAATGCCCTATTACATATATTATATTATTCGTAGTTTCATACAAAACATAAAATACTATATATAGCCTATATACGGCCCCTTTAATAACTCACATTAACGCGTTATGTTAAATGTGATTGTTCGAAATGTTGTAAAAAAGCAGCCATTGACATCCAGTGCTTCCCACACATAGACTTTACTTGGGTGGGCCGCCCAGGTATATTAACGGCCGCCCAAGTATATTTGGTGACATTTTTTTATTAAAAATGTCTGGGATTTGGCTTTTGGTTGCGCTTTCTAAGCCATCATCATTTTTATTTTAAGCCTGATTTACTTTCGCTTGGCTTCGCAGCTGACAGCGCATGCACAGCCGCAAGACAGAGAGAAACATTATATAATTAATTCTTTGATCTAAACGACTCAGATAAACTTTTCTATTTACTCAGAGAGGACGAAATTACGTCTAAACTGGCTACAAAATGTTTGTACACCGTTAGAAATGGTTAATTAACCCATTTGCCTTATTTAAATAATCTACACTTTTTATACTTGTAAATATTATATTTCTTAGAGATTTTTATTCCATAGATGTTTTTATTCCTTTATGTCATTTATTTATCATTTGCTGCATATATATTTTTAAGTTGATGATGTTGATGTATCACATATTTTACATCTAAAGAAATAGTGGATTTCTTTTTTTAAATTTCAACAGTCTTAAAAAAAACAAAAAACTTCAACCCGTTGAAAATAAAGTGTATAATAAATAAAAAATATTGTTAAAAATCACTTTTTTGTTGCATGTAGTTAACCACGTGCCATGGGTAAAAGGTGTGTTTCAATCCGGTAACCACCGCAAGTATATTAAAACCTGTGGGAAGCACTGACATCCATAGTAGGAATATAAAATACTATAAACGTCAATGGCTGTTTTTTTCCAGCATTATTCAGTATCTTCTTTTTTTTGTTTAACAGAAGAAAGAAACTTAAGTAGGTTTTAAATAACTGGAGAGGTTTTTTTTTGGTGTTTCCCTGTTTTCTGGAAACTGAGGAAATCGAAAGTCTTAGATTTTGATGGTACACTTCTTTCATTTGAAGTTAACCACGGTATAACCTGTATTAACCCCTTTATTTAGCACTGTTCACTGTTTATTTTAGGTATGCACACAGCCAGTTTGTGGAGATCAACAGCCACAGTCTCTTCTCCAAGTGGTTCTCGGAGGTAAAGCTGCATGTGTTGAACTTTTCTCAGATCAGTATCTGAGATGGCATGAACATGTGTGATTGTATTACAGAGTGGAAAGCTGGTGACAAAGATGTTCCAGAAGATTCAGGAGCTCATTGATGATAAAGACGCCCTGGTGTTCGTCCTAATAGACGAGGTTCTCTTATTTGACATCTTTAATGTTTCTATGAAAGTGGTTTATCATTTGTTTTGTTGCATTGGGCTCACTTTTGCTCAACAAACCACTTAAAGTAGTCGAAGGTTGTTTGTTGGCCGACAAGCTGCTGAGTCTTGCCAAGTTTGATGGTTTTATATAGATGGTTTTGGGCACTTAACAGTTGGTCTCCTAAAACTACATAAATAATCCTGGTAAAACACCTGAATCAAATACTCTTATGAATGGTAATTTTGATTATAATTTAATCTGAATAACAATCAGTCTTGGGCAGCACGGTGGCTCAGTGGTTAGCACTGTGGCCTCACAGCAAGAAGGTCACTGGTTCGAGTCCCGGGTGGGCCAGTTGGCATTTCTGTGTGGAGTGTTTGCATGTTCTTCCCGTGTTGGCGTGGGTTTCCTCCGGGTGCACCGGTTTCCCCCACAGTCCAAAGACATGTGGTATAGGTGAATTGGGTAAGCTAAATTGTCCGTAGTGTGTGTGTGTGAATGAGTGTGTATGGATGTTTCCCAGTGATGGGTTGCAGCGGGAAGGGCATCCAATGCGTAAAACATATGCTGGATAAGTTGGCGGTTCATTCCGCTGTGGCAACCCCAGATTAATAAAGGGACTAAGCTAAAAAGAAAATGAATGAAAATTAGCCGTAGTGTATGAGTGTTGTGTGAATGTGAGAGTGTATAGATGTTTCCCAGTACTGGGTTGCGGCTGGAAGGGCATCCGCTGTGTAAAACATATGCTGGATAAGTTGGAGGTTCCTCTGTGGTGACCTCTGATGAATAAAGGGACTAAGCCGAAGGAAAATTAATGAATGAATGAATGATCTTAGGCATACTGACATACAGTAGTTGATTTAAATTCCAGTGCAATCTTTACAGTAAAAATAATATCCAGAACTTTTATATTCCTATATCTTTTTATCATTTTGATGTTATATAACATATTGTAACCATTTATGTCAAATAATAAATAGGTATTAAATTTCACTTTTCAACAATTTAAATAAATAATAAAATTATACAATAAATATCCATTGTATTGCATGTTTTAAATACAGTAATTGTAATATCACTTAATTACGATAAATGTAAAAAATTTTGGAATAATTCTTTATACAATTTAATGAATTGTGTGAGAACATGATATAAAAAACGTTTGAGCAAGTGTGACCTTTGTATAAAAATTAAAGTGTTAAAAATGTCTGTAAATATAAACGTAGAAATAGAAGAAACAGGTATATTTGTTTCAGAAGTGTTAAAAAGTGGGATGAATAGCTGCTACAGTGTTGTGCGAGTAAGCATTTCTCCCCACCAAAACATAGTTTTTACACATTTAGTGATAATTTGACTGTAAAAAAAAATGTATTTTGTGATTCATGTTTTTATGTTATTTTCCCCCTTTATTTATTCTTTTGAATTGCATCTTGATCTTTCTTCAAACAACTTTTTTTTAACCTTGAAAAGTTCAAAAAAGTGACTTTTGTACATTTGTAATAGTCTGCAGTGCTATATTGTCTGGGTTGGTGTTGTATATTACGCTACAAACACCTTGTACTAAACTGCCAGTACATTTTCTGTTATTTTACAGACTTGTAGTTTATTTAATTATTTTATTGTGTGTTTGTCAGGTGGAGAGTCTCACAGCGGCCCGAAGTGCTGCTCAGGCAGGAACAGAGCCATCTGACGCTATTAGGGTGGTCAATTCTGTCCTGACCCAACTTGACCAGATCAAACGGTCAGTTTCTCTTGATCTGTGCCTCACCACTCACTTTCATCTACAAAGGCCTGCTTAAAATCAGAATGACTATTTACTAAATGCATGTTCCTGCTTTTAAATGTGCAGTATGCAAGAGTTGAAAAAACTCTTTTGACATTTGCAGCCAATTAGCAGTAAAGGGCTGGTCTAGAAATGATAGCTGAGATTTAAAAAAAAAAGGGGCGGAGTCCTGTTGGGTTATGGATTTGGGTTATGGTGTTTCTTTTGGTGCTTTCAAATATTAACATAATTTGGTAAAAATTGCTTAGTGCTTCTTTAATGTGCTTAATTACGTTTTTTTTTATATTTCATTAAAATTAGTGCTGTCACATTGTGTAAAAATGTATATGTATTAGGTATTTACATATCTAATACATATTATATATATATATATATATATATATATATATATATATATATACAGTGCTCAGCATGTATGAGTACACCCCCACAAATCTCTCATTTAAATTAATATTTTCTATTGGATGTTTTATAATATTATATTTGTGCATATACATTAGATTAGTCAGTACTGAAGCCAAATCTGGAGCTAATCTAACAAAATAACTTACGATAATGGTTCAAAAATTAGTAGCCCAATTTTATATGTTAGAGAAAAATATGAAATAAAATTTTCAACAATAGCAAAAATCAAAAAAATGTGTAATTTGTTTTGGCAATATTTTGCATGAATTTAAATGTATTATCTTTCCATTTCTAAAACATGTTCTGTGACTAAAATATTATTTTAATACATATATCTGTTTAATAAATCGGTTTTGTTCAAATGCACCAATATATATTACCCATATTCACTGAGAAATGGATAAAAATATTCATTTTCAAAATGTGCTGTACTCATATATACTGAGCGCTGTATATGTGTGTGTGTGTGTGTGTATATATATATATATATATATATATATATATATATATATATATATATATACACTTTTTGATCCACTTCAGATGTTGACTACTGTATATGCACTATATACATTGTATATGCACAGTGCACACAAAAATATTATGTAAACTTTTACTTTGACATTAATTGCGATTAACTATTTCACAGCAAATACAATAAACTTTCAACATTTTTTGACAATTTTCGTCTTTCAATCCTTCCCTCTATTTTATGCCACAGAATAGGCCGGTTGAACTGTCATCTTATGTAAGTTAAAATGATGCCGGATTAATTTTCTGCCGTTTTCCTGATTCAGCCACCCAAATGTGGTCATCCTCACTACATCCAACGTCACAGAAAAGATTGATCTGGCGTTTGTGGACAGAGCTGATATAAAGCAGTACATCGGCCCACCAAGCGCCAAAGCCATATTCAACATCTATCTGTCCAGTCTGGAGGAGCTCATGAAGGTGAGTGTGTGTTTGTGTCCAATAACTGTTAAACACCTTCATTTTTATGCAACCAACAGTGGTGTAGTAATGAATTACAAGTAGCATGAGTTTTGTAATCATTCATTCCTTCATTCATTCATTTTCTTTTCGGCTTAGTCCCTTTATTAATCTGGGGTCGCCATACCGAATGAACCGCCAACTTATCCAGCATATGTTTTACGCAGCGGAGTCCCACTTCCAGCTGCAACCCATCACTGGGAAACACCCATGCACTCTCATTCACACACATACACTACGGATAATTTAGCTTACCCAATTCCCCTATAGCGCATGTCTTTGGACTGTGGGGGAAACAGCGCTACCCACTGCGCCACTCCGAGTTTTGTAATCAAATTACTTTTTCAAGTAGCTTGTTAAGTAAAGCCTTGTGCACACCAGGACGCTCGCACTTTTTTGAGTAATTTTTGGACATTCACAGCCAAGTGATTTTTCACTGGCGATGAACTAAGTGAATGTGTAAAATCACTTTGTCACATTGTGAACTACTAGGTGGTGCTGCGGATCTTTATGCTTCTGACACTAATAGTAGTTGTCACCCTCACACAAAAACCTGCTCAAAAGTTTGCTGGAAAAAGTTAAAAGATGAATAATGAATTAAAAATGAAATGATAGAAAATGAAAGTGAAATTAAACGTACCCTTGAATCCTATTTGATCTGCAATTAAAATGCAATCTCAACACTTTTTGGTTTAGTGGCTATTTCAGATAAATTTGTCTGATTTAATTCGTACATTTTACTATAATTTGCTCATCCCGCAATGTTGGTTAGGGTTAGGGCTGGGGTTGGCAGCACGCCTCCTTTTAAAAATTGTAAGTTGTACAAATTAGCTGGCAATTCCTGTGTGCTCGGCAAGACTGTTTTGTGCTTGAATGCCATCAAGTGGTGTTTTACTGTAACTTCAGCAGCTCAAAGCATGTGAACAAAAAGCATGTGAACAAAGTACCAGTCTCATTGAACTGAACTTAAACTCTAAAAACTGAACGGACACCATTCCAATTCACTATAATCTTCTATGTGAAGCTGCTTTGACACAATCTACATTGTAAAAGCGCTATAGAAATAAAGATGAATTGAATTGAATTGAATCATTGGTTGACAGGTTTTTAAAGGGAAAGTTCACCCAAAAATTTATCTTAAGGCGTTCCAAACCTTTATGCGTTTTTTTTTACTTCTGTTGAACATTAAAGGTGCTGTATGTAAGTTTTAGACTCTTCTAAAGCATAAAAATACCAAAATATGTTTGCAGATATTACAGAAACTTGCTGAGTGAACATTCTTGTTTATCTGAAAAACAATGCTGAAGTCAGTTATTCTGCTTTGAACATGTGTGTTACGTGGCAGAACGGCTGTTTTTGTTTGGTTTTTTAACCCGCCCAATGCCATTTTAGCCAATTATATATCAGCAACACATAATTCATTCATTCAGTCAGGAAGGCTCTCAAAGCATGCGTCCGTGACCGAAATGTGACCTCTGGTGGACAGTAGCAGACTCCGAAATGAGATGCAGATTCAGAGTTCCACATGAGGTTATTAATTAGCAAATAATATAAATATTACGAGCGTAAACATTAGGTGAGCAGGTTACATTGTAACCCCGTGTCCTAACAACACACTACGTGACGAGATTTGCAGTGATGAGCAATTGGGCTGTTTGCACCAGACGAAACACGACAGAAATTTAAATACAGCCATTCAGAAGCACAGAATATGCACTCACTCACCAAATGGTACGGTTTATAATCTAATTAATACATATTAATCCTCTTTAACATTATTAAATGTACATGCTGATTCACTCATGTGTTGGTTTTGAGTCGCAGTTCTGAAGTTCAGTGAATCAGGAGTGCCTCTGATGTGAAAGCCTGCTCGCTGCTTCTGCTCATGCGCTGCGCACACACGCTGCTTTCTGCGCTTGCTAGTGCGTGTGCTGTGAAAGACGCATGCCACAATGCCTGTTTTCACGGTCTTACGCAGTTATATTTGTAGGTAAATGCGACTTTGTATGTTCACTCATATTTAATGTCTTCTTCATCTGGTTTATTGCTGAGTTACAGACCAGCGTAAAGGTATATACTGCCACCTACGATCATGATGTGTGTAAAACCATGGCTTAGCCAGGGTTGTTTGCGTCCACATGGCCTTTGTTTTGGGTGAATCCGTGTCGTGATAACGTTATAGAAAGCGTCTAGACCCCGAATTTGCGGGAAATTGCAGCATTTCAGAAAAAATGCGAGATCCACAAAATTTTGTGGAGTTTGCTTGATTTTGCGATGAATTCCGTGGTCGCAAAATCGCGAAATCCTGGAGGGACTGAAAATAGCAACTCACCAGCAATGCGCATTAACACACCTCCTTTTCAGACCAGCACACACATGGGCAGAGAAATGGGCACAAATGCATTTGCTATTTAAACAGCGTGGTGCTTAATGTGATACCTAAAAAAAACTTATGTCACATTGTGTTGAGTGTATGATAGGGCACATTTAGTTTCTTTTTTTTTTTTTTTTTTTAAGAAGTAACTCAAAAATGTAATATATTACTTTTAAAAGTAACTTTTAAATATTCCTCAACATTTAGCTCAATAAAACAGTGCTGCCTGTTTCCCTGCAGCGTCAAATCATCTACCCCAGACAGCAGCTGGTGAGTTTGGAGGAACTGGGAACCATGAACTTTATAGAGAGCGACGTGACCCGCCTGAGCTTATGTCTGATGAACATCTCCCAGTGAGTGTTTGATGGAGACACAAACCATATTGAACGTCTCTGAGAACGGATGTCTTCACATGTGTCTCTTTCTGGACAGGAGGAGCGTGGGACTCAGTGGAAGAGCCTTGAGGAAAATCCCATTTCTGGCTCATGCGCTCTATGGAAAGGTACTTTCATTGTACAATGTCATGTGATTTTAACATGAATTAAAGGGTTGCTGACCTAACACCTTGTCCTAACAACATGTGATACGTCTTTTTATTCTTCTTCTTCTTCTCCTTCTTCTTCTCCTTCTTCTCCTCCTCCAGACCTCTACAATGACGCTGAAGGGTTTTCTGACAGCGATGGAGCGCGCTGTGGACAAACAGAGGCAGGAACAGGCGAGTTTGGTCAACTGTGTCTGAGCTAAATCACACCGATGTTCTGCTGTTGCATCCGAACCGTTTCTTGTTCAGTTTTTTTCTCAGTATTTCTGGTCCGTTCACCACTGCTCGCTGGTTTCTGCTGTCCTACAACAAACCAGAGCTGTTTTATTTCACATCTCAGTGTTTAAAACAGCTCTTATCCACATCACACCGTTGTTTTCTAGGAGACTTTTGTCGAATCACTATTATATATAAGCTGCAGTCTGACTTTGGCAAATGCACTGCTATTTGCATATCAAACAATGTTCTTTTTATGTTTGGGTTTTTATATGTGTATATATTTAAATAATCTGATTAAAATCAGGGGAAAACACTTTCTTTTCTTCAATGGCTCTTTTTGGTTCATTTTCATAGTCAGACTTACAATGTTTTAGTTTGATTAATTCATACATTGCTACCAGTAGGTGGCCTAATGATGCTACTGCAAGATATATCATAATATACATACACATATATATACATATATTAAATGCCCAATGCACAATTTTCACTACTGTTGTAGCAGTGAAATATTATAGCAGTTTTCACATTTGATCTTTTGCACTGACTATATTATACGATAGGGTGGCACAGTGGCTCAGTGGTTAGCACTGTGGCCTCACATCAAGGTCGCTGGTTCAAGTTCCGGCTGGGTCAGTTGGCATTTCTGTGTGGAGTTTGCATGTTCTCCCCGTGTTGGCGTGACTTTCCTCCGGGTGCTCCGGTTTCCCCCACAGTCCAAACACATGCGCTATAGGGGAATTGAATACCCTAAATTGGCCGTAGTGTATGAGTGTGTGTGAATGAGTGTGTATGGGTGTTTCCCAGTGCTGGGTTGCAGCTGGAAGGGCATCCACTGCGTAAAACATATTCTGGAATAATTGGCGGTTCATTCCGCTGTGGCGACCCCTGATAAATAATGGACTAAACCGAAGGAAAATAAATGAATGAATAAATATTATACTATATATGTATTATACAAGATGTAAAAATCGTATGTATGTATGTATGTATGTATGTATGTATGTATGTATATGTATATATATATATATATATATATATTCTGAACATCTACCTGAAATAAAAACATTTAATTCAGTTTAATAAATGAAACTGAATTTAGTTTTTAAATATAAAATTTTTATATATATTAAATATATACATTTAAAATAATTTTACTTTTAGTTTTAATTTTAGTTTATAATAACCCTGCGGTAAGACACAGCAAATCTAGATTTGTTAATATAGGTTGTTATGCTTAATTTACAGAGATAACAGATTAAATATCATAGTTTTAGTTATTTTTTATATTTTGAATCTTCTGTTTTTTCTTTAAAATTTATTTAAAACTGCACTAGTTTTGTGTATTTTGTATATATAAATGAAGAGTTCATTTTCAAAAATAAATAACCACCATTTTGTTTTACTCCATTTTTTTTCAGAAACTGAGTTTTGCAACTGTACTCTTGTAATAATGTAATGTTGTGCTTTTCAATGAGCAACATAAAAACATGGTAGCAGAAAATTACCAAAAAAATTTTTTGCAAATAAACTCTTTAAAGAGTATATATTTAAGGATTTTATTTGCACTAAAAGAAAATTCTTCAGCAGGATAGCGCTCCTTCTCATACTTCAGCCTCCACATCAAAGTTCCTGAAAGCAAAGAAGGTCAAGCTGCTCCAGGATTGGCCAGCCCAGTCACCAGACATGAACATTATTGAGCATGTCTGGGGTAAGATGAAGGAGGAGGCATTGAAGATGAATCCACAGTATCTTGATAAACTCTGGGAGTCCTGCAAGAACGCTTTCTTTGCCGTTCCAGATGACTTTATTAATAAGTGATTTGAGTCATTGCAGAGATGTATGGATGCAGTCCTCCAAGCTCATGGGAGTCAGACATAACATTCATTCTGTTTCCACTGCAGCATGACTTTATGTTCTGTACTGGACATTATTTCTGTTCAGTGACGAGACTTTTGTCTAAGCAAAGTCAGACCTTACTGTCCTAATTAAATCATTCAAAATCAAGGCATGATCATATTTTATTGTGGTAAAATAAGCGTAATCTAGAGGCCTTTGCCTTTCATGTAAGCCCCTTCTGATACCAAATGCTCAACTAGAAGTCAAGTTATTATTTGCTGTTCCTAAAACTTGGATAGGCGACAAGACTTTTGTCAGTTAGTGTATTTACAATATATATATATATATTTTTTTACAGGTAACATTTATTTCAAAACTAATTTTACTTCTAATTAGCTATAATAACCCTGGTAATTTAAAAAGTATTAAATTCACAAAACAGTCTATAGTTCAGGACACCTCCCAAGTGTGTGTGTTCATTCACACTCGACTTTCTCACAAGATGTTTGACCTTTAGCGTACAGAAACCTGTTTGACTCCATAGTTAAATCAGCCGCCGGCTTTGATGTGCAGTCTGGAGCGATTCGAGAATGAGAATCTGTATTATGTGACTCCCAGAGAATCTGTCTGATGCGTATCTGACAGGTAACAACACCTGCGAGTGTCATTCTGCAGGTATCTGTAGCACATTCCTCTGATGTGAAGTGAGATTAAAACATGTCAGGCTGCGGCCGCAAAATGCACAGCGGATAAACAAAGCCATAATTGCAATGTCTGCAGGCTTTTCTCTCTCATCCCGTCAGTTCCTCCTCCAAAAACACACAGCTGTTTGAATGCAAGAAAAGACTGTCAAAAGCCTCATTGTTTCCGAGTTTTATTCTGCTGAGGAACTGCCAGTGAATTCCTAAACAAAGCAAACAGTAAATGCTGCTCAGTTTCTCAACGGTTTCCCTGTTTCTGGCCTCGAGCGCTGGAATATCAATAGAGCTGCCAATAGCAATACATTATTGGCTGAAGACTTAATAGACATGTGGCATATCAAGGCTGCTCTGCTGGAGAGATACAAGAGCTTTTGTTTGGAAATGAAAGAATGATTTGTGATCCTTACTGGCAAAATTATAAATCCACTCATGCAAATGCAATAAGCTTTCATCTCGTGTATATATATTAAGCTTAAAGACGCCTGTCATATGGAGAATGAAGACACATGCATTGCTCAGGTGTGAGTTTCTCACAGACTTCAACAGAGTGTCAAAATCTTGATAGTTCTGTGGGTCTCGTCTATCAAATCTGAGCTTTATTTTGTATTTTCTATTGGATTCGCATCAGGGGATTGGCTGGGCCATTCTACAGGTTAATTTTCTTTCTCTGAAAGCATTTGAGAGTCTCCTCGGCTGTGTTTTGGATCATTGTCTTGCTGAAATGTCCACTCTGGGTTCATCTTTATCCTCCTGCTAATGTAGATGTTGGACTGAAGCAGCTGATATTCATTTGACACTGAGCGCAGAGGGTTGCTGAAGAACTACTGAGAGATTTCAGCTGCTGTCTGGGCTTTCACTGCCGAACTACACCTTCCTTTCTTCATGTGTTCAATACTTTTTTTCTGCATCATTTCATTTTATTACACAGAACTTCATTTGTAATCTAATTAGATTTGTTTTCTTTGCATATATGGATTTTTTTGCTTGTTATCAACATCTGGTGAAAATTTCAAGTCAATGGCACCTTTAGAAATATGTTTTCTGAGAATAATGGTGACGTGTTGAATATATATTTATGTATGTGTGTGTGTGTGTGTCTGTGTATACTTATTTACTTCATTCATTTTCTTTTCGGCTTAGTCCCTTTATTAATCTAAGGTCGCCACAGCAGAATTAACCGCCAACTTATCCAGCATATGTTTTACGCAGCGGATGCCCTTCCAGCCGCAACCCATCACTGGGAAACATCCATACACACTCATTCACACATATACAATACGGACAATTTAGCTTACCTAATTCCCATATAGCACATGTGTTTGGACTGTGGGGGAAACCGGAGCACCTTGAGGAAACCCACGCCAACACTGGGAGAACATGCAAACTCCACACAGAAATGCCAACTGACCCAGCCAAGGCTCGAACCAGCGACCTTCTTGCTGTGAGGCGATTGTGCTACCCACTGCGCCACCGCATTGCCCTACCTATTTACTTATGTATCATTATTAATGTTTTTTTAAATGTATTTTCATATCTGTTTAAATTTGCGAATTTATGTGTTTTATTTTATTATTTTTCATTATTATAATTTTTTTTTTTATATTTAAACAAATCATTTTACTTATTTATTTACTTATCGTGGGCGACACGGTGGCTCAGTGGTTGGCACTGTGGCCTCACAGCAAGAAGGTCACTGGTTCGAGTCCCGGCTGGCCAGTTGGCGTTTCTGTGTGGAGTTTGCATGTTCTCCCCGTGTTGGTGTGGGTTTCCTCCGAGTGCTCCGGTTTCCCCCACAGTCCAAACACATGCGCTATAGGGGAATTGAATAAACTAAATTGGCCGTAGTGTATGAGTGTGTATGTGAATGAGTGTGTATGGGTGTTTCCCAGTACTGGGTTGCGGCTGGAAGAGCATCCACTGTGTAAAACATATGTCAGAATAGTTGCCGGTTCATTCCGCTGTGGCGACCCCTGATGAATAAAGGGACTAAGCCTAACGAAGATTTAATTTACTTATCGTCTTTTTTTAAATTTATTTTTTACTTATTATTATTATTTGTTTTGTTTTTTTTAAGAAAGTGAGACTTCATATCTGGTGTCATTTTGATTCTCAAGTAAATGAATCTTTGTTTAAGAATATTTCGATAAATGAACTGTAAAGTTAAAAACAAAACAAAAAAAAACACAAAAATAATTTTGCACTGGACATTAAACAAAAGTGTGCTGTGCTTTACTATTATTCGGATTCACTTATTAATGCATTTTTAATACATCCATCTGAGAGAAGAAACAATAAGCTATATATATTTATAGGCAGGGCAAGTTTATTTCTATAGCACATATCATACACAATGGTAATTCAAAGTGCTTTACATAAACAGGAATAAAAGAGAAGTATAAGAAATAAAAAACAACAGAGAATAAAAATTATTAAAAACAGATTTAAATGTGTTAAAATGTGTTTAAAAGGAATGAAAAAGAAAAGAAAGACATAATAGTGCGATCTGTGGGACGTAGCACAGTGCTCATTCAGTAAAGGCACAGCTAAACAGATGTGTTTCAGTCTTGATGTGAATGCGCCTAATGTTGGAGCACATCTGATCATTTCTGGAAGCTGATTCCAGCAGCGGGGGCGCTGTTAGTAGCTGAAGGCGGATTCACCCTGCTTTGACTGAACTCTTGGTATTTCTAGTTTATATGATCCTAAAGATCTGAGTGATCTGTTAGGTTTGTATTCAGTGAGCATTTCTGTGATGTATTGAGGTCCTAGGCCATTTAGTAATTAATAGACAAGTAGTAATACTTTAAAATCTATTCTGAATGTAACTGGGAGCCAGTGTAAAGAGCTGAGGACAGGTGTGATGTGCTCTGATTTTCTGGTTCTGGTCAGAATCCTGGCCGCAGCGTTCTGGATGAGCTGTAACTGTCTGACTGTCTTTTTGGGAAGGCCAGTGAGGAGTCCATTACAGTAATCCACCCTGCTGCTGATAAAAGCATGAACAAGTTTCTCCACTGGAAACAAAGCATCTAATTCTTGCAATGTTTTTGAGATGGTAGTATGCTGATTTAGTTTTTTAGTCCGTTTATTACCATTCATTAATGCAGTGTGAATTGTTTGAATCGTTCATGCTTACAGTCTAATAAATAATGTAACAAATGCCACTTATGATTAAAAAAATAAATAAATTAGAAATTCAGGTTGTTTTTCCCATTATTCAGTTGTCATTTCCTTTCCTTCACAATCTTCAGTGTCTCTGTGAAACTTGTTAGTGCGGAATTTAATTGAGTGTTTAAAAGTGATTGTGTTTGACAGGTTCTTCAGAAACGACAGACATCAGCTCAAAAGGAAAGTCATTTCAGAGGTGGAGCAAGTCATTAGTTTTTATACAGTATAATCGCTTGCAGGTTATAACCATTCTACATAAACACCAACTTTGTGCATCATACAGACATCACTAAGGAAAAGTGACAAAAACATGCATTGGTCAAAATTGAGGCATGGCATTTTTTATTTGATATACGTGACCCTGGAACACAAAAAAAATCGGTCATAAGTGTACTGATTTGGAAATTGAGGTTTATGCATTATCTGATTTGATTTTGATTAGATTTGATTCATTTATTTTGAACAGTATAAACACTCTTAAAAACAATTATTCTAACACAACAACAAAACATATCTGTGTAAACTCAAAAATAACTGATTTTAACATTTTTCCCCACCCCATTACTCCCAATTCCACATCATTTCATTATCTCTTCAAATAATTTCATCTTTTATCCTTGCATATTGCAGTATATGTTCTTTACACCATTTGTATATTTCCTTAAATGAACATTAACCCAAAGTATATATACTGCAAATAGCTAAATAATATTCACATATACATTCATCATGTATGTGCTGAAAGCTGAAATAAATCAATTCTGAAAGCTGAATAAATAAAATTTCTATGAATGTAGGGTTTGTTAGGATTGGAGAATATATGGTGGAAATGTGCAACTACGTGAAAAGTTTACCACAATTATCAACTATCATCCTGTGCCTCTGCCATTCTACATGTCCCACAATCCTGTGCTCTCAGTACACATGCACACCTGAAACTCATGATCATTGATTTCACTTACAGCTGCAGGCTGTGAATAATATTTAATTATTAATTAAATATTAATATTAATTAAATAAAATGCGGTGAATCTGACGCTTTAGTCGACGTAACCTTGGTAAATTTGCATATAGCTTAGGATTTGAAGATCAGAATCATATCCATTTAGTGGAGACTCATTCATGTGGTTAAATGTAAATGCAACCGTTTTCAGAAGTCAGATAGCTAACCAATCAGAAAAAAAACGCATGAAACAGGTCCCATGAGGTGTAAACAGGCCCTAACACTGTACATTTTAGAGTGGCCTTTTATTGATGCCAACCTAAGGCACATCTGTGCAATAATCATGCCGTCTAATCAGCATCTTAACTGTGAGGTGGATGGATTATTCAATTCATCTTCATTTCTATAGCGCTTTTACAATGTAGATTGTGTCAAAGCAGCTTAACATAGAAGTTCTAATAAATTGAAACTGTCAGTCTAGTTCAGTTTAGTTCAGTGTGGTTTAATTTTCACTGCTGAAAGTCCAAACACTGAAGAGCAAATCCATCGATGCGCAGCTCCACAAGTCCCGAACCGAGCAAGCCAGTGGCGACAGCGGCGAGGAACAAACTTCACCAATTGACGAAAGACCTCAAGAAGAAAAAACCTCCAGAGAAACCAGGCTCAGTAGGGCACGACCATTTCTCCTTTGGCCAAACTTCTTGTGCAGAACTGCAGTCTAGGCGCCGGAGGCTGGAGAACGCTGGACGTCCATCATGGAGAACTGCAGGTGTGAGTAGGTCACCGGCGGGTGTTCAGGCTGGCCCACGGGATCAATGCGGAGACTCGTCTGTCACTGGGGTTTTTCAGGAATCAGTCTCATGCTCTCCACTCCTCCATGACCACCACAGCATCTGCTCAGGATATGGGCCTGGTCCAGGGTTATGGAGACCTCAGGATAATGGAAAACAGACTAACATAAGTGTAGATGGCGTTCAAATTATAATGTCTTTTGGGAAGTGTTCCCGGCTCCGGTTGCCCTAAATAATGCAGACTAACAATCCTTTAGAGGATTTGTATTTCAAAAGCATTTGTGTTTAATGTGCATGCTAATGCAAAGAGATGTGTCTTTAACCTAGTTTTAAACTGTTATTTAGTTATAATAAATCATCTCAGCAAAGAAGTGCTCACCAACAGAGATTTAGACAAATGTGTGAACAATAACTGAGAGAAATAGGCCTTTTCTGCACATAGAAAATGTTTTAGATCTTTGTGGAAAAATGGGAGCTAAAACAAAATGATTTATATTTTTGTCGAGTGTATAAATCAGCATATGTCCCACGCCCAACATGCATATATTTTTTGATCAGTTTGGTTTTCTGAATTTAATTTCTTTTATGTATGCTGACTATTTGAAGATTGGAATCATATTCATTAAGCAGAAATGCTGCCGTTTTCAGAAATCAAATAGCAAATATCAAAATGTTTAATGTTATAGACTCTCCTGAACCACCTCTTGTTTCCTGTTTGTTCTGTTCCTGCCTGGTTTGTTTTTTTATCTGCCTGTCTGTCAGATTGGGATTGTTTTCTGCCTGTCCTGACAGATCGCCTGTGTTATTGGATCACGCTTTTGGATTTTCCCATGTTGTTTGCTCCTGCTTGACCCCTGCCTGTCCACCCGATTCGAATGTTATCACTCGATTGAATGGGCGTTATCAGTGGATATCAGCTGATAGATATGGGCCAATAGGGGCCTTCTGCGCCTCCTAGTGGGCTCAGAAGGTTGTAATCAACCATCCACATGGTTAATCAGCTATTCTAATAGAGAACAGTTCAGATCCAGATGTGTTTTTACATTACTGTGACGGTTGGGTTTAGGGTTAGGGTTGGGGTAGACGTTAATAAAATACAATTAACGGGAAATAGTATAATTTCATAAAAAAATCACGCGTGGCGGTATACATGCTTACCTCCATATGAATGGATTTTCCGCTGTTATCAGTTTTTCCAGTGGCTCACCGTGTACGTCAGCAGACTTGAGACGTGGTGCGGAGTTGTCAGCGATGACGGGGTTCGAATCCGCCGAAAAACGGTTTCAGAAAGCAGCTTAGACAAAAGTTAATTATTTGTTTTTATTGCTTTTTTAAAAACAGACGGTTGGGTTTAGGGAAGGAGGAGGGCAGGTCAATCGGAGTGGCCTCTGCTGGATTTACGCGAGAACAGCAGATTAACCATGTGCATGGTTGATAACAGCCTTCTGAGCCTACCAGTAGGCGCAGTAGGCCCCTACTGGCCCATGTCTACCAGCTGATAAACCACTGATAACGCCCATTCAATCGACTGACAACACTTGAATCCGCTGGCCTGTCTGACCATCCTTTAAAAAAAAGTTGCATTTGCAACCTCAACTCCTGTTTTCACTCCCTTATCATAACAGTTTAGCAACTGCATTAATTATAAGTTGACAAGCGTCTTTTACAGGAGAAAACGAGCCAGAACATCCACGTCACCTGAAAAGGAAAGTGGTTTCAGTGGTAGAGCAAGTTTATACAGTCTGGTGAGAGATTATAAAGGTGTTTTTGTAAACCGATGAGTCACACACACACACACACACACACACACACACACACACACACACACAC
>CAIGQV010019804.1:628936-640976 GCA_903798115.1 Danio jaintianensis | reverse complement strand
CATATGTCCAGATTTTAATATCTTTTTCATTAATGCATATGTCCAGAGTTTAATGTCTTTCATCATGCACATTTGTTAAACAGACGTGATGAACTGAACTCAGACTGAAACGGCTTGATTTGTCCCAAACCCAGAGCATTCCTGTGAGTTAATGGGAGCGAGGGAATGTGTCCAGCACTGCAGGATTTGGGAGCAGGTAGAGATTAGTGCGGGCCGGATCTGCTGCTCATTGTCAGGGATTCCTCACTTCAAAGAGCCCAGCCAGCTCTCTGATATCAGTGGAGCCGCCGCCGTGCTGGGGGAGGGAGGGGTTCAAGGGCCTGCGTCGGCCCCTGAATCCTGGGGGAAGGGAAATCTAAGGGCCCCTGGGTTTTCTTGGACTGCAGATCCACAGAGGGAACTCTTAAGGGTTAGGTTAACTAACTCTTATACAGGCGTGGGCCAGTATAAGATTATTATTAGTTATTAAAATCACTTTGGAAATCAAGTCATAGTATGTTTCACATTAAAAAAAGCACAATGAGTTCATGTGTTGTATGCAACACAGGCTCATTGGGAAAATTAACCCTGGTGTACATTTTTGGGGACCGGGAAATATGTGCTCACTGGTACATATTGCAGCATATGTGTAAAACAAATGCTAACGGGGTGTGTGGGTCAGTTTTCAAATTATGTTTATTTCTATAGCGCTTTTGCAATGTAGATTGTGCCAAAGCAGCTTAACATAGAAGTTCTAGTCCAGTTTTCAGAGTTGAAGTTCAGTTCAGTGTGGTTTAATTTTCACTGTTGACAGTCCAAACACTGAAGAGCAAATCCATCGATGCGCAGCTCCACAGGTCCCAAACCAAGCAAGCCAGTGGCGAGGAACAAACTTCACTAATTGATGAAAGTGAAGGAAAAAACCTCGAGAGAAGCCAGGCTCAGTTGGGCACAACCATTTCTCCTCTGGCCAAACTTCCAATGGAGAGCTGCAGTCTAGGGGCTGGAGGCTGGAGAACGCTGAACCTCCATTGTGGAGAAGCTACAGATTTGAGTAGGTCACTGGTGGGTGTTCAGGCTGGCCCACATGATTAATGTGGAGACTCGTCCTCCAGTGGGGTCTTTCAGGAATCAGTCTCCTGCTCTCCACACTTCCACGACCACCACAGCATCTGCTCAGGATACGGCCTGGTCTAGGATTATGGAGAGCTCGGGATAATGAAAAACAGACATACATAAGTGTAGATGCCGTTAAAATTATACTGTCTTTTGGGAAGTGTTCCAGGCTCCGGTTGCCCTAATTAATGCAGCCTAACAATCCTTTAGAGGATTTGGATTTCAAAAGCATTTGTGTTTAATGTGTATGCTAATGCAAAGAGATGTGTCTTTAATCTAGTTTATATCAAGCTGATATATTATGTGCAACGACAAGACATCTGGCTTCTCTCATGGATGCACACGAAAAAGACAATAATATGTGTGGAAATATACACAGCACCCTCAGGTGGGTTTACGAGGAATGGCATGTATGAGAAAACGTGCCGCAGTAATGTATTTGAGATTGTCTATAATGTACACGGCGCCCTCTAGTGGATTTCTGAAAACAAGAACTGCAAGAAAATGTAGTCCAGGGTAGATATTTGTCGGTTTCTTAAAATATCTACCCTATCTACTCAATTTTACTTCTTCCCAACAGGGAAAACCAGCAATAATCAAGAATGCATGATTATATCATGATTATATCAAGGCTTTGCAATCAAAAAATTTAGTTATAATGGAAGTCAATAGGGCAAAAACAGCCACCAACATATATGTGTCAAAATAATATTTGACAGCAAAAATCATTGCATTTGCCGAAACACAGAGAAAGTTGTGGCCAAATTAAGCCGAAAACGACCCAACAGCACACAAGGGTTAACGTTCTTATAAAAGTGAAATAATAATGATGTGAATGTGACTCCCGGCTGATCAAAGATTCTCCCTAGAAATACAGCCTTTGTTTGTGCTCTGGTTAGAGAGAGAATGAGCTGGCCGTGTGTGACGGATGGTCGCAGGTGTTGGGCTCTTATACCTGTGTAAACACCTGGCCGCCGCTTCAGATGAAAGATCAAAATGAGCATCCAGACGAGTGGCTGAAATAGCAGCGGCTGTGGATGTTGTTGAAGAGCCGGCTGGACTGACAGAAGGCTCAGTGTGTGATTTAAGCGCTCTCCATTCTTACAGAGCCTCAGTGTGCTTCAACACTGGAAACATCAACATCTGCCGCACACTCGCTCACTTCAGCTTTTCAACGCCGCTTTTGTCTTGCAGCGTGTCAGGCTTGAA
Organism: Danio jaintianensis; assembly: GCA_903798115.1. NCBI lineage: Eukaryota > Metazoa > Chordata > Actinopteri > Cypriniformes > Danionidae > Danio > Danio jaintianensis. The sequence continues at coordinate 638,672 of CAIGQV010019804.1, read as the reverse complement.
GTCATTAGCGTGATGCCAGAGGCCGAGTAATGTTGTTCAGTCAGATGAAGAGGAAAAAAAAGCAGGAAACTGAACTGAGGTTTGAATGGGAATGGATTGCATATATATAGTTACATAGAGTTGAGGGCAAAATTATTCGCCCTCCTGTGAAATTTGAATATTCTTTTTCAATTATTTCTCAAGTGGTATTTAATAGAGCAAGGAATGTTTCACAGTATTTCCTATAATATTTGTTCTTCTGGAGAAAGTCTTATTTGTTTTATTTCGGCTAGAATAAAAGCAGTTTTTAATTGTTTTAAACCCATTTTAAGGTCAATATTATTCGCCCCCTTAAGCAATATTAGTTTTGGATTGTCTCCAAAACAAACCACTGTTATACAATGACTTGCCTAATTACCCTAACTTTACCCTAATTAACCTAGCTAAGCCTTTCAATGTCACTTTAAGCTGAACACTAGTATCTTGAGGAATATCTAGTCAAATATCATTGGTATTTGTTTCTTGTTTATTTTAGCTTCCTTTCTTACTTAAAGCAGTTTTTGTTCCATTTACCTCTTCATATTCTCTTCAATATATGCAACAGAATTACTTTTTTGTTCCAAGAGTTACAACAAAAAGTGGCCGTAGGTCCTTTCAATGCAAAGCTCCTTTTGACTGGAATAATCTTCTTTCTTCTTTTGGTCCATTAAGACATTTAGGGCTTTATTTTAATGATCTAGGCGCAAAGTCTTAAGCGCATGGCGAGAAAGCATTAAGGGTGTGAACGAATCCACTTTTGCTATTTTAAGGATGGATAAATACGCTCTGCTCCCCGGCGCATGGTCTAACAGGGCTGTGCTTATTCTCTTAATGAGTTCTGGGTGTGTTTTGAGCATAACATGCATTAAACCAATCAGAGTCTCATCTCCCGTTCCCTTTAAGAGTCAGTTGCGTTGCGCCATGGCACATTTGCTATTTACATGGCGGACTTTGTAAGTGGAAAAACTGAACACTTCACTAGCGAGAAAACTGAGCATCTGCAGTGCGAGGATAAAGAACCAACCTCCTCCATTCGACCTCTTTACTTTCTCTTTACTTTTACTCTTTTCTTTACTCCTTTACTTTGGTGGAGTAAGGAAACGGTGGAAACTCACTCCACTGAAGACATCCATTAGCCGACATATTTTATTTAGTTTGTTAAGCACAAAGATCTGTTTCAAAACTATTTCTAAATCCAGTTCTAATCTCCAGCAAAGGAATAAATGAACAATAATAATGAAGTGTGGTCAAAAAACTTAACGTTTACTAAAGTAACATTCGTTCCCCGAGGGGGGGAACGGAAATGCTATGTGGAAACTTCCACTATGGGGATTTCGTCAGAAAGCCAATCATTCTGAAGAGTAATTAAACGGGCCAATGAAATGCCAATGAGTTGGCGGTGTCAGCGTGCGCAGCTGGCAGCAATCACAATCAGCTTGTGAATAAGAATGCCGGCTGTGCCACACAACAACACCTTTTCTAGCTGAAGAAGCCGAACTACAGCTGTCAGCTAAGGCGCAATCCCTGTGGCGAATGAACATAGCATTTCCGTTCCCCCCCTCGGGGAACGAGGGTTACTTTAGTAACCGTTACGTTCCCCAGCGGGAGGGGAACTACAATGCTATGTGGAAACTTCCACTATGGGGAAATCTATGGAAAACGCCACAGTGATTGAACCTTACCACGTCGCTGGTGAGAGGTTTGCCAGGCTCCGGCGTGAGCGCACCATCATCACCAGAGACGCAGCCCACCAACGTGTCCCCTGGCCCTAACTTACCTTACTTACCTGTGAAGCACTTAAAGGCTTATTTATATTTTTTGGGGAGTCGTAAAAAATACACCTAGTTAAGATACTAGAAATTTTAAATTACGACAGTACGTTGGGAAGCGTGCAGTCCCGATAGGGAGGACGCTGCGGAGGCCACCTGCTGCCCAATGGGGAGACCTGGTGGCAGGAAGACATATGGACTAACCCTGAAAAGGGGGAGAACACATATGAAGGATGGTTAGCGGGGAGGGAAGACACGGGCCCGCCTAAGAGGAGGAACTACACCGTGGCTGAGTGAAGCATATGGGATCGCCAGCGGGGATCGCGCATAGCAGGCAGCTATACCCAGAACGCGGGCTGACCAAGTGGGCATGCCAACTACGTAATGGGCCAGGCACCTGACTCCTCCGCTGAGTCAGATGCTGGGGGCCTCGGAGGAACTCTGCAGGGTTCGCCAAATGGGGAACTCAACTGAACAGAGTGAATAAGCACACAAATCTCTGTGTTAGAGAGAAAGGCGCAGCAAGCGTGTTTCAACACCGTACTGAATTTCCTCATTCACTGGCGTATCCAGCACACGTGAGGAAAATCAGCCCACTCAAAGATTATAGAATCTTTACGAATGTATTAGGTGTCGCCCAGCCCGCAGCTCTACAGATGTCTGTTAGAGAGGCGCCGCGTGCTTACGCTCAAGAGAAGGCGATACTCTTAATCGAGTGCGCTCTCACTCCCGAGGTACGCGGCTCACCCTGGCATAGAAAAGCTAGGGAGATGGCATCCACTATCCAATGGGCTAACCTCAGAATGGATACGGCACTTCCCGTCTGCCGATCATAACAGAAAAGGAGCTGCTTAGAGTCGTAAGCTCTAATGCGGTCACAAGCGCCGAGCGCGAACAGGACACAGCAAAGAAAGGGGCTGGGTCTGCCTCCTCCGTGGGCAGCGCTTGCAGGTTCACTACATAGTCTAAAGAAGCGCTGTAGGAACCTCGGGCACCTAGGTGGGCCGGGGTCTCAGGAAAACGTGAGAGTGGGCCGGCCCGAATTGCTGGCACACTTCGCTGACCGAAAATGCCTCCAGATACCCGACCCTCTTGACCGATGCCAACGCGACCAGCAGAGCTGTCTACCTGGACAGAAAACTTAAAGATACTGAGTCGAGTGGATCGAGCAGACCTCTCCTAAGAGAGATCTCCAAGTGGGTATGAGAGGGGGACAGGATTGATTTAATTAACCAGCGTCTCGCGCCTCTGGGATCTGGATGATGAGGCGATGCTTTCCCAGCGCGCCGCCATCCCCGCGTCCTCAGAGCGGGGATGATCGTAACGCCAACCCCTCAGTGCGAAGGGGACAGCCTTAGCTCAGCCAGCTGAAGGAGGAAAGCATCACACTGATCTGGCATGTCCGGGGTCCTTCTCGGAGAGAAGTACACCACACAGCGAATAGACTCCACTTCAGGGCGTAGGCATGCCTCGTAGAGGGTGCTCTAGCCTGAGTGACGGTGTTAACCACCGAACCGGTAAGTCACCTAAGTCCTCCAAGCTCCATCTATGGACCTTACACGTGATTCCAGAGATCTGGGCGCGGGTGCCAGATGGTGCCTGTTCCAAAGAAGAAGGAGCTTCTTCAAAGGGATATGCCAGGGAGGGGCCGTCACGAGGAGAGAGCTGAAATACAGATCAGATTGAGCCAGAGGCGCAATAACAGACCTGGTCCTCGTCCTCCCTGACGTAACACAGTATCTGCGAGTAGGCTCACTGGAGAGAAATGCGTATTTACGCACGCCCAGGGGCCAGCTGTGTTAGCCAGCGCGCAGAGCGCACCTATAACAGCTGGACAGCCGGGGGTGGAGTCTCAGTTTTCCCGGGCGTGAACTGCCGTGAGAGCGCATCGGCTGCACGGTTGAGTTCGCCGGGGGGAAAAAATGGCACGCAGCGAGGAGCAGACGGCGAGCGAGCTGAGACATGCGGCGAGAGCGGATACCCCCTGTGCAGTTGATATACGCCATCGTCGCCGTGCTGTCCGTCCTGACCAGCACGTGTTTCCCCTCTAGCACCGGTAAAAACAGTGCAGCGTGAGATACACTGCCTACAGCTCCAGGCAATTAATATGCCAATGCAACCGGGTTCCTTCCACGGACTCGCAGCTGCATGCCCGCAACACACGGCCCCCCAGCTATTACTGGAAGCATCCGTCGAAACGACGACATGCTTGGACACTTGTTCTAGAGGTACACAGGCCTGTAGAAACGCAGGGTCTGTCCAGAGGCTGAGGGCACGGCGACACAGAGGAGTGACAGTCACCCGGTGCGTGCCCGCGTGCCATGCGCGTCTAGGGACCTGATCGGGAAGCCAATGCTGAAGCGGTCTCATATGGAACAGCCCGAGCGGCGTGAAGCGGCCACAGATGCCATATGCCCCAGGAGCCTCTGAAATGATATCAGTGGGACCACAGTTTTCCTGTCGAACTCTCTCAGACAGGTCAGCATCAGCCCAGAGCGCTCTCGAGGGAGGCGCGCCGTCATGGTGATCAAGTCCAGCTCCAACCCGAGAAAAAAGATGCTCTGCACGGGGGCGAGCCTACTCCTTTCTCGGTTGACCCGAAACCCCAACAGGTCGAGGTGCCTGAGCACCCAGTCCCTGTACATAATCAATTGATCCCGCGAGTGAGCTAAAAAGCCAGTCATCGAGATAATGGAGTATGCAGATGCCCGCGAGCCGAAGGGGCATTAGGGCATCCTCCGCGAGCTTCGTGAAAACCCGCGGAGACAGGGAGAGCCAGAAAGGGAGGACTTTGTACTATCATGCTCGACCCTCGCACGCAAACCGCAGCCGGTGGCGTGGGAAAATGGAGAAATGAATGTACGTGTCCTTCAGGTCTATCGCTGCAGACCAATCCTGAGGACGGACGCACCGGGGGATGTGCTTCTGGATGAGCATTCTGAGCGGCTGCTTGTAAGGCAGCGGGTCAAAATGCGCAGAACTAGGATTGGTCATAACCCACTGCTCTTTTAGGGTACGATGAAGTACAGACTAAAAAGCCCATACCTCATCTCGGCTGGAGGGACCGGCTTGATTGCATCCTTCGCCAGGAGGACAGCAATCTCCTCGCACAAGAGAGGGGCGGACACAGGGCTGACACCTGGTGTAATACACGCCCGTGAACTTGGGGGACCGTTTAGCGAACTGAATCACATAGCCGAGTCTGATTGTCCGAATGAGCCATTGCGACGGGCTGGGCAGCGCTAACCAGGCTGGCAGAGCCCACGCGAGTGACATCATCGGTGCAATCACTGACGCACCAGCGGTGGGGCAGCACGGGATGGGAGTGCTCACCCCGGGAGGCATGCGTCCCAAGGAAGAGCGGAAGTTAAGAGGTTTAATCTTAACTTCGTCCCAAGAGCCCGCAGGGTGGCTAGGAGTGCGAGAGAAAGGAGCCCGTCCTCTGGCACTGACAGAGCCTGTGGCGAAGAGCACCGATCCTGCGAGCTGAAAGGCATAGCGTCCCATACTGGCAGTGTTCGGGCTATCACACCCGGAGAGAGGAAAAATTGCTCTTAAAAAATTTAGTAGCCATATGGCCTTTTTGTTAATGATATGGGTGTCCCTGGCTCTCCGCCAGGGAAAGAGCAAACATCCTTTTCGCCGAGTGGCCCGTCTCAGGGACGCTTCGCGGTCCGTACTGGACTTAGCGGCGCCCTGAGGCGGGGGGCGGTGATCGTCTGTGAGGTGCTCAACGCTGCCGCTTAACCAGTTGAACGGACAGGGCGGCGGAGCAGATTTTGGAGCCACAGACGAGCGCCCTCGGCGAGAAGCAGCCAAAGTGGACGAATCGACGGGGAGAGCGGTTTTTGAGCCCGCCGATCGCACTTGACTACTCTTTCACCAAAGTGAATTCCTGGGTGAACTCACCCCGGTGTCGCCGAACAGGCCAGCCCGGGATATGGGTGTGTTAAGAAAGCGAACTTTGTCAACGACACGCATATCTGCCAGGTTTAGCCAGAGGTGGCGTTCCTGGACCACTAGTGTGGTCATCGTCCTTCCCAGGGCACTCGCAGCCGACCTGGTGTTTTTAGAGCAAAGTCGGTTGCAGTGCGTAGTGCATTAAGCCTGGGTCGGAACCTTCCTCGTGCCGCTGGGCCAGCACTTGCACTAGCCATAGCAAGCAAAACGGAAGCAGCCTGGCCCGCAGCAGTGTAGGCTCTGGCCCTGAGGGACGCAGACAACCTACACGCTTTGGACGGGAGCCGAGGCTAACCACGCCAGGAAGGGGCACCACGCGGGCAAGATTGACCGCGCTAGCACACTCGACCTGGGGTTTTGCCTCATACCCCCTGGCTGCTCCGTCATCGAGGAAGGTGAGGGCGGAGCGCACGCAGACCGGGCAGAAAAAGGTTCCCTCAGCGCTGCGTGAACTTACTGTGCACCTCCGGGAAGAAGGGGACGGGAGGCTTAGAGGGTTTCCCCTTCTTATCCTCCACGTAACACCCGTCTAATCGGTCCGGCGACGAAGCTGGGGGACAAGCCATCTCCAGCCTCGTCGCCGAAGCAGCCCGGGTTAGCACGGCCATCATATCAGATGCCATATCCGGAGCCTCGCTTACCACCCCTGAGGGAGGAAGCGGGTCCGAATTGTCATCGGAAAATGACACTCGAAAACACATCGGAAGCTTCTCACTCGAAGCTTGGATGGAGCGCGCTGAGGAATGGGAGGTCCGCAAGCCCGAGGGCGGCGGATTGACCCCCACTGGGACCCTCAGATCTGCCCGAGTGCCAACCGCTACTTGCGGGGGACAACAGGGGTGGTTCGCCCTTTTGCAAGAGCGAGCCGCGATGTTAGCTGCGCAACAGACATGCCATCGCAGTGATGGCATGCGTTGCCCGCGAGCACCGCATTAACATGCTGGTGCCCCAGACAATACAGTGCTCGTGCCCATCATCCGTGGACAGGAAACCACCGCATCCAGAAACGCACGGTCGGAGCGACGTCTTTAAAAAGACGCGCTGCACGACCGTGTTGCTCTTTTAGGAAATTTGCTTAAATTTATACGCACCGCTCTTGAAGTACCGGTCCAGCGAAACGCCCAGGGACAGGAGAAACCCAGCTCGACCACCGCTGCTCGCGTTGTTGCTCGCGCTGGAACCGGGAGAAATCAGCCTCTCAGAAGACGGCAGCTTTCTCTCACTCTCTCTCGAACAAAGTCGGAGGATGACAGCAAAACGTCTCTTTCAGACTGCACATGAGGCTTCTGAAAGCGAAAAGGTGTTGTTGTGTGGCACAGCGGGCATTTTTATTCACAAGCTGATTGTGATTGCTGCCAGCTGCGCACGCTGACACCGCCAACTCATTGGCATTTCATTGGCCCGTTTAATTACTCTTCAGAATTATTGGCTTTCTGACGAAATCCCCATAGTGGAAGTTTCCACATAGCATTGTAGTTCCCCTCCCACTGGTGAACTGAGTTATATCCAAACACACGTCCTGTTCTTATCCCCATATGGTGATGCAGCTGTCTCCAAAACCCCACAGGTGGACAAATCTAAACCTGTTTTTATTCAAACAAATATAAATATGCATATAATGAATAATACTGCTAATAATAATAACATTATACAGATGCAGATTGTCATGAATAAACTGAAAAAGACCCCCGAGGTGAAGAAGGCATGGAGGCAGTGGGTTTTATATTTATGTGGAAAATAATCATTTTTGTAATATTTTAATCCTTTAATTGTTTTCATATGTAAAGATATTTGTGTGTTGCTGTTCATCCTGCGTGTTTTAAGCAATGTGTAAGCGTCTGCGCTGGACTTTAGACCTGCTTTCAGCTGGTCTATTGTCTATTTTAGTTCCTCAAAATAGCAACGCGCCAACAATGCGCCTTAACACACCTCTTTTCTAGACCAGCACACACATGAGTCCACAAAGCGGTCCAAATGGATTTGCTATTTAAACAGTGTGGCGCAAAACGGGAAAATTACTGTTGTGCTGGTCTGAAAATAGCAACAAATCGTGCCAAACATGACTTGGTCGCTGGTTCGAGTCCCGGCTGGGCCAGTTGGCATTTCTGTGTGGAGTTTGCATGTTCTCCCCGTGTTGGCATGGGTTTCTAAATTGGCCGTTGTGTATGTGTATGAATGAGTGTGTATGGGTGTTTCCCAGTACTGGGTTGCAGCTGGAAGGGCATCCGCTGTTTAAAACATACGCTGGATAAGTTGGCAGTTCATTCCGCTGTGGCGACCCCTGATGAATAAAGACTAAGCCGAAGGAAAAAGAATGAATGAATAATTGTAACTGGGAGCAATGTGACCTCCAGATTGATGATCATCACGCTGACAGAAGCTTCTGAATGTTGATATCGTCAGTGTGCACGTGTTGGATTATCTGCTTTACTTTGAGAAGCCAGCTTCTCACCTCAGCAGACGTGTGTGTTTTCTGCTTTTCTCCAGCAGCGGCGGTGTTTTAGTTGGACGTGTGTTCGCTGGTGTTTGCTTTGGAAAAGTCTGGATTTCTGGCCTGTTGAGGAGCGTCACATTAAATGTCATCTTTCTCCTTCTGCTTTTCTCCTGATTTTCTCTGACTTGCACAAACTCTGGTGCTGATGGAGCTGAACTTCACTGCCGCTTAATAGTCCTGCTCAAAACCACCGGCCTGATGTGTTTCAGGGAAAAGCCAAGATGTGCTTGAATGGTATTCTGTGACGAGGAGAAACTGAGAAATTTGATAAAACTGTATAAATCATGACATTATTGATCATTACTTTTGTACAATAGATTATAATGTACATTCATTTTCCTTCAGCTTAGTCCCTTTATTTATCTGGGGTCGCCACAGTGGAATGAACCGCCAACTTATCCAGCATATGTTTTACACAGCGGATGCCCTTCCAGCTGCAACCCAGTATTGGGAAACACCTATACACACTCATTCACGTACACACTCATATACACTACGGCCAATTTAGTTAATCAATTCCCCTATAGCGCATGTGTTTGGACTGTGGGGGAAACCGGAGCACCCGGAGGAAACCCACGCCAACACGGGGAGAACATGCAAACTCCACACAGAAATGCGAACTGGCCCAGCCTTGCTGTGAGGCCACAGTGCTAACCACTGAGCTACTGTGCCACCTTAGATCATAATATAAATTCTAAATTAACTATTTAAATGTGCATGTAATATATAAGAATTTAAATTGTTAATAAAATGTCATTAAGGTGAGCAATTAATCCGTGCAAGTCAATCCGCTGTTTTGTTAATCTTTAATCAGAATCTGTCAATCTGCTTCTGCCCTGGAACAGCAGACCTGATCATTTATTATGGCAAATATGTCTGTAATAAAGTAATGCTATATAAATGAAATTGTGTATAATAGAAATTTGTACAATTACTTTAATATTATTTGTTTACACTTTATTATACAATTATATATATATATATATATATATATATATATATATATATATATATATATATATATATATATATATATATACATGAGCAATATCACACGAGTAGCAGTGCGATAGGGCTGTATATCGGCACTGGTGGGAGGCGTGCGTTGACACGAGGCCGCAGCGGAATGAACCGCCAACTTATCCAGCAATATGTTTTACACAGCGGATGCCCTTCCAGCTGCAACCCATCACTGGGAAACTTCCATACACTCTCATTCACACTCATACACTATGGACAATTTAGCTTACCCAATTCACCTATACTGCATGTGTTTGGACTTGTGGGGGAAACCGGAGCACCCGGAGGAAACCCACGCGAACACGGGGAGAACATGCAAACTCCACACAGAAACGCCAACTGACCCAGCCGAGGCTCGAACCAGTGACCTTCTTGCTGTGAGGCAAACGTGCTACCCACTGCGCCACCGTGCAGCCCTATATATATGTATGTATATATATTTATATATATATATATATATATATATATATATATA
>CAIGQV010019804.1:617998-628836 GCA_903798115.1 Danio jaintianensis | reverse complement strand
TATATATATATATATATATATATATATATATATATATATATACATATGTACGTATATATACACCAATTATATATGCATTTTTAAAGTCATGATTGAGAGTGATATTCAGGTTTCTGGAGCATCTGAAGAGTTTGGTTTGATTTTCTTGACTTTGGCTTCAGACGAGGGCGAATCGTGAGCTTGATCTGTGAATGAGCAGCATGCGGCTCCAGCGGCACACATCTGTTCCTGCTCAGAGTAGCTCTGCGCAGGCCGGCGGGGGCCGATAAGGGCCTGTTCTCTTCCAGCTTCGAGTGCTGGGGCTCCTGAAGGGTTTTGTTTAGGGAGCGGCGAGTGTTCTGGACGAGGCTCTGACAGACTGCTTTACTTCTCTTTTTTTCTGACTCAAGGTTTTTAACACCTTCCAGTAGTTCTGGGAATCTTCACGATCTCATTTGATTCAGATTCAAGGAGTCATGATTCGATTCCAAAATGATTCTTTACCCACAAAAACTAGTACAGCCAAATGTATATGTTATAGAAAAATATTAAATACAAATTTAAGAAAGAGGAAAATCAAGAGAAGCAAAAAAATGAAAAAAATTAGTTGAAATTTTGTAGGTTGTAATAAATTTATTTTTGCAATATTTTGCTTGACTTTAAATGTATTATCTTTCAATATCTAAACATGTTTGGTGACTAAAATATTATTTTAATAAATATATCTGTTTAATAAATCTGTTTTGTTTAAATGCACCAAAATACATTGCCTATATTCACTGAGAAATGGATACAAATATTCATTTTCAAAATGGGGTGTGCTCAATTATGCTGAGCACTGTATATGAAAAGGTTTAGCTAAACAAAAAGTGTTTGGTGCTCAGCCTTCATATATTTTTGCACTTTTTGTTTGGCTGAGCACCCAGTTGTGATTGATGTGCATCCTTTTGTGAATATTGTTTTGATTAACAAATGTATATTCAGCATAAACTAACTCTGTAACATTGAAACACCATTGATTAAGAGCAATTACAAAGAACAATCAGCTCTCATTCCAAAAAGAGAGTTTGTTTATATCTTTTTAACAATGAAATGTCTTCAAAGAATTTTTGTGTATATAAAAATAAAAACATTTAATTGCATTTGAAATGCTTTTAGTTCAGAGCCAAAAACTAAACAAAAATTTAATTCACATTTTTAAGTTATAAATCAGCAATTCTTTCTCTAAAATACAATTTTCTTGAATTTGTTTAGTCAAAATTGTAAGATAAGATATTATAAAATTGCCAAAAAAAATATTCATCTTCTGTTTTTATGGATTCTGTAGCTGAATATATGCTTGCATATTAAAAAATAAGACCTATGAAAGACTCATATGACTCTGTATGCAAATATTATGATGACATCACTGTTCAACACATTCCATCAAAATATTCATTCATTCATTCATTCACTTTCTTCAGCTTAGTCCATTACTTATCAGGGGTCAGCACAGCGGAATGAACCGACAACTATTCCAGCATACACAGCGGATGCCCTTCCAGCTGCAACCCAGTACTGGGAAACACCCATACACACTCATTCACACACACACACACTCATACACTGCGGCCAATTTAGTTCATCAATTCCCCTATAGCGCATGTGTTTGGACTGTGGGGGAAACCGGAGCACCCGGAGGAAACCCACGCCAACACGGGGAGAACATGCAAACTCCACACAGAAATGCCAACTGACCCAGCCGGGACTCGAACCAGCGGCCTTCTTGCTGTGAGGCCACAGTGCGACACCACTGAGCCACCGTGCCGCCCCCAAATATTGTCCAATCATAACAAAGCATACATCAATGGAAAGATGATTTAGTCAGCTTTAGGTGATGTATAAATCTCAATTGAAAAAAAACACGAACACAATAATAATAAAAAAAGAGCTTCACAGTAGGGCTGGGCCGATAAACGATACTATATTGAATCGCGATAAAATGTATGTAAATAACAGTGATAAGCTCTGGACTTTTTTACTCTATATTGATCTATATAGGGGCTGCGCTGTGGCGCAGTGGGTAGTGCTGTTGCTTCACAGCAAGAAGGTCGCTGGTTCGAGCCTCGGCTGGGTCAGTTGGCATTTCTGTGTGGAGTTTGCATGTTCTCCCCGTGTTGGAGTGGGTTTCCTCTGGGTGCTCCGGTTTCCCCCACAGTCCAAACACATGCGCTATATGCGCTATGTCCAAACACAAGCTAAATTGTCCGTATGCATGTGTGTGAATGGGAGTGTATGGGGGTTTCCCAGTGATGGGTTGCAGCTGAAAGGGCATCCGCTGCGTAAAACATATGCTGGATAAGTTGGCGGTTCATTCCACTGTGGCGACCCCTGATTAGTAAAGGGACTAAACCGAAAAGAAAATGAATGAACGAAGGATCTATATAGATCGAACAGCAGAAATGTGCAACAATGGGAATCTATAAGTGTGTTGATATTAGAGATGTACAGAATTTTTGGCCGCCGAAAAGGTTATGCCGTTTAATGGACCCTCTAATTTTTGTGGCTTCAGTCATTGTTGGGGTACTCTTTTAAATCTGGAAGCATTAACAACTTATATCGAAGTATATATGAAGAGTTCAGATGCAAAAACCTCTAAATACCATCTGAAATTTTCTCCTACAATGAGCATTTTTCTCAGCCTCCTGAGAAAATGTGTGTTCAATTATGTTCAATTATTTCACTTTAAAGGCAATGAAAATAACTTATTCGTCACTATAAAAGTAAAATTTTTGAGCCTACACACAAGAGTCAGAGAAAAATGCTTATTTTAGTAGGAAATATCAAATGGCATTTAGAGGTTTTTGCATCTAAACTCTTCATATCGTTACCGTTCAATATGGAAAATAATTATGGAGATTGCATTTTTGCTATATCGCCCAGCCCTACTTCACAGACATGATGATTTTAACGGTTTCAAGCCTTTCTGATAGATATGCAGTGTTTTGTGTCAGAACATTTGCTCTGCGTTTGAGCTGGTTTTCTTTGGCTCTGCTCCTCCACACTTCCTCCTCTGGCTTTCATGGAAAAAGAGATTTGAGCGCTGCAGGCGTGTTTATTTATTCCAGCACATTTCTGCTGTGAAGACGCTTTGAAGGTGTTTGCTTGCGTTCCTCAGGGGTCGAGGGTTCAGGGCTGCAGACACATTGAGGATCAGCACTGTATGATCAGATCCAGCAGTGCCGCATATATGTCTGATCTCCTGCAGACGCCACTGCTGCTTTTCCCACAATTCCTGCACAGTTATTTACAATGGGGTACAGTTGAAGTCAGAATTATTTGCCCTCCTGTGATCTTTTTTGTGAAATATTTTCACAAATGATGTTGAACAGATTCAGGAATTTTTCACAGTATTTCCTATAATATTTTTTCTTCTGGAGAAAGTCTTATTTGTTTTATTTCGGCTAGAATAAAAGCAGTTTTTAATTGTTTTAAAATCATTTTAAGGTCAGTATTATTCGCCCCCTTAAGCAAAATTTGTTTTGGATTGTCTCCAGAACAAACCACTGTTATACAATGACTTGCCTTATTAACCTAACTTGCCTTATCAACCTAATTAATCAAGTTAAGCCTATAAATTTCACTTTAGGCTGAATACTAGTATCTTGTAAAATATCTGTCATCAAAAGAAATGAGTTATGATGAGTTATTAAAGGGCACCTATGATGAAAATCCTCTTTTTTAAGCTGTTTGGACAGAACTGTGTGTAGTATAGTGTGTCCACAGTCATATTGGGGTGATATAAAGACAATAAGGCTCTTTTTTAAAATTTCCTGACGTTAAAATAGCATCCAAATCCCTCCCATTTTGAGGCCGACCGCAACGTGACACAGGAGTGCAGTTTCCCCGCCCACCGAATTGATTGACAGCCGCGTATTAACATGTCTCCGTAGTAACGTGTACAATTATATCAACAAGACAGGACTTGCGCAAAGCAACCAGGATTAAAAGATCTGTTCAGCTCTCTGTGATCAGCAGCACCTCAAGAATGAGTTTTACAAGTTTAAAACATTTTTAAAACAGTGCATGTTTGTAATAAATACAGTAGAATTACCTGTAATTTATCACCACAGCCGCGTGTCAGTACAATTATACAAGAAGAAACTTCAATCCTCGTTTGTGGACATTAAATCAGGTTTATTTTGTACATTACCATAAAGGATGTCCATACAGCAGTCGATATTAACGTATATCCTGTCACATTTGCCATGCAAAAACAGTGCAAAGCTAAACGTGTGTGTGTGTGTGTGTGTGTGTGTGTGTGTGTGTGTGTGTGTGTGTGTGTGTGTGTCTGTGCGTGCATGCGTATGTGCGCACGTGAACTTTATAACGACATTGTGTGTGACTCATCATTGCAGAAAGGCTTGAATTAACTCCACAACAAATACATCAAATAACCATTGGGAAAGTTCTTACTGTAGTAAGGGAGATCTGCTTCATTTTTGTCTGTCACTGTGCTGTTTATCTACATGAGATGCAGCAGAAGAGGCTACACCCATCAGAGTGATCTCTATGGCTCTGACACACACGTGGAAACGGTGGGCGGGGAGAACTAGCTCATTTGCATTAAAGGCACAGACAACAAAAACAGTTACAATGCCATAACAGCTCAAATTTCCCAGATTCAGAAAGGTATAATAAATAGTCTGATGGGTATTTTGACTTTACAGACACATTCTGGAGACACAAAAGACTTATATTAAATCTTGAAAAAGGGGTCAAATAGGTGCCCTTTAAAACTAGTGTTTTAAAAATCTTCTCTCTGTTAAAAAACACATGGGAATGTTTTTTTTTATAAGAATTAAAATTTAACAGGTTACAATTTTACCATTTGCCTCCATATTATTAGACATGCATTATGTTTTATACTAACTGCATTATGTATTATTATGTACTAGATTTAGAACAGCTCAAAGTTGAAAACTCCAGCTCTTTCTGTACGCAACCACTGAAAAAAAGCAGCATTGTGTGAAGAGCAGTGGCTCCGTTTCATTCTCACTGCAGTGTTTGTTTAGCGTTCAGACAGGAAGCAGAGGTTAGGGTTTAGTGTGTCTGTCTGCGGGAATGAGGAAAACTGAGAAGCTTTCAGACATTATTACATAATCAAACACACTGATATGAACACAGATTCATGTGCCTGAGCAAAGAAACTGTGATCAGCAGTCATTAACCAACACCTTCAATAAACCATCTCATTTCCATTTATGAATAATCTACACTGCAGGAAATCTGATGTAAAAGCTACAAAGCACATTATTATTCATATTCATATATAGACCATTTTGAGGGATGTAAACAAAAACAATGGTCCCAATGTATTTCCTGTTTTACATTTTTAATTTCTAAAGCTTCTGAGAATCCAAAAAGAGCCACATATAGGTAAATAATGTTATGATAGTTGTTTTAACATTAGGTTATGATTGAATTGCCTCTTGTTACAGTTATGAAATAGTTTGATAACAAGCAGGAAGTGTTCATGGGCCAAAGACATGACCACATTGAAATGGTCTATACTGCATTAAAGGTGTAAGGGAGACTCAGGATTTTCAATGCAATTTACAGAGACAATGTAACATGTAACACTCACTGAAATGGGCAACTGGGCTTTAAAGCAGGCGTCGTCAATAAGGGCAGTGGTCAGGGCATACAGAGAGTTATCATAAACAAGAATGCAGCATAGAATCATACACGAGTACTCAGGCTGGGTTCGGGGCAGGCAGAGAACACTCACAATCAGGAAAACAGGCAAGTCGGCAACCAGGAAAACAGTCCAGAGAAATATAATAAACGCTCAGAATTGTCCGCTTAGCAAAACAAGACTTCGCAAGGAACTGCGATAGAAGTCCGTATATATGTGCGATTGACAAATGCCATCAGGTGTTGGGCAATCAGCCCCAGAATGGGATTGTGGGATTTGGAGTTCAGTAAACGGCTAGTATTCCAGTGATGATGATCTCTGCTGGTTGGTAACGGGAATAGCCATCATTATATCAATCTTTCATATACGCTGTTAACTTATTACTCATACTTTTGATCATAGCATAAGTATTGCACTTCTTATTAGTGGTTTTTGCTATACATTTTCTTTTCCCATTTTAATTGTGGTTAAATTTTTATTGATTTTAGTGTGATTTTAATTTCAGATATTTAAGTCAAATTAAATTAATATACATTTTTTGTTTAATTTAATTACATTTTTAAACCCATTACTTCAGTTTTTTACTATAATATGGGGCGACACGGTGGCTCAGGGGTTAGCACTGTTGCCTCACAGCAAGAAGGTCGCTGGTTCGAGTCCCGGCTGGGTCAGTTGGCATTTCTGTGTGAAGTTTGTATGTTCTCCTCGTGTTGGCGTGGGTTTCCTCCGGGTGCTCCAGTTTCCCCCACAGTCCAAACACATGCGCTATAGGGGAATTGATTAACTAAATTGGCCGTAGTGTATGAGTATGTGTGTGAATGAGTGTGTATGGGTGTTTCCCAGTACTGGGTTGCAGCTGGAAGGGCATCTGCTGTTTAAAACATATGCTGGAATAGTTGTCGGTTCATTCCGCTGTGGCGACCCCTGATGAGATTAAGCTGAATGAATGAATGAAGTCTTCTGGTTCATGCAGACTTTAACAAACAATCAAGTTTTGCTTAAAAACTGTTCCTGATTAAAACACAGGTATTCAATTAATAACAACCGCAATACAAAATTAATAAATAAATAAATCATAAACGTTCCCCTGCCAGCGCTAATGCTTGCAGAAGGAGTGAAGGTTTCTAGAGGTTTATATGGAAACATACCTTACACAGTACAAGGCAATAACCTTTGAGTCTCTTGCTGTTTGCATTGGCCGGCGCTCAGCGAGATCAAACGCTGACTAAGATCCAGCAGACGCGGCCAAAAACAAGTCACCGCACAGGCGCTCTGGACTCAGGTATTTTCTTTCCTTCTCCTGTAAGTAAACGGCTGCCATAACATACACCGCAAACGCTCCATTTCCATCGCTTCAAACAACACCAGATCCACCGGCGCTCGCTTTACCATCTCACATCAGGTCTGTTTACACACCGTTTAGAGACTAGGCATAAGATTCTGACGGTATGATAACCCCGGGTAAAATGTCACAGTTTCACGGTATTGTGATTGTTTACTGCTCTAAAATAAGTTATTTTTAAATGTCTGGGTAAAAAACAACTTTTTCTCATTGAACACACTATATATATATACAGTAAACATGTCTGGTAAATAATAAAAAATTAATCAATATAATTTTTCGTTAAAGGTATCTTACTACTATTCTGTAGATATAAAGTAAGGGGGGTTGGGGGTTTATTATTGTAAGGGCCCATGCCGTTTTTGGGCCACCAAAGTTACTATTAGGGGGCCAATCAACAACCCCCCTCCCCCCCGGTCATCATTTTTGTCCGCAACAACTCCCCACCCCACCCTTTTCACTTTCGTCCACGACATTCCCCATCACCCCTCCCCCCTGTTCACTTTCATCCATGACATCCCCATCCAGCCCCCACCCCCGCTTTTCACTTTCGTCCGCGACAATACCAACCCCCCACCTCCCTCTTTACTATCGTCCATGGCACCCCTCACCACCAAAACCACCACCCAACCACCCCCCCTTCCCCCAACCCGCTCTTCACTTCATCTAGTGGCGCCATCTAGTGTCTGAATAATGCGCAGGTTAATGTATACTCCATCAGCTGTTATTGTTTCTGTCAGCTTTGTGTTTTTGACTGTTTGGCGCCATCTAGTGTCTGAATAATGCACAGGTTAGTGTATACTCCCTGGTATAACCGGTATAACCGCCAACTTATCCAGCATATATTTTACGCAGCGAATGCCCTTCCAGCCGCAACCCAGTATTGGGAAACACCCATACACATTACATTCACACACACACACACACACACACGCACGCACGCACGCACACACACACACACACACACACACACACACTACAGACAGTTTAGTTAATCAATTCCCCTATAGCGCATGTGTTTGGACTGGGTGAAACCGGAGCACCCGGAGGAAACCCACGCCAACACGGGGAGAACATGCAAACTCCACACAGAAATGCCAACTGACCCAGCCGGGACTTGAACCAGTGACCTTCTTGCTGTGAGGCCACAGTGCTAACCACTGAGCCACCGTGCCCCCTGGTTTTCCGGTCACTGTAGTGTAAAAATAAGTTTGTGCTGTGAGAACGGCCTGATATTCCTGTGACATAATGAAAGCAGGAGTGAGCGTAAGCAGGTTTTTCTCCCCGTTCTGGACCTCTCGCTCGCACATGTGTTGTAGGTATGGCTATTATTCAGGCTGTAAAACTGCACGGCCACATCTGAAAGTGTTTAGCTGTCGAAACGCCGGCGGCTTCAAAGCGCTGCAGTGGAGTGAGACTCAGTTCCTCTGGATTGTGATTCTCCAAATGAGCCTCTGTTATCCGCCGCTCTTTCTGCTTTTCTCCATCAAAAGCTGCTCCAGATGTGAAACAATCACATCTTTAAGTCATTATCGTCCACCAGGCTGATTAGTGCTGATGCAGAGCTGTATAGGGCTGTGCAATATGATTATATATACAGTGCTCTCCCTTTTGAGATTCAATATTTTTATCCAGTTCTCAGTACTATAATATAGACAATAACTTTTTGTGTAATTAAATAAAATAGTTTTATTGAACCATTAAAATAAGAGGTTGTTTGTTTTATTATTTACACTTAAAGAATTACTTTTTCTGCTTGTTCAAATTACTTATTTAACATGAGTTGAACACAATTCTTTTGTTTTTTTTGGGGGGGGCAACTTAATCGTTTTATGTTCAATCCATTTAAATTTGTAAAAAAAACAATTAAGTTAACTTAAAGGTGCAGTAGGTGATTGTCTTCAGAAACATGTTTTGTTGTGCTGGTTGAAAGTCTCTTCACATTCCAATAGTAATGATTAAAGTAAATGATCTAAATGTATTTATTTGTATTTTTATATTTTGGGTAAGGCATAAGACAAAAAAATGTTCATCCAATTAAATATTGTCAGGCCGATAATTCCTATAATTCGGATAACTGTCTGTCAACAAATGTAGATTTGTACATCTGTGCACCTCTGTTCATGCAGATCCGCCGTTTGCACGTTCACCTGCACACAAGAGAGAGAGCAAAACAAATGCTGAATCAAAACTTGTTAAAATCCTGAATCAATAATGGAGTTAGTTTTGCCCGCTGGAGGAAGGATGACACCATGGCTGAAGTATTTCTTTTAGACAGGTAATGTTCTGTTTTAAAACTATTTTAGTCACACAGAGCTGATGTAGATTGTGTTGTTATGAATGGGTTATATGCAGAAGTGTTGTTCAGCCACTGAACTGTTTTGGTGAAAGATTGATGTGACTATTTTCAGTTTCATAAGGCCTTTTACAGCATCGATAATGTAGATATTTATTTAATTTAGCAACAAAACATCAGTAAATAGCGCTATTCCACCTAGCCTGCTTTACTGAGGTGAAGTTGGTTTTATATTCACGTTGGTTCATTTTTGAACAATGACGTGTGACGCGCTCCCTATATTGTTTGTTGAATATTTGCTCTGAAACAGCATGTAAGTTTGGCTTAGTAATAAGTGTAATTCCTGCACGCCGCCGGCCAGCCACTAAGCATATAGTAGTGGCTTTAGGACAAAGCGCGTGAGAGAGTGAGACCAGCGATCCTTGCACGCATGAAGTATTGCACATTATGATGAGTTTTGCTGCTACACAACTGAAAACGTACTAGATATAATACAGTTTTTTGTTGTAAAGTTTTCTAACTGGCAAATGACACTGTTTCCTGGTTAATCATAATAGCAACTTAACATTGCAGATCTTTTAGTGTGACTATTGCAGATTCGCAAATTACAACGACTTTTTAAAGTAAAAAAAAAAGTTCTGAAAGAGATGCAAAAGTAATGTAAATGTAACATAACGCATTACTTTCCATAAAAAGTAACTAAGTAACACAACTAATTACTTTTTTGGGGAGTAACTCAATATTGTAATGCATTACTTTGCAAAGTAACTTTCCCCAACACTGTCTATATGTTTTCTGTGAGAGAGGCGTTTGTAACAGTGAGCTGCCGGAGAGTAAAGGTGTTTTCGGCAGTGAGTGTTGGGTTTTTCAGCCTCTTTGGATGTTGATATGGGTCTGACTGATCATATCTCCTCCAGAAACGTCACTGTATCTGCACATCTGAACTCTTCACCCTGCTCTCATTCCAGCGCTGCTTTCCTGTTTCTGCTCACACTTCACTCCACATCATTCCAGCTCATTGTTTTTAATGTCAGCTCCTTTGCAATGCTTTCTTATAGTGTCTGTCTGCCTGTTGCAGCTATTCATGCTGTAAAGTTTTCAAGTGTGGTTTTGTTGAACTTTTTTTATGATTATTATTTCAATATGTGACAAACTCAGTGAAACAAATCATTCAAAATGGAGAATGAACGAATTAAGTAATGATAATAAAGCCCTGTAATATAATAATGGTAATGCAATGTTTGCATGCATTATTAAATGCAACTTTCCTTGCGATGAAATATCATTATTTGCTGATTAATAATTAATATTAATTAATTTATAGTAAATGTAGTGTTTTTGAACCATGCTGTAGCGAAGTACTTAATCTGTTGTGGTGATTCTATGGTTGCTATGGTAACACAAGAACTATAGTAATTGATCTGTTGTGGTGATTCTATAGTTGCTATGGTAATAAGAACTATAGTAGTTGATCTGTTGTGGTGATTGTATAGTTGCTATGGTAACACAAGAACTATAGTAATTGATCTGTTGTGGTGATTCTA
>CAIGQV010019804.1:547350-564068 GCA_903798115.1 Danio jaintianensis | reverse complement strand
TGTGTGTGTGTGTGTGTATCTATCTGTCGGTCTCTGTCTGTGTATGTGTGTAACGTGAGCTCTGTGTTCTCCAGCCACCTGTCCTGACAGTCTAGAGAAGACAGCAGTCTTTGTGTTGGCAGGTCTGCTTGACTGAACACACACACTCAGTAGGGGGCGAAGGGGACGACAGGTGCAGATAAAACACTACTGAGTGACCACCAGCACAGACTCCTGCTCAACACAGACACATTTAGCTGATTAGAAACACAATATAAACTTTCATATTGTGACAGACTATCATAATTCAGAATAACTGTTTTCAGTGTGAGTCTCTTATTTATTTCTGTGAGGTAAATCTGAGTCTCTCAGCATCATTACTCCAGTCTTCAGAGTCAAAGGATTCTTTAGAAACCCTTAAAATATGATTAGTTGATTATCAATAAGCATTTCTGATTATTATCAGTGTTGTTGCATCATACTATTGTTGAAAGCATGATTTAATTACCATTCTAAAACACTCTGGGTTCAGTATGATAAGAAAAAGCACATTTTCAAAAGTAGCAGTAAAGACATTTATGATGTTGTAAAATATTGTATGTTAAATAATTGAGCTTATTCAGCAGTCTTTAAAATCCTGAAAGCAGCATAGCGTTGTTTTCAAGACTGATAATAATCAGAAATGAGCATACTAAAATTATGCTACAGCAATAAATTACATTATAAATATATATTTAAATTGAAAACTATTACTTAAATTAATCTAAATGATATGTATTGTGTTTTTGAGCAGAGGAGACTTGCGGAAACGTTTAAAAATGTCTTAATTATTCCAAACAAACCTGACTGTAAAGAAATCAAACTTTTTAAACTGGCTTTCTTTCAGCTTTTCCTGATTAAATATGTAAATATATGTATATAAATCCCTAAATGAAAAAATACTATAGTAATTTATAGGTGTTACTAACGTTTTTTTAACCATACTATAGTAAAGCGTATTATGCTGTAAAGGTAATAGTATTTACAACTCTTTGTCAATGAATTATCCAGCATACTGTAGTATTAACTATAGTGAACTGATAAATGTAATAAATACTGTAGTATACTTTAGATTGTAGTATAATTGTAGTAAATACAGTATAAATATAAATACAGTAAAGTAACTGTAGTATAATATACCCTATAGTTGTAGAAAACTACAATATTGCGTCATTTGTTTATATTATTATAGTTGTTGTATTACCATAGCAACTATAGAATCACCACAACAAATCAATTACTATTGTTCTTGTAACCATAGCAACTATAGAATCCCCACATCAGATCAATTACTTTAGTCCTTGTGTTACCATAGGAACTATAAAATCGCCACAACAGCTCAATTACTATAGCTCTTGTGTTACCATAGTAACTATAGAATCACCACAACAGATCAACTACTATAGTTGTTGCTACCATAGCAACTATAGAATCACCACAACAAATCAATTACCATAGTTCTTGTTACCATAGCAACTATAGAATCACCACAACAGCTCAATTACCATAGTTATTGTGTTACCATAGCAACAATAGAATCACCACAACAGATCAATTGCTATAGTTCTTGTGTTACCATAGCAACTATAGAATCACCACATCAGATCAATTACTATAGTTGTTTTGTCACCATAGCAACTGTAGAATCACAACAACAGATTAATTACTATAGTTGTTGTGTTACCATAGCAACTATAGAATTACCACAATAGATCAATTACTATAGTTCTTGTGTTGCTATAGCAACTATAGAATCACCACAACAGATGAATTACTGTAGTTGCTGTTACCATAGCAACTATAGAATCACCACAACAGATCAATTACTATTGTTCTTGTAACCATAGCAACTATAGAATCACCATATCAGATCAATTACTATAGTTCTTGTGTTACCATAGGAACTATAAAATCACCACAACAGATCAATTGCTATGTAGTCCTTGTTACCATAGCAACTATAGAATCGCCACAACAGCTCAATTACTATAGTTCTTGTGTTACCATAGCAACTATAGAATCACCACAACAGATCAATTACCATAGTTTTTGTGTTACCATAGCAACAATACAATCACAACGACATATACTGTGGTTCAAAAACACTATAGTATTTGCTATAAATCACTATAGTATTTTTTTTTCACGTGGGTCTTGTATACAGTATAATATGTAAGACAGTAAAATGTATTTTTTCCCGCCATGTGGTTGAGCTCTGGAACGTGTGTGTGTTTAACGATCATCAATTAGCTGGAGTTGTTGAGTGTGATTGTTTGTGAGTGAGATTGATGAGTGTTTGAGTCTGTCCTCTTCACCAAACACTGAAAGTGAGGTTAAATATAAACCCTGCAGTCTTTCTCATTATCTCTCCATGTGCACTAAACACCGTTTGACTGGGAGGTCAAGCAGTTCCCATAGAAGGACAAACTCTGTGTGTTTCTCAATCTGTGTTCATCCTTGACTTTCTGCTTCCCAAAACACACAATACACACTCACACCAGACCTGGCAAGAAGAAACAATCAGCTGTGCAGTCTCAGGTGTTTCTGCTGAAAAACCCCCACACTAAATTCCCGATTTTGGGCAATATCTCAAAATTGTCACTCGATTGACTCCTTCTGTTTTTGAGGAAGTGTAGGGATACACCAACACTATCTCATGGAAATTCGTAACTTTTTGCTTTAATGGCTAATTCGTATTTTTACGATCTCATTCATACAATTTAATATGATTTGCACATCTCCCGATGACGGTTGTGTTTAGGGGTTTGGTGCCACCACGCCTCCTTTTAAAAATCATACATTTGTGTATGACTGAACTCATACGATTTTGTACAAATTAGCCACTAAACTGACAAAACAGTTTAGTAAATAGTTTATATCCAGTATGGCTGGATGTACAGTTGACTATTCGCCCTCCTGTGAAATTTGTATTTATTTCCCTAGTGATGTTTAACAGAGCAAGAACATTTTCACAGTATTTCCTATAATATTTTTTCTTCTGGAGAAAGTCTTATTTGTTTTATTTCGGCTAGAATAAAAGCAGTTCTTAATTGTTTTAAACCATTTTAAGGTCAATATTATTCGCCCCCTTAAGGTTTTTTCAATTGTCTACAGAACAAACCACTGTTGACCAGTGACTTGCCTAATTAACCTAATTTAAATAATTTTACCTTTAAATGTCACTTTAAGCTGAGTACTAGTGTCTTACAAAATAACCAGTCAAATATTATGTGCTGTCATCATGGCAAAGACAAATTAGTTATTAGAAATTCATTCATTCATTTTCAGTTTAGTACCTTATTTATCAGGGGTCGCCACAGCGGAATGAACCGCCAACTATTATAGCGTATGTTTTACGCAGCGGATGCCCCTCCAGCTGCAACCCAGTACTGGGAAACACTCATACACTCTCACATTCACACACACACTCATACACTACGGCCCCTTTAGCGCCCTACGGCCCCTATAATTCCCCTATAGCGCATGTGTTTGGACTGTGGGGGAAACCGGAGCACCCGGAGGAAACCCACGCCAACACGGGGAGAACATGCAAACTCCACACAGAAATGCCAACTGACCCAGCCAGGACTCGAACCAGCGACCTTCTTGCTGTGAGGCCACAGTGCTAACCACTGAACCACCGCGCCGCCCGCAGTTTATAATTTATGGTCTAAATAATGTTTACATTTATAAACAGACATTTTGTGCTGCCTGCATGTGCTTTTGACTGTATTTTATGATCTGTGAGTTCGCTGCTCATCATTAATGAAGAAAATCATAAGAATCATTTGCATTTTTAGGTGAACTGTCCCTTTAAATAAAACTGAGCTCCGTTAGCAACCAAAGAGCAACCTTTAAGCAGTAACGTATTTCCCCCAAATACACAATAAACACTTGGATTGTCCTTGAAGAGTCTGAAATCAGGCTTCTGTCTGTGCTGGTCACTCCTACAGTAGTGTGTCTGTGCGTGTGTGTGCGTGTGTGTGTGTGTGTGTGTGTGTGTGTGTGTGTGTGTGTGTGTGTGTGCGCGCACAAATCTGTATAATGACATAGGTATGACACAGGTATTACAAAAAGGAGGTGAAATATGAGGACACAGCTGATGTCCTCATTTCTCCAAAAGCTTATAAATCCCCCAGAATGAGTTTAATCAGAGAGTAAAGCTGTACACTGTTTCCTGTGATGGTTGGGTTTAGGGGTAGGGTGGGGTTAGGCCAATACAACATACAGTTTGTGCTGTATAAAATCAATGGAAACCTATGTAATGTCCCCACTTTTCACAAAAACAAACATGTGCATGTGTGTGTGTCCGCGTGTGTGTGTGTGTGCGCGCGCATTTTCGTGTGTGTGCGCGCGCATTTTCGTGTGTGTGTGTCTCTCTCTCTCTCTATCTCTCTCTGTCTGTCTCTGTGTGTATGTGTGTGTGTGTGTGAGTGTGTGTGTGTGAGTGTGTGTGTGTGTTTTCTCAAGGCTGTGTGAGCTGCTCACAGCACTAAATGTGTCTTTTCTCTTCATGACGTCCACAGACTCACATCTACAGGATCTAGAGAGGACACACACACACACACACACACCACAAAGGGATTTACAGATTCAGATTTGTGAGTACATCACCTTTGATATTTCAGATTTCCTGCATATCTGATGAGATCTGTTGTTTGTTTCAGAGTGTTGTGTTTAAAACATATTGTAGTACAGTAAATGCATCTGTGATGATTTGCAGCAACGCACCGGGTCTAGGCTGCTTAGAAACCACAACTAAAACACTTGCCATTCATTTATATATATATATAACATCTTTATCAGCTGTGAAATTTCTAGGAAGGTTATTTTGTTTTCTGCTATTCCTGAAGCTCAGATGTTGTACCTTTATGGTGTTGTTAATTGTTTCTTTTAAGTATCATCAGCTCATGGTTTTCTTCTCTGTTGCTGTTCAGTGAAGAGTATCCAGTTATAAGGTCAAACAGTATAAATAATCTACCTTATTTAACTACTAGAATAAAGTTTTTTGGAGGTTTAAGTATTTTTATGCTCAACAAGACCTCATTTGTTGGTAAAAACTAAAGAAAAAATACAGTAAAATCTATTTTCCATGTGAATATATTTTAACACTGCACAAAAAGCTTTTCTTCCTTAGTGATTTTGTCATGTTTCTAGTCCAAATATCTAAAACTTCTTAAATCAAGAAGCATTTTCTAGCCAGGTAGTTTTTCCTTAAAGGGCAGCTATTTGCAAGATGTAAGATAAGCCTTTGGTGTCTCCAGAATGTGTCTGTAAAGTTTCAGCTCACAATACCCATCAGATTATTTATTTTATAAGGTAGAATCTGCCCATTTTGGTGTCTGAGAAAAGTGGAGCTGTTTTTGTAGCCTGTGGCTTTAAATGCAAATGAGCTGCTTCTCCCCACCTACCGTTTACACGGGCGTGTCTGATTCTCATTATGCGTTAAGTCAGATAAACAGCAGTCAGAGACAGAGACGGATGAAGCTGAAATAAGGTCACTAGTCAAAACTACCAAGTAAGTTTATTTGATGTATTTGTGCTGGAGTTTATTCAAGCCTTTCTGATATGATGAGTCACACACAAATGTTGTTTGCAGTACACACACACACACACATATGTGCGTTTACTGACACCATGCGGCCTAAGTGATTATATCGGTTAAGAATTACACAGCGATTTTACTCTTTTTATTACAAACATGCAGTTTTAAAAACATTTTAAACTTATAAAAATCACAGAGAGCTGCAGCAAATATTTTAGTCCCATTTTATTTGCAAAAAAAATGTTCTGTGGACATGTGTATAAATGTTATCATAGAAACATGGCACCTGTCAATCAATTTGGTGGGCAGGGAAAACCGCACTCCTACGTCACGTTGCGGTGGGCCTCAAAATCACTGGGATTTGGATCCTATACGTCAGGAATTTTAAAAAAAAAGAGACTTATTGTGTTTCTATCACCCCAATTTAACTGTGGACACACTATACCTACACACAGTTTGATTTGATTTGATCTGATTTATTTATTTCGAACAGAAAAATCATACATAAAACAATTCTTTAATCAAAAAACATGGTCGAAATGGAGCGGGATGAAGCGCAAGCTTATTATTTTCCCCACCCCATTACCACACACATCATTCGTCTATTACTTCAACTTATTTCTTCTTTTACTTATCTCTTCTTTTTAAATGAGACATATGAGCTTTACATGAGACATTCATGAGGCATCTTTGACATATTATATGTTTGATTCCATTTGTACATTTACATTTTATAACATAGACCCAAAATATACATAGTATTGCAAACAGCCATTAATTGAAATTTCATCATACCCTTCTCATTTCATTCTTTTCAATCACTTCTATTCATCATTATATTCCTTTAATAATATATTTTTATACAACTTTTTAAATTGATTAATATCCTGACGGGGCTGCATGGTGGCGCAGTGGGTAGTACGTTCGCCTCACAGCAAGAAGGTCGCTGGTTCGAGCCTCGGCTGGGTCAGTTGGCGTTTCTGTGTGGAGTTTGCATATTGTCCCCGTGTTGGCGTGGGTTTCCTCCGGGTGCTCCGGTTTCCCCCACAAGTCCAAAGACATGTGGTATAGGTGAATTGGGTAAGCTAAAATTGTCCGTAGCGTATGTGTGTGAATGAGTGTGTATGGATGTTTCCCGGTGATGGGTTGCAGCTGGAAGGCCATTCGCTCTGTAAAACATATGCTGGATAAGTTGGCGGTTCATTCCGCTGTGGCGACCCCAGATTAATAATGGGACTAAGCCGAAAAGTGAATGAATGAATAATATCCTGACATTGTTTCAGAATCTGTTCTAGACTGTTCCATAATTTCACACCACATACAGACATACACAAATTTATTTAAAGTTGTCCTTGTTTTCAACCTCCTAAAATGTTGTTCTTCTCTCAGATTATATCCTCCTTGTCTTTCTTCAAAAAACTTTTGTATGCATTTCGTAAGTAATTTATTCCTAGCTTTAAACATAAATTGTGCTGTTTTAAATTTAACCAAATCATTGAACTTAAGTATCTTCAATTTAAAAAATAGTATGCTCCAAATACCCCACATTTTCTATCAATCTAATTACTTTTTTCTGCATTGTACATAAGGATTGTAAGTTAGATTTATATGTATTCCCCCACATTTCAACACAATAACTCATATATGGCAACATAAGTGTGTTATATAATACATACATTGATTTATTGTCCAGGATAAATCTTGCTTTATACACTATCTTATGTCCATTTCTATCCAAACAGCTTACAAAAGTTGATTTTCATCATAGGTGCCCTTTAAAACAAGCAAAATAATCTTCTTTGAACTTTGTTTTAAAAAGTGAACGGAAAATGAATGAAATGTTTTGGATTTTTACTTTAGCTATTGTTTGTTATATAGCTATTTTAGCTATTGTTGTTATTTCAGCTATTATTGATTATATATTATATTTATTGTTATACAGCAAGCCTATTTATTTATTTATTTATTTGAAAAGGTGTTACTGTATTCAAAAACCATCTATAAAATGTAATTATTTTTTGGGCCATGAAGTAGCCATTGAAGCTGATATGGCAATAAACTCAAAACTCTTTTTCAGACGTTCTAATGATGCTTTCTTTTCATTGAATTCATATGAAATCAGTCGATTATAACATTTTTACAAACATTGTGCCACATATCAAATATCCTATTATTTAGCATACTATTTCATATCGCACACCTTTGTCTTTTTCTAGTCCAAAAATCAAACAATTCATAAATCGAGAAACATTTTCTAGACAAATAAAAAATAAATAAGAAATAATATGCCAAAATGACGTGAGTTTTTCTTTAAAACAAGCAAAATAATCTGCCAATGGGGTAAGTAGAATAATGTTTTTCTTTTTGACATAATATTATTTCGCTTACCCCATTGGCAGATTATTTTGCTTGTTTTAAGGAAAAACTCACTTCATTTTGACACTTTATTTCTCAAAACAAGCCAATGTGTTTTGCTTGTCTAGAAAATGCTCCTTGATTTAAGATTTTTTCGATATTTGGACTTGAAACAAGACAAAAACTTTAAGGAAGAAAAGCTTTTTGCAGTGCATTTGTCTTCAATATCGCACATAATAATAGTCAATCAACAAACAATATCTGCAGGAGCTCTAATCCAGACATCTAACTGTTATCAGTGTGATTGACAGCATCAGTGTGGCGAATGAGCAGAGTTTGATTGACAGCATCAGTGTAGTGAATCTGCAGCGTCTGATTGGCTGATTTTTGTGGTCTCCTGAAGGAAGTGTGCAGTAAAGTGCGGGTGGCCTGCAGTGAGATCAGGGTGTCACATTCCTCATCAGGGTGAGTGTGTGTGTGTGTAGTGTGTGTGCGGGACTGACCCTCCTCAGCAAACACTGATGTCAAACTGAGCTGTACGTCAGCACACGCCACATCTGTCAATCACAGGACACTGAGCAGTGAACACTGTGTTTATTCTGAATCCCTATCACATTTACAGCATTATTCTACATTACTAATGGATTCAGTTTACTGTAAATTAAATTATTATTTGCATATCATTCCAGAAAATTAATAAAAAATGAAATATACAAGCAGTTCTGGAAGGAGTCTTGTTTATAGAGCGTTCATTTGTGTGTTCAGTTGGTGGAGGTTATCAGTCGCACGCTTGAGTTTGGATTATGGGAAAGTGCACAGGGCCGCTGTTCTTGTCATTGGACTAATGTGTGTTGTTGGTGTTATCAGATGGATTCTGCCACCAGGGAGACTCTTATCTGTCTCTAAAACAGCCTTTCTGAGACAGAAGAACATATTTTGGAGATATTTTCAGCAGCCGCTTTTGAAAAACAGGAAACAGTGGGACTGATGTTGATGTTTTTATTCCTCCTCATACCCGTTTGGATGGGTAAATGAGCATCTGCTAGCAAAAAACAGGACTTTAATTTTGTAATGATAACTCTCTTATATTCTTGCTTGAGTCCTTGTGAAGTTGTGACAGTTTGGATTGTAGAATAAACAGCTGCTGTGTACAGATGCAAGATGTGCATTTGTGACTCTGTAGCACAAAAATTATGTTGCATGGATATATTTGGATATATAGCTTATATATAGCCAAAAATCTTTAGGATATTACGTAAATGTGTTCTTATGACTAGTTTTGAGTTAAATAGCCGGGTTCAATTGTTTTTTTCCTTTCATTCATTCATTCATTCATTTGAAAGCCTGGAACCAAACACACACAGTCTGAGATAAACCATGACATTGTTTGTTTACAGCCCAAAAAACTGTTTGCTTCACATTTGTTGGGACTCTATAGTCCATGAAACATTGCAAATTATAGCAATTCAGTCAGAAAAATAACAAAACAAATGATGTCACGCTTGGGGCAGCACGTTGCCTCAGTGGTTAGCACTGTGGCCTCACAGCAAGAAGGTCGCTGGTTCGAGCCCCGGCTGGGCCAGTTGGCATTTCTGTGTGGAGTTTGCATGTTCTCCCCATGTTGGCGTGGGTATCCTCCGGGTGCTCCGGTTTCCCCCACAAGTTCAAACACATGCGCTATAGGGGAATTGATGAACTAAACTGGCCATAGTGTATGAGTGTGTGTGTGTGTGAATGAGTGTGTATGGGTGTTTCCCAGTACTGGGTTGTGGCTGGAAGGGCATCCATTCCGCTGTGGCGACCCCTGATAATCAGGGACTAAGCTGAAGGAAAATGAATGAATGAATGAATGTCACGCTTTACAATAGGTATCATTTGTTAATGCCACATAACATATTTACTAACATGAACTAAGAATACTAACATGAACTAACATGAACAATACTTGTACAGTCGTGGCCAAAAGTTTTGAGAATGACACAAATATTAGTTTTCACAAAGTTTGCTGCTAAACTGCTTTTTAGATCTTTGCTTCAGTTGTTTCTGTGATGTCCTGAAATATAATTACAAGCACTTCATACGTTTCAAAGGCTTTTATCCACAATTACATGATATTTATGCTAAGAGTCAGTATTTGCAGTGTTGGCCCTTCTTTTTTAGGACCTCTACAATTCGACTGGGCATGCTCTCAATCAACTTCTGGGCCAAATCCTGACTGATAGCAACCCATTCTTTCATAATCACTTCTTGGAGTTTGTCAGAATTAGTGGGTTTTTGTTTGTCCACCCGCCTCTTGAGGATTGACCACAAGTTCTCAATGGGATTAAGATCTGGGGAGTTTCCAGGCCATGGACCCGAAATTTCAACGTTTTGGTCCCCGAGCCACTTAGATATCACTTTTGCCTTATGGCACGGTGCTCCATCTTGCTGGAAAATGCATTGTTCTTCACCAAACTGTTGTTGGATTGTTGGAAGAAGTTGCTGTTGGAGGGTGTTTTGGTACCATTCTTTATTCATGGCTGTGTTTTTGGACAAAATTGTGAGTGAGCCCGCTCCCTTGGATGAGAAGCAACCCCACACATGAATGGTCTCAGGATGCTTTACTGTTGGCATGACACAGGACTGATGGTAGTTGAAGTTCTTGATGATCCTATAAATTGTTGATTTAGGTGCAATCTTAGTAGCCACAATATCCTTGCCTGTGAAGCCATTTTTATGCAATGCAATGATGGCTGCACGCGTTTCTTTGCAGGTCACCATGGTAAACAATGGAAGAACAATGATTTCAAGCATCACCCTCCTTTTAACATGTCAAGTCTGCCATTCTAACCCAATCAGCCTGACATAATGATCTCCAGCCTTGTGCTCGTCAACATTCTCACCTGAGTTAACAAGACGATTACTGAAATGATCTCAGCAGGTCCTTTAATGACAGCAATGAAATGCAGTGGAAAGTTGTTTTCAGGATTAAGTTAATTTTCATGGCAAAGAAGGACTATGCAAGTCATCTGATCCCTCTTCATAACATTCTGGAGTTTATGCAAATTGCTATTATAAAAACTTAAGCAAAAACTTTTCCAATTTCCAATATTTATGTCATTCTCAAAACTTTTGGCCACGACTGTACAGCATTCAAAAACAAGATTCATAATTGTTAATTTATACATTTACTAATGCATTATTAAAATCCAGTGTTGTGCTTGATTGCATTATGTAATGCACTGTGAGTTAACATGAACAATGCTTTATTTTCATTAATGGTAACTGAAATAAATAGGAAGTATATTAACTAATTTATTGTAAAGTGTGACCAAGAATAAAAGTGCAATTTATAATATACATAAATATGAAATCTAAAAATGTAATCTTAAAAAATAAACATATTTTTAATATGGGGGGTGTTTTATATATTGGTTATGTATATATGAGACACACACACATACATAAAAACAAACGTATAGATTGTCAAAACTATACGAAACAATTTTGTTACATAGATATTTAAATTTATTTATAATTTGTATCATATGCATGGGGCGACATGGTGGCGCAGTGGGTAGGGCTGTCGCCTCACAGCAAGAAGGTCGATGGTTCAAGTCCAAGCTGGGTCAGTTAGCGTTTCTGTGTGGAGTTTGCATGTTCTCCCCATGTTGGGGTGGGTTTCTCCTGGGAACTCCGGTTTCCCCCACAGTCCAAAGACGTGCTGATATGTGTGTATGTCCTGGTCCTCCAGATTGGGGGTTGAGCGTTGGGCTAACAGCTCACCTCATAAAAAACTAGATGTTACGAAACACCAATATGGTGCAGCTAAATATCAACTTCGATATAAATGGCCCTGCGCCTGGGTATATTTATAAATGACTATATTTATAAATATACATTTTATCAAATATATGCATGCATGTGGGTATTTATATATACATAATACAGCACACACACTTAGATTGTCAAAACAAACTTTTATTTTGGATGCAAGTAATCTTTGCCAAGCAATCATATTTTTATGTTTAGATTTTTATATTTTAGATATTGTACATTTTTTTATAAATACATTGCAGAATATTTGGATACAATAAAAATGAAAAAGAATACAATTATTCTTTAAATTAAATTATTTAAATGCAACATTATTTATATGCAACATTTGTCATATTCTCAGGATTGTGTGTGTTATGTACTGGACAATACAAGGTGTAGTTCTTCATCAGGAGATGGCCAATTAAAACTTAATTTTACTTAAATTTGACATCATTATACATCAGGTTAGGCAGTGAGTGTTCAATCCTCAAGAAAAGCCATCTAGTGGAGAACTGCCTGAATGATGGATTTAGACTAGGATGTCTGTAGAGATACGGCCTCAGTGTTTATTAAAGCCCTTAAATAACTGAATCTGATACTAGAGGCATTTCCTGTGTGTCCTGTTGTTGTGTTTGTGTGCATGAATTCATATAATGCAGTGTAACAGTGGTGGCTTTTCTCATTTCATTTACATTTATGCATTTGGCAGATTTGCATTGCATTCAAAGTGGACATTTGATCAGTTCATGATTCACTGAATGCTTGTGGACTTTTTTGTTGTTGTGATGTTTTACGTGGTGGTCAGGGTTGCCAAGTGTGCAGTTTTTGGGCTCTTTGTTTATTTTGCAGGTTAAAGATTTGACATTTTGCCTCAGTTACATTTATATGGTTGTGTTGAATTACTTTGCTGTACCATTTTTCTACCAAAATGTATATTCTGCCAATGATTAAAACTGTGCTAGGATAATGAAACGGAGTAAGCACACTTGTGTTTGTTATTACATAATCTTTATAATTACTAATATACAATTATTTCAAAGAAGAATCTGTGTATTATGCATGCAGTCATGTAAAATATGTATTTTACGAATGAGTGATGGCATATTTTGAGTTTTGAGATTATTGGGTTTGTTTTGATTAGTTTTGTTGCGAATACCTGGCAACCCTGATGGCGGTCTTATTTTGTTTTTGCAGATGTGGAGCTGTTGTTTTATACTGTAGATAAGAGCTATAGTCTTCATTCATTCATTCATTCATTTTCTTTTCGGCTTAGTCCCTTTATTAATCTGGTGTCGCCACAGTGGAATGAACCGCCAACTTATCCAGCATATGTTTTACGCAGCGGATGCCCTTCCAGCTGCAACCCACCACCGGGAAACATCCATACACACTCATTCACAAACATACGCTACAGACAATTTAGCTTACCCAATTCACCTGTACTGCATGTCTTTGGACTTGTGGGGGAAACCGGAGCACCCGGAGGAAACTCACACGAACACGGGGAGAACATGCAAACTCCACACAGAAATGCTAACTGACCCAGCCGAGGCTTGAACCAGCGAACTTCTTGCTGTGAGGCGATCGTGCTACCCACTGCGCCACCGTGCAGCCCCCGAGCTATAGTCTTCATAAATGTAAATATTTTCATATAACAATAGTTCATAGTGACCTTGGATGTCAAAAAGGGCATTATAAAAACAAAGTGCTCATAAAAATTGAGCATTTAATAAAAGTTTGAAATAAACTTTTCATATATTATAAAACTATTTGTGTTATTTTTGGGGTCAAAAGATCATCAATTTGTCTAATCGATTTGCGTATTTGATATGTATTTTTGATGTTTTTTATGACATCCAGATGCCCGCTGAGAAGTGCATCATTACACGGACAACTTGTGACCATAAATCAATCTTGTCATATGAAAGATTTGTGCATTTTTAATTATTATTTTACAATGTTAATGTATTCACTAACAGGATCAAACAATGAACAATATATTACAGTATTTATTAACATTACTTGATGGAAATAAAGTTGTTCAGTGGGGCGGCATAGTGGCTCAGTGGTTAGCACTGTGGCCTCACAGCAAGAAGGTTGCTGGTTCGAGTCCCGGCTGGGTTAGTTGGCATTTCTGTGTGGAGTTTGCATGTTTTCCCTGTGTTGGTGTGGGTTTCCTCCGGGTGCTCCGGTTTCCCCCACAGTCCAAACACGTGCGCTATAGGGGAATTGATGAACTTGGCCGTAGTGTATGAGTGTGTGTGTGTGTGTGTGTGTGTGTGTGTGTGTGTGTGAGAGAGAGAATGAGTGTGTATGGGTGTTTCCCAGTACTGGGTTGCAGCTGGAAGGCCATCTGCTGTGTAAAACATATGCTGGAATAGTTGGCTGTTCATACTTCTGGCGACCCCGGGACTAAGCCGAAGGAAAATGAATGGATGAAATTCTATACAAGTATTGTTCATTCTAAGTTCATGCTAATAAATACATTAACTAATGAAACCTTATTGTAATGTTTGACCTTTTAATGTCTAAATATGCTCTCTATAGTGTTGTCGAAAGGAAATAGTTGAGCTATTCCATCAAAAGTTCATCAGATGACGAGATGCACTGTGGCAAATATTTTCAAAACACAAACTAAAGCTGAACTTAAATCCAGGCTAATCTCTCATGTCACAGAGACACAATGATGTCAGTGTGACTAATGCAGTGAGTAAAGAATCCAGCGGTGCTAAAAATACCCTAACATGATTATCTGCACTACACATGTGCTTGTGTGTCTCCTTATGGGTGGTTCAGGGTTTGGGCCGGCTGGTAATGGATGATTTTGACATGTTTTGGAGTTAGACATTCCTTTGGCAGTGTGTGGACATGTTCGTGCTTTACACACGCGCTCAGGTGCGCAGGTGTGGCACACGCAGCCAAGCATGCAAATATGCAGGACTTACATTTACATTAGGCCTTCACTACAGTAGTCTGCTTTACATTCAGATTGAGAGCACAATATGTATAAACTATAAAACTATAATTAAGTATAAAATGTACACTACCTGACAAAAGTCTTGTCATCGATACTAGGTGTAAGAGCAACAAATAATAACTTGATCATTTGGAAAAGTGTCAGAAGGTGGATTTTTCAGATGAATCATCTGTTAAACTGCGTCCCAATCATCACAAATACTGCAGAAGACCTACTGGAACCCGCATGGAGCCAAGATTCTCACAGAAATCAGTCAAGTTTGGTGAAGGAAAAATCATGGTTTGGGGTTACATTCAGTATGGGGGCGTGCGAGAGATCTGCAGAGTGGATCAACAGCCTGAGGTATCAAGACATTTGTGCTGCCCATTACATTATAAACCACAGGAGAGGGCAAATTCTTCAGCAGGATAGCGCTCCTTCTCATACTTTAGCCTCCACATCAAAGTTCCTGAAAGCAAAGAAGGTCAAGGTGCTGCAGGACTGGCCAGCCCAGTCACCAAACATGAACATTATGAAGCATGTCTGGGGTAAGATGAAGGAGGAGGCGTTGAAGATGAATCCACAGAATCTTGATGAACTTTGGGAGTCCTGCAAGAACGCTTTCTTTGCCGTTCCAGATGACTTTATTAATCAGTGATTAGAGTCATTGCAGAGATGTATGGATGCAGTCCTCCAAGATCATGGGAGTCAGACACAATATTCATTCTGTTTCCACTGAACCATGACTTTATATTCTATACTGGACATTATTTCTGTTCAGTGACAAGACTTTTGTCTAAGCAAAGTCAGACCTTACTGTCCTAATTAAATCATCCAAAATCAAGGCATGATCATATTTTATTGTGGTCAAATAAGCGTAATCTAGAGGCCTTTGCCTTTCATATAAGACACTTCTGATACCAAATGATCAACTAGAAGTCAAGTTATTATTTGTTGCTCCTAAAACTTGGATAGGTGGCAAGACTTTAGTCAGGTAGTGTACTTTGTAAGCGTTGCATGGCGTACATTGCAGATGTTAATAATAGAGTTGTCCACTTTAAAGTGTCCACTTTTAATTTTTATAGTTTCAGTTGTTGTTTGTGGCTGTATTCGATAAGCACAAGTAATTTTTTAACTAAATTAGCAGAATAGTGACACTTTTGCATTGTTGATTTTGTCATTTTCCTGTATATTAGTTTATAGTTTACAGTTTATATTTTATACTATGTCGCTAAAGATGTAGCAATTCCCACATTAGATCTTGAATGTTTTATTCGGGTCTTGCTTTAATGCATTAACTTTTACAATGCATTCCAAAATGAAGACCTTTTAGTTAGTTTTGAGTCTTTTTATGGTCCTCCAGGTTTGTGTCAGCTCCAGTTTTTGGATTATCCTGACGTGATTGCATTGTAGTGAAGTGACCTGAGCCGCCGATGGCATGCTGATGTCTTCTTTTTCCTTTTTTTCCCTCCTTCTTTGACAAAAGCGACGGCATGGGCTGAAACCCTAGTCCATTTGTTTTGTCAGGACAAAAGCGTCCGGGCCAGGGACAGGGGGTGGTGAAGGTTTGTCCCCTGCAGGGCAGTTGTGGACGGGGGTGTTGTTGTGTGTGTGTGTGTGTGTGCGTGTGTGTGCGTGTGTGTGTGTTTTCTCAGCACTGAAGGAAATTGCATCAGTATGCATTATCCTGCTGGGAGGAGGAGGACCGTCTCTCTCTCTCTCTCTCTCTCTCTCTCTCACACACACACACTGTCTCTCTCCAACTTCCCACTAGATCAGACAGTCAGACGCAGTCATGGAAGCAACACACACAACGCACTCCATGCATGGACTTACACTGGAATAATCTATTTATTTATTAGCATATTTATGTATTTGTCTTAATGTGGAGCACTATGCACTCCAGAGTGAAGTCGCGGAGCTGTGATAATTACCTGAGTATAAAGGTAAGCGCTTCATTGGTGCTTTTTCTTTTTTAACCAGGTGTCATTATTATACTACACATATAGAAAGTTTAAACTTTTTAAGCATTCAACGTTATTGATT
>CAIGQV010019804.1:513968-526857 GCA_903798115.1 Danio jaintianensis | reverse complement strand
TGGGCTAGTTTCAGGCAAGTTTGTTTTACAATTGGGCTAGTTTTGGGATAGTTTGTTTTGGGATTGTGCTAGTTTTGGACTAGATTGTTTTGGGATTGTGCTAGTTTTGGCCTAGTTGGTCTGAAGATTGGTAGTAGTTTGTGGATTTGGGTAGTCTTGGGCTAGTTTACGATTGTGTTATTTTTGGGCTAGTTTGTTTGTGATTGTGCTAGTTTTGGGCTAGTTTGTTTGCGATTGAGCTAGTTTGGGGATTTGGCTAGTTTTGGTCTGTTTTACAATTATGCTAGGTTTGGGCTAGTTTGTTTGACTATTGGGTTAGTTTTAGCCTATAGCTTGACAATTGTGCTAGACTTTGGTCTAGGTTTCATTGGTCACCATTAGGCTAGATGGGTGATTATACTAGTTTTGGTCTACTTTGCTGATTGGGCTAGTTTTGGGCTAGTTTGCTGATTGTAATAGTTTAGTTAATTTTAAACAAAAGACTTAAATTTGAATGTTATTTTTTAATTGAAGCATTTTATTTGTAGGTTTTTTTTTTATATGTACACATAGCTATTTTCTTTTTAAGGTTCAATCAAATTATCACATGAATGTAGCACATAAATAACTATAAACAAAACAACAATTATAAAAGCCCTGTTCATCTCCATGTTGTCCCGTCATATCTGTTTAACCTGTGGTTGACCGTCCCGGGTCAGGTTTTGTTAGTGCAGTAAGTCAGTGTGAGACACATCCGGCTGGAAAGTGCTCAGCCCCACAGATCTGATGCAGGATTTTCCATCCGCCTGTTATTGTCCCGTCAGTGCCGCTGCATTGACAGGTGTTTCCCGTCTCATCAGTGTCCCGCGACCTCCTGACATCCTGCTGTTTGTGTGTGTAACTGGGAACTGTGGGATTGAACTTGCCACCAGTGAGGGTCAGAAACCAACCAAACCAAAAACAACACGCGGCTGTGTTTACTCTCTCACACTGACCACAATAATGTGAATCAAGCAGAAGATAATGCTTGATCTGTGCTGAATATTTACTCTTATTACTCAGAGCAGTATTCAAATATACTGGAAGTTTTTATTTTAATGCTTGATTCTGGCTGATGAGTATTAACCCTTAGTTAACTACAGGGCTGTTGAATGCTTGATTCTGATTGGCTGATGAGCATTCTAAGGTGTTTGGTTATTGTCAGGTAAACGCACAGCTAAAGTAGTTCCGGCAGGTATAGAGCGCATTACAGCTCCATATCACTCCGCTGAATGATTAGAGTTATTTCACAGCTACAACAGTCAAAAATCACATCAAAACACAACAGAAGGCTTTGGAGTAGAAACTAGTGCTGCACACAGGAGCAGTTTGAGGACAAAAACCTGACAAAAACCTTGACAGCATATAATCATGCATTCTTGATTGTTGCTGGTTTTCCCTGTAGGGAAGAGGTACAATTGGTCATTTTTACTGTTTTACTGCTAATTTCTCCTCTTCCCAACAGGAAAAACCAGCAACAGTCAAGAATGCATGATTATATGCTGTCATGGCTTTGCAATCATTAAATGTGATTATAATGGAAGTCAATGGGGCAAAAACAGCCCCCAACATAACCAAAGGGGAGTCAATCTGCCCAGAGTGTATTGTTGAGTTTTTTCAAAGCATTTTCCCAAAATATGTGTCAAAATAAGATTTGTCACCAAAAATCATCCCATTTGCTGAGAAACAGAGAAAGCTGTGGCCAAATTAAGACTCAAAATTACCCCAGAGTGGATAAAAATGACCAAACAGCACAGAAGGATTAAAGCCAGTGTGTGATGCCTGTGTGTGTGTGTGTTGCAGGACTCGGAGTCTCTGGATCAGTGTATTGAGAGTGTGTTGTCGGCTCTGTATCCTCCGTTCAGCTCCAGCGCCGCCACCGTCCTCTGGCAGCTGTTCGGTGTGGTGGAGCGACAGTATCGAGGAGACGGCCTGCGCTGCTTCATCGACTTCCTGCTGCCCGCAAAGACGATCCTGCATACACTCAGACACCAGGCCTGCGTGAGTACTGACAGGCCCACACAGAAAAAAACTGCAGATTTATTACATGCACTGTAAAAAACATACATCTGTTAATGAACAGTTTCCATATTTAGTGTGTTTTGTGTTTATTTGCGGTTGTAAATTGCACTATGGGATGTTGATCTCTGCTCTGTCAACTTTTGATGTTAAATATTGTCAATGTCAATATTATTATCCCCCTTTTTTCAGTTGTCTACAGAACAAACCACTGTCTAATGTCTTGCCTAATTACACTAACCTTAACCTAATTAAGACTTTAAATGTCTCTTTAAGCTGAATACTAGCATTATGTACTGTCATCATTCATTCATTTTCTTTTCGGCTTAGTCCCTTTATTAATCTGGGGTCGCCACAGCGGAATGAACCGCCAACTTATCCAGCATATGTTTTACGCAGCGGATGCCCTTCCAGCTGCAACCCATCACTGGGAAACTTCCATACAGACTCATTCACACACATACACTACGGACAATTTAGCCTACCCAATTCACCTATAGCGCATGTCTTTGGACTTGTGGGGGAAACCGGAGCACCCGGAGGAAACCCACGCCAACACGGGGAGAACATGCAAACTCCACACAGAAATGCCAACTGACCCAGCTGAGGCTCGAACCAGCGACCTTCTTGCTGTGAGGCGAACGTGCTACCCACTGCGCCACCGTGACGCCCTACTGTCATCATGTCAAAGATAAAAGAAATCAGTTATTAGAAATATTATATTTAAAAATGTGTTTAAAAAAAATCTGAGAGGAGACAGAGTGATGAAGCCAATTATGATATGGGGATGGGTAGGAGGCCATGATGGACAGGGGCCAGTGGGCAAATTTGGACAGGGGTTAAACCCCTACTCTTTTTCGAAGGACATCCTGGGATTTTTAATGACTACAGAGAGTCAGGACCTCGGTTTAACGTCTCACTGAGCAGTATAGAGTCCCCATCAATATATTGGGGCGTTAGGACCCACACAGACTACAGGTTGAGCGCCCCCTGCTGGCCTCACTAACACCACTTCCGGCAGCAACCTAGCTTTCCCATGTGGTCTCCCATCCAGGTACTGACCAGGCGCAGCCCTGCTTAGCTTCAGTGGGCGACCACGTAAAAGTTGCAGAGAGCTAGCTTTAAATGTCACTTTAAGCTGAATACTATATTCAGCTTAAAAAACAACTAGTAAAATATGTTACACCGTCTTAAGGGGGCTAATAATATTGACCTCAGCAGTTTTTACATTTTAACAATTCCAACTAAACTAAAACAAATGAGACCTTTCTCCAGAAGAAAAAATATTATAGGAAATACAATAAAAATTTTTGTTAAACAGCATACAGCGGGGAAATAAGTACTGAACACGTCACCCTTTTTCTCAGAAAATGTATTTTTAAAGCTGCCATTGACTTGAAATTTTCACCAGATGTTGGTAACAACCAAAGGAATCCATATATGCAAAGAAAATTAGTTTAGAAATGAAGTTCTGTGTAATAAAATGAAATGACGCAGGCAAAAAGTATTGAACACATGAAGAAATGGAGGTGTAGTTCGGCAGTGAAAGCCCAGACAGCAGCTGAAATCTCTCAGTAGTTCTTCAGCAACCCTCTGCCCTTCCTCAGTGTAAATGAATATCAGCTGCTTCAGTCCAACATCTACATTAGCAGGAGGATGAAGATCAAACCAGTAAAGCAGAAACAAATATGTAAAGCATGTTTAAAAGCATGTCAAAACATTTAGTAAATCCAATGAATCATTTTTTTTCAGTTTGCATTCAGTCCTCTCAGAGAGAAATATTGTGAGTGGGAACATGAGAGGAGGATGAATGCTGGAGTCTGAAAGAGTTCAGTATTGCTGTGAGGAACAGAGAGTATTGTGGCGCTCTGCACTGAAAGGCGTTGTGTTTCTGCAGGTTAGATTAGCTGAAACCTTACGCTGCTGTATTGAGTGTTTCTCTAAACTGCTGAAGTCTACATGATCCTGCTGTGGACATTATATCCACTCCAACACCGATATAACAATTAAAAAGAGGTCATGAACTGCATCAGTTTATCTCTGAGCTCCACTTATAACATTGTCAAATAATTCACAATTTATGTTTAACAGAGCAAGGACATTTGGGGCGGCATGGTGGCTCAGTGGTTAGCACTGTGGCCTCACAGCAAGAAGGTTGCTGGTTCGAGTCCTGGCTGGGCCAGTTGGCGTTTCTGTGTGGAGTGTGCATGTTCTCCCCGTGTTGGCGTGGGTTTCCTCTGGGTGCTCCGGTTTTCCCCACAGTCCAAACACATGTGCTATAGGGGAATTGGATAAGGTAAATTGGCCGTAGTGTATGAGTGTGTGTGTGTGAATGAGTGTGTATGGGTGTTTCCCAGTACTGGGTTGCTGATGGAAGGGCATCTGCTGTGTAAAACATATGCTGGAATAGTTGGCGGTTCATTCCGCTGTGGTGACCCCTGATAAATCAGAGACTAAGCCGAAGGAAAATGAAGGGCAGCGGATGCCCTTCCAGCCGCAACCCAGTACTGGAAAACACCCATACACTCTTTCATTCACACACACACACACTACTCATACACTACGGCCAATTTTGTTTACCCATTTCCCCTATAGTGCATGTGTTTGGACTGTGGGGGAAACCGGAGCACCTAGAGGAAACCCACATGAACACGGGGAGAACATGCAAACTCCACACAGAAATGCCAACTGACCCAGCCGGGACTCGAACCAGCGACCATCTTGCTGTAAGGTGACAGTGCTAACCACTGAGCCACCGTGTCGCCTGAAGAAACCACTGTTGTCTAATGATTTGCCTAATTGACCTATTTAAGCCTTTAAATTCGATGAAAAGTTTGACAAACTTGACAAGATTTGTGTGTGTTTATGCACCAAAACACACAAATTAAAGCAAATTATCCCATACATTTTGAGAAAAGCAGTCACAAAATTTATTTTAGTCATTTTTAAGCTGCAAAATAAATTAAATAACGATAAAATAAGTTTTTTTATGATTTTATTTTGATGTTTTACATTTTCTTGTTTCATCTCGTTACATGTTCTCTTATGTTGTTTGCATCAATATGCTAATCAAATTTTGGTAATATTTTAGTTTAGGTTTTAGTTTTATATTTTGATACAAAACTATATATTTTTACAAGGATTTTGCAAGTCCAATTCTTCTTGAGATATAAAAAAAGATTAATTTGTGTGTATTTATACACCAAAGCACAAGAATTGAAGCAATAATCCCACATGTTTTGAGAAATAAGTCATTTTAGGCTACAAATATATAAACAGGGTTCATACGGTCATGGAAAACCTGGAAAAGTCATGGAATTTTGACATGGCATTTTTTTAGGCCTGGAAAAGTTTAGGAAAAACAGAAAAGCCCACAAAGTTTTGGAAAAGTCATGGAAAACAGATATCTGTATACTTGAATATAGGTTATTTACTTCGTTTCTGTTCTTGGCCAATCACATACTCTCACATTATTAGTGCGGTGTAAGCATTATCTAAATCAATTTTACATAGATATAAATATAAGCTGAAACTAAATAGATTGTTGCGTGTTTTACGATATGCTGTAATAAATTTGAACACGCATTGTTTTTCTTTTACCATGTATATGTAGACATTGCATGAAACATTAGGTCATGAAAATTTACTTGAAAGTCTTGGAGAAATCATGGAAAAGTCATGGAATTTTAGTAGTAAACATGTGTATGAACCCTGTATAAAAAAATGCTTTGCTAAATCTTGGATGGACTGATGAACTCTAATAACCCTGGTTCAAATCCTGTCAGATTTTTTTAAAACTCCATGATACTGTAATTTATCGCATTTTTATTCTCGACACCTTCTTCAAGATTACAATTAAGATTATTGATAGCTGCAAAAAACAAACAAACAAACATGCAAACAGCATAATGTTGCTTATGCATATGATTAAAAAAACATTTGTACTTATTCATTAATAATTGTGTAAATTTATACGCACTTCTCACAAAAACGTTCTGCCTAATTCATAAAATGTGCGTACGTTTGTTCTTAAACTCGTTCTTCTGTCAGTGAATATGAATTGTTCTTAGG
The DNA here is from genome assembly GCA_903798115.1 of Danio jaintianensis. NCBI lineage: Eukaryota > Metazoa > Chordata > Actinopteri > Cypriniformes > Danionidae > Danio > Danio jaintianensis. Next base: position 520,749 of record CAIGQV010019804.1, on the reverse strand, counting down.
AAGCATCCTTGTGCATATGATTAGTAATTTGCATAATACACGCCCACGTCATTTATACATATATTTTATTGTCTAGTTATTTTTCATTCACCGTGTAAATAACATTTCTAATTATATATAGGGTTCCCAGTGATGGGTTGCAGCTGGAAGGGCATCCGCTGCGTAAAACATATGCTGGATAAGTTGGCGGTTCATCCCGCTGTGGCGACCCCAGATTAATAAAGGGACTAAGCCGAAAAGAAAATGAATGAATGAATTATATATAGGGTTCTTTATACATGTTTATAAGGCCCAAGGCGTACATGAATAATCAGTTGTTCTTGAATGTTTTTGTAGGTTTAGAATAAAATGTTGACGAATCATGATTTATTTGTGTGTTATTAATTATTTTATTTTAATAATTACATTTATTTTTAATATTTTATGATTCACAAGTGTTTTCTGTTTATTTGCGGTGGTGAATTGCATTATGGGATGTTGATCTCTGCTTTGTCGAATTTTGATGCTGAAAATTCAACTCTGCAGTTTAACAAAGTGACGTTTATTGACATTTTAGTAGTGTGAAATAATATAATGTATAAGAAATATTATATAGAGAAATAAGTAGAAAATAACAAAAAATGTACTGGTAGTTTATTACAAGTAATATACAACAACACAGACAATATAGCTGTCAAGGCTGGGGGGTGGGGAAAGGAGCGAGGACTCAATTGCAGTACAAAAATGAGGGTTTATTATAAAATAACTACCCCGAGGGGGAAAACATTAACAAAAAGGCACAAACAAACTTGACTGGGCTGGCAGGAAAGAGCAGGGCTGGACACGACAGGACAAGGCAAGATAAGACGACGAACTGGCACAGGACAGCAGACATGAGGAGAATATAAGCAGAAATAATTAACAAACAGACAGGTGAACAGGATAAACTAATAATGGGTTAACAAGGAGGGTGGGACTAGACAATAGACAGGAGAGCACATGACACATAGAAACACCACAAGCCATGTGCTCACATAAACGAGACTAGAACACGCAGCCAATGAGAGAACTCATTAACCGCGTGCTCACACAAGACAAAAGCACGCGGTGCATGTAAACATGTACCACGTGCTAAACACAACACCAACAGAAGACTGAACACAAGACACGAGTACACGATAAATGAAAACACTCACCGTGCACTCACACCGTGCGCTCCGTGCATGCTTCATCCCAGCGCCAACCGAAACCGAAACCAACTAGACTGAGACGCTGGGAGTGAAACACCACCCTGCAGACAGAACAAACAAACACACCAGGACAAGAGTGCGCATCTAGAGCAGGCCCGGACCTCGCGCGCCCGCATTAAGCGGGAGCGCGCAAAGCCCGAGCGCAGTCACGATGGCACTCAAACAGAGACACAATGACAGAAAACGAGTGCTCGACTCGAGAAAACTCGAGCCTAGCACAACATACAAGACATGACAGGACTAGTGTCTGGACTCTGCCACCAAAACAAGAATTTACAAGATTGGAGTGGCAGAACCCTGACAATAGCACTTTAAACTATTAAAAATGTTCACTTTTTCACACTTTTCAAGGTAAAAAGTAGTTGGAAGAAAGATCAAGATTCAATAATGCAATTCAAAAGCAGAAATAAACAGGGAAACATAATAAAAATACGTAAAACTGCTAATTTACAGCTATTTTTTAGAGTGTGGTTAGTGATTGAGACCCATTGCATCTAATAGATCTCTCCTGTTGACTTGTGACAGCTGCGATTCAAAGGCGTGTTGCTGTACCACGAGGGATGGCCGCTGTGTCTGCATGAGAAGGTGGTTCTGCAACTGGCGCCGCTGCATAAAGTGCGTCTGCGGCAGGGAGATTTCTACCTGCAGGTGGTTCCTTTGGGCCGCAAGTCTGCCAAGCTGGTGCTGAAATGCCTGTCAGGCAGCGGGCAGGCCATCGCAGAGGTCCCGGTGTGGGAGAGCATGTACGGCAGCGTCTTCACTCCAGATTTCCTGCAGAATGTGACGCGTGATCGAAACCTCCAGCCGCTGCAGAACTGCCTCCTGAGCACCGGTTCTGTGGTTTACCGAACGCCCTGGAAAAACGTGATCAATCCTCTGCTGGTGACGAGCACAGAGGACGCACTGATGCAGGCCAGAAACAGCGGAGGTACTGCAAATAAATGCTTTCCTTACTTAGAGTTTTTGTCTTGTTTCTAGTCCAAATATCAAAACATAAACAAAAGCAAAACATATTGGCTTGTTTTCAGAAATAATGAGTAAAAATGAAGTGAGTTTTTCCTTTAAACAAGCAAAATAATCTGCCATTTGGGTTAGAAAAATAATCTTGTTTTTTGTTTTCTTATTATTTTGGTTACCTCATTGACAGACTATTTTGGTTGTTTTACACACAGCCTTCTTATATATATATATATATATATATATATATATATATACATATATATTTATATACATACACTACCTGACAAAAGTCTTGTGGTGGATCCCAGTTGTAAGGGCAACAAATAATAACTTGACTTCTAGTTGATCATTTGGAAAAGTGTCAGAAGGTGGATTTTTCCCATGAATCATCTGTTGAACTGCATCCCGATCATCACAAATACTGCAGAAGACCTACTGGAACCCGCATGGACCCAAGATTCTCACAGAAATCAGTCAAGTTTGGTGAAGGAAAAATCATGGTTTGGGGTTACATTCAGTATGGGGGCGTGCGAGAGATCTGCAACATCAACAGCCTGAGGTATCAAGACATTTGTGCTGCCCATTACATTACAAACCACAGGAGAGGGCAGATTCTTCAGCAGGATAGCGCTCCTTCTCATACTTCAGCCTCCACATTAAAGCTCCTGAAAGCAAAGAAGGTCAAGCTGCTCCAGGATTGGCCAGCCCAGTCACCAGACATGAACATTATTGAGCATGTCTGGGGTAAGATGAAGGAGGAGGCATTGAAGATGAATCCACAGAATCTTGATGAACTCTGGGAGTCCTGCAAGAACGCTTTCTTTGCCATTCCAGATGACTTTATTAATCAGTGATTAGAGTCATTGCAGAGATGTATGGATGCAGTCCTCCAAGATCATGGAGTCAGACACAATATTCATTCTGTTTCCACTGCACCATGACTTTATATTCTATACTGGACATTATTTCTGTTCAGTGACGAGACTTTTGTCTCAGCAAAGTCAGACCTTACTGTCCTAATTAAATCATCCAAAATCAAGGCATGATCATATTTTATTGTGGTCAAATAAGCGTAATCTAGAGGCCTTTGCCTTTCATATAAGCCACTTTTGATACCAAATGATCAACATTGATCAGCCCGGCTCTATATATTTTTCCCCAATTTCTGTTTAACGGAAATATTTTTTTCAACACATTTCTGCACATAATAGTTTTAATAACTCATTTCTAATAACTGATTTCTTTTCTCTTTGCCATGATGACAGCACATAATATTGGACTAGATATTCTTTAAAATACTAGTGTTCAGCTTAAAGTGACATTTAAAGGCTTCACTAATTAGGTTAAATAGGCAAATAATTGTATAACTGTCAATCGAAAACAAATATTACTTAAGGGGGCGAATAATATTGACCGTAAAATGGGTTTAAAAAAATTAAAAGCTGCTTTTATTGTAGTCGAAATAAAACAAATAAGACTTTCTTCAGAAGAAAAAATATTATAGGAAATACTGTGAAAAATTCCTGAATCTGTTCAACATCATTTGGGAAATATTGGAAAAAGAAAAACTAAATATCTTCATTTTGTCCTTCCAGCTGGAGGTCTGCGGGGTCAGATCAGCGCCTGCAGCACTCACGGCTCCACAGGAACGCTCAGCTCTCGAGACTCTCTGGGCGGCGAATCCACCGTATCGGAGCCAGCGCTCAGCCGAAGCCTCACCGACATGGGCATCGGTTCATTGCACCGCGAAGACTCGGATTTACAGAAGAGTCCCGATCCAGGCAGCATCCGCGGACACAAACTCCTGTCTTTCAGCACAGACCTCAGCAACCCAAACATACGCAAACGCCATCCCAGAGACTCCGCAGCTTTCGAATCACGACGACTTTTCCGCAAATCCTACATGGAGGCCTTGCAGAATCCCATGAATCTCGGCTCCAGCTCTGAATCCATTCTGGAGGAGCCGAATTTTGGATCCGTCCCAAAGGAATCGATGGCACCGGCGCGGAGGATCTGCGCTCGAGGATGGCTGGGAGGAGATGAATCCCGAAACGCTTCTCCTGCTGGAAATCCATCCAAAAACGCAGAGCTCAGTCCCAGCGAGAGACGCTCCAAATCACTGGAACGCACTAATAATAAGGCACTGCAGGTCAAAGGTCACCGGGCGCGCTCCTCATCTGGCGGCTCCAACAGTGGCCTTCCTAAAAAACTCATCAGTGGTTATGGGTTTCGCTTCGGAAAACTGGAGCTGGAGGCGGCTTTTCCTGGACTCGAGAGGAGGAGCAATAAAGAGAACTCAGGTTTGTGTTTGTTGTTTCTTCATTGTACGTTTGGTCTACATTAAAGGTGCAGTATGCAAGTTTTACACTTGGTGGTTGAACTAGGTATTGCACTCCTGTTTCAAAACACATGCAAGCGCAGGTTTCCAGGAGTGTGCCTGACTATCGAGCCTATAGTCTGATTTTAATCGTGTTCTATATAAAAGCCACGGCACGCGATAGAGGAATATTTTCCATGTTAAAAGGAGTTTTTGTTTTAACCAACACCTGAAATTTATATTTTAGAAACAGCTTCTATTTCTTGCAGCTGAACAACAGATAAACTGACAATGATCAGCTCAGGTACACCTCATGTGCTTTATTCAGTGTTAAATGCTAACAATGTGAGTTTGAATGTCATTTTACCTGACATTTATTGTCATACTACTGAAAGCAGCAGCAGATAGTTTAAAATAAAATAAACTGTTTGAAATTGAACTTTAGAACTGTGAAATAATGCAAACCAACGCATATCAGTGATTCAGCATCTACATTTAATAATGTTCAAGAGGTTTAATATGTATTAATTACATTATAAACCGTACCATTTTGTTGGAGTGCAGTGAGTGCACTATTCTGAGCTTTTGAATGGCCCAATTGCTTACATCTGTGTATCTCGTCACGTACCATGTTGTTAGGACACAGGGTTATAATGTCACCTGCTCAGCTAATGTTTACGCTCCTAATATTTATATTATTTGCTAATTAATAACCTCATGTGGAACTCTGAATCTGTGTCTCATTTCGCACTGTCCACCGGAGGTCGCATTTCTGTCACGGACGCACGCTTTGAGAGTCTTTCTGAATGAATGAATGAAATACACTGTTTTCCACCAAGGCAACCCACGGTGCTGAAATATAATTGGCTAAAGTGGCAGTGGGCGGGTTAAAAGAACCAAAACAAAGACAGCCGTTCATGTAACTCACCTTTTCAAAGCAGAATATCTGACTTCAGCATTATTTTTCAGATAAACAAGAATGTTCACTCAGCATGTTTCTGAAATATCTGCAAACATATTATGGTATTTTTATGCTTTAGAAGAGTCAGAAACGTACATACAGCACCTTTAAAACTGATGTGTGTAGGATTGACACCTAGTGGATGAACTAGATATTGCATATTAGAAAGGGTGTTTTTCATCGGGCCCTTCCGACGACGACGACTAAACTCAAATGCAGATTTTTAAAACAGTTTAATTAGAATTTATATATATATATATTATTATTATTATTTTAAGTGTTTAAAAGTTTTTTTTTATTTTTAAATATTTTTTTTATTTTTTATAATTTTTATAATAATTATTATTATTAATAATAATTTAGTTATTTATATTTTATGATATTATGTGAATTTATGAAGCCAATAATAACTTTCCTTATTACTTATTTATTTGTTTTACATATATTTAAATGCATTTAATTTGACTTTAATAAAAAAAAAATTATTAAAGGTTGAATTTTAACAATGTTTTTAGGTTGTAGTAAATATTTCATATTAATTTTAGTACATATGACTATGCACATGTACTCTATGTACTTTATATTAGTGGCTAGACAAAAATATATATATATAGTTTACATTTTGCAATGATATAAACAAGCAGTAGGATTTTCTAAAAATGGAAATACCTAATCTAATTTGTTATAAATTGTTGTTTTGTTGGGTGGCACGGTGGCTCAGTGGTTAGCACTGTCGTCTCACAGCAAGAAGGTCGCTGGTTCGAGTCCCGGCTGGGTCAGTTGGCGTTTCTGTGTGGAGTGTGCATGTTCTCCCCGTGTTGGTGTGGGTTTCCTCCGGGTGCTCCGGTTTCCTCCACAAGTCCAAACACATGCGCTGTAGGGGAATTGAATAAGCTAAATCGGCCGTAGTGTATGAGTCTGTGTGTGTGTGTGTGAGAGAGAGAGTGTGTATGGGTGTTTCTTAGTACTGGGCTGCAGCTGTAAGGGCATCCACTGCGTAAAACATATGCTGGAATAGTTGGCGGTTCATTCCGCTGTGGCGACCCCTGATAAATAAGGCACTAAGCCGAAGGAAATTGAATGAATGAGTGTTGTTTTGTTAGTTGTTGTGAGTGATTAACTTGTGTGGTTATTTTGGTTTTGTGAGATTTCTACCAGGTTTATTAATGGTGGTTTGTTAATTACAGATCATAATTACTGTGGTGATCTGGTGAGTGTGTAAATGTTGTAGGGTGTCTCTCCGTGGTTGTTAGTTTTTGATAGTGTGTGTGTGTGTGTGTGTGTGTGTGTGTGTGTGTGTGTGTGTGTGTGCTG
>CAIGQV010019804.1:489653-506347 GCA_903798115.1 Danio jaintianensis | reverse complement strand
TTTGTTTGTTTGTTTGTTTGTTTGTTTGTTTGTTTGTTTGTTTGTTTGTTTGTTTTGCTGTCTTTTTCTTATAGAACTCAATCTTCTTTTCTAAAAATTTTTCTTAAAATAAAAAATCTCAGAAAACAACTAAAAATAATACATAAATTGTTTTGTTTTTAAAACTAAATCTTCATCTGATTATTTATTAGACCTATAAGACCTACTTTACTAAATATGAGAGAAAACAATGTTATAGCCGGCAGCTAGCTCTCTGCAACTCTCACATGGTCACCCACTGAAGCTTAGCAGAGCTGCACCCGGTCAGTATCTGGATGGGAGACCACATGGGAAAGCTAGGTTGCTGCTGAAAGTGGTGTTAGTGAGACCAGCAGGGGGCGCTCATCCTGTGGTCTGTGTGGGTCCTAACGCCCCAGTATATCGAGGGGGACTCTATACTGCTCAGTGAGCGCCGTCTTTCAGATGAGACGTTAAACCGAGGTCCTGACTCTCTGTGGTCGTTAAAAATCACAGGATGTCCTTCGAAAAAGAGTAGGGATTTAACCCCGGCATCCTGGCCAAATTTGCCCACTGGCCCCTGTCCATCATGGCCTCCTAACCATCACCATATCATAATTGGCTTCATCACTCTGTCTCAGTGGTGTGCTGTGTGCAGTCTGGCGCAATATGGCTGCCGTCGCGTCATCCAGGTGGATGCTGCACACTGGTGGTGGATGAGGAGATTCCCTCAATGTGTAAAGCGCTTCGAGTTTCCAGAAAAGCGCTATATAAATGTAAGGAATTATTATTATTATTTTAATTATTATTATTATTATATGTGCAATTTATTTATAAACTAATTTTGAGAGGATCAAGTGCTTATGATTGTCCACGGCTGGCCCCGCATTAGCTAACACTTGATTCACCAATCAGACACAATCAAGTCACCATAAATAACCAGAGTTTCTTACCTCAGTCATCTTAGTTGTGAAGAATCCCCCCTTCCACCCCTACTCCTCCCTCCTTAGATATGGCAGCACGGCTGCTCAGTGTTTGGCACTGTTGCCTCACAGCAAGAACGCCACTGGTTCAAGTCCTTAACAAGCCAGTCGACGTTTCTGTGTGGAGTTTACATGTTCTACCTGTGATCGCGTGGGTTTCCCTCGGGTTCTCCGGTTTCCTCCCAACATCTAAAGACATGTGACATAAGTGAATTTACTAAACCAAATTGGCACCATAGATGAGCTCTTAATCAGCAGTATATCTCTCCATAGCAATCCCTAATTTGTTATTATCCATAAATAAGCAGGGGAGTTCTCGAGATCTACCTGAGCTCAATCTCCCCTCTCGCCCTGCAAACGGGAGGGAGCCCCGGACTTGAGGATCTTCTGAGCTCAGGGCCCTCTCCCGGGACAGCATGCCAAACACGCTTTATAATCAATCATCAGCTAAGTGTGAACTCTTGAAATATAATTTATAGATATAATTTATACTTCTAGGTATTTATTTGCAGCTCCTAAAGTTTCCTGAAACCCTAAGCAGCCGCTTACCTCGCTTATTGGTTAAATTTGCCCCTGCCCCTGAGTCCTAACTACGGGTGGGACGGTTCACAAAATGTTGCTCTTCACTCATTCTCTGGTGCCATTTAAACGATGCATGGTTTACATGTAAACAGAAATAATGTTTAGCTTTTTTTATTAATAATAACACAATATGACCAAAAAAGGGCTTTTAAAGGTCGATTTTGTAACTGAAATCTGCAGATGCACATTAAATACTATAAAATAACTCGTCTACTTTGGATTTTTTATATCCACAATTGGAAGCAAATGTGGGCCAATGCATGAATAATGCAAGCCTTAAAGAGCCTCTATTATGGGTTTTTGAAAATGACCTTCCATGCAGTGTGTAACACAGCTCTAAGTGAAGTGAAATATCCAGCTAAGGCTTAAATCTGAAAGTGCACTGTGTTTAAAACTATTGATTCATCTATAAAAGAGTCGACTCATAGTGGTTCGAATGAATCGTCGGGGTAACGAATCTTTAGCCGTGTCGGCGTGATGTCGATACAGAACTCAAGCCCCGCCCATTTGTTGCACGCGCAGACCCGGGAAAATTGAAATCTGCTGCCCCGCCCACAAACACTGTAGAAAGAAAAAGAGGATGACAAACACTGTAGCAGATCCCGGTTGAGTCATGTCGTGAAGACGCTGTGCTCTGAAGTGTGAGGGAAAGTTAGTGTTATTTCCCTACCCAAAGATGAGTCTGTGAAGAGTCAGTGGTTGAAGTTTATTTTTGCAAAAATACCTCAGCATTATAGCCCAGGCCTTGTGCTGTGTTCCCGTCATTTTTCTGACGAGTGCTTCAGCAATCTACATGCTTACAACGGGGGATTCGCCAGCCGTTTGTTAAAGGAAGGATCAGAAAAGACTATTGATGTATGGGACTTTGTCAGAGCTTGACAGTACACAGTTGATGGATCAGTTCCTTCCTCCATTTCACAAGTGTAAGTAAGTGCGATTAAAATGGTTGCCTCCTTGTTTTCTCTAGCTTGCAAATTATGTATTGTGTTTTGTTACTTGTAACGGCTTGTACTGTATCTGGTTAAGTCTTTATATTCTCATATCGCGTCTAAAGCCACGTTGAAAACGCGACGCGTGCCGCTTTGTTTACGGATTTAAATGCGTTTGTGAGCTCGCGACCCTCTGACGTTTGTCGTTGCTATGGCCACCGTCAGCTGTTCCTACACACATACTGAATGTGTATTATGGTTAAGAATATGCTGGTGTTAAACTGCATTGCTTTAATGCACTCCTGCATTGGGCTCACACATAAGGGCATCCGCTGCGTAAAACATATGCTGAATAAGTTGGCGGTTCATTCCACTGTGGCGACCCCTGATTAATAAAGGGACTAAGCCGAAAAGAAAATGAATGAATGAATGAGTGGAATAAAAAGAAAACGCCAATTTCATGTGTGTCTCTTTAAATGCAAATGAGCTGTTGGTCTTTATCTGGTGCAAAGATCATGGCAAAGATAAAATAAATGAGTTATTAGACATTAGTTATTAAAACTATTATGTTTAGAAATGTGTAAAAATGTGTAAAAATATAAAATAATTCAAATTTAAACATATATATATATTTGTTTTTGTTTTTTGGCAGAAAATTGAACCGTTTGCGTCGAGCTGCGGCGCTGCGATCTCTTTTCTTCAGAGCTCCATCGAGACACTAAACAACATCAGCAATCTGGAGACAGCCCAGGTAAAACTGTGCATCTTGTGGAACAATATGTTGAAAATATTTATGATTTCATGATCATTTACTGTGGAAAACACTGAACCGTTTAACACTAGAACTACAGAGGCAGTCCTTTTGAGTGTTTTTAATTTTTGTAAATTAATAGCCTTGCTAAAATAAAACCCACATGTAGTAATATAATACCCAACTCTTCCTAAATGTGTGTATATTTCTTTTTTAACATTGTTATTTTATTAAAATTACACAACACAAAAGAGTGATTTCTATCTTGAACTACCATACTTTTCCCTGTGAATTTGAATATGCACGTCTCTGTTTTTCTGATAGCAGAAACAGAACTTTACTTCAGATAAATCTTTTAAAACAGCTGTTAAAACCCCTTTTGTGGTCCTGCTATAGGAGGTGTTGGAGGTCATAGGTCAGCAGAAAAGCCTGATGAAGAGTATTCTGGATGACACTGAACTGAACCGGCTGCGGCTGGAGGGAGGAACATTTCTGGCCCGCCTCAGGAAAGAGGAGATGTGTGAAAACCACAACTACAGGTGCTCACTTCAGACATATAAAGGCTTTTAAATGCTGTATCGGCCTTTCAGGGTCAGTTTAATGCATGCATGTTATTTTTAATTAGTACTATGTTATTTTACTTAATAGAAATACTAAAATATAAAACAAATGATAAAATATAGAAACAAATTATAAACAATAAAATAACTCACTCTCATTCACTTTCCTTTGGCTTATTGCTAACTTTATTAGTGGTCGCCACAATTATAAATAGCAGTTTTTTGCAGTGTATTAAATTAAATTAAATTAAATTAAATTAAATTAAATTAAATTAAATTAAATTAAATTAAATTAAAAATTAAATTAAAAACTAATTTAAAAACAAAATTAAATTAAATTGAGTTTAATTTAAATTAAATAAATAAGTTTTCATTTTAACCAAGTTAAAATTAAATTAAATTAAGTTAAATTAATTAAAAACTAAATTAAATTAAATTGAATTAAATAAAAAATTTAATAAAAATAAATTAAAATTAAATAAATAAGTTTACATTTTATCCAAGATAAAATAAAATAAAATAAAATTAATTAAAACTAAATAAAATAAAATAAAATAAAATTAATTCAATTCAATTCAATTAAATTAAGGGCGACGCGGTGGCGCAGTGGGTAGCACGTTCGCCTCACAGCAAGAAGGTCGCTGGTTCGAGCCTCGGCTGGGTCAGTTGGCATTTCTGTGTGGAGTTTGCATGTTCTCCCCGTGTTCGCGTGGGTTTCCTCCGGGTGCTCCGGTTTCCCCCACAAGTCCAAAGACATGTGGTATAGGTGAATTGGGTAAGCTAAAATTGTCCGTAGTGTATGTGTGTGAATGGGTGTGTATTGATGTTTCCCAGTGATGGGTTGCGGCTGGAAGGGCATCCGCTGCGTAAAACATATGCTGGATAAGTTGGCGGTTCATCCCGCTGTGGCGACCCCAGATTAATAAAGGGACTAAGCCGAAAAGAAAATGAATGAATGAATGAAATTAAATTAAATTACATTTAATTAAATTAGGGCATCACGGTGGCGCAGTGGGTAGCACTATCGCCTCACAGCAAGAAGGTCGCAGTCCAAAGACATGCGGTACAGGTGAATTGGGTAGGCTAAATTGTCCTTAGTGTATGTATGTGAATGAATGTGTGTGGATGTTTCCCAGTGATGGGCTGCGGCTGGAACCCATCCACTGCGTAAAACATATGCTGGATAAGTTGGCGGTTCATTGCGCTGTGGCGACCCCGGATTAATAAAGGGACTAAGCCAAAAAGAAAATTAATGAATGAATGATAAATTAAATTAAATAAAATTAAGATACTTGGACTAGAAACGAGTCAAAAAATGTAAGTAAGAAAATCTTTTTTTTGCAGTGTACCTGCACATTTTTTATGTAACAGTACAGTAAGGACTTTCATGCTGGGGGTGTGAATTACAGTATAACAGTGCTCGATTTAAAATGTAAAAAGTCATTAAAAGCCATTGCTGTTCATGAAAGAGTGGAAATTAAAGGTCAAAGCACTGATGCATTATATGTGTTGTTGGGCTGTGTGGTTGTGTAGTTGAAACCTGATGTTGTGTGTTTTGTATAGAGATGCTGTGGATCTGGTCAGTGCGTTGTATAATCAGGTGGATGAAGAGGTTCATAAACTGGTGATTCTGTCTAATAAATCCCTGCAGAATCTGGAGACGCTCCTTGAGCTACACACAGTACAAGAAAAACAGCAGGAGGTGGGAAATTACACCACTAAACACAATGTAAAAATACATTCAGGGTGAAATAACATTTATAATAAAACATTCTTATCTGATTATTTATGTTTTACATGTCTTATCTTAGATTAAAAATTATGTCCTTTTTTGCATTTTCTTGTAATTTTAGTAAAATAATCTTATTTTATGGTGTTTATTCAGTCAATTTATTTAGTATATTTGAAATAATCAAATTAAATAGGAAGTAAAGTCAATGCAAAAGCACATGCATTAAAAATAAAATAAAATAATGAATATAAAGAATTAATAGATAATAAAAAAGTAAATAAATAATGCATATAAAAATAAATAATAATAAAATAAAAATTTATAAATATATTATAATTAAAAGCACATGCATAAAAAATTTAATAAAATACAATAGTGCATATAAAATATTAATAAATAATAAAAAAGTAAATAAATAATGCATATAAAAATAAATAATAATAAAAAAAAAATTGTAAAATATAATATAATTAAAAGCACATGCATAAAAAATTTAATAAAATAATGCATATAAAAATGAATAAATAATTTTTTAAAAAGTAAATAAATAATGCATATATAAATAATAATAAAATAAAAATAATTAATAAAATATAATATAATTAAAAGCACATGCATTAAAATAAAACTATGCATATAAAATATTAATCAATAATAAAAAATAAATAATGGATATAAAAATAAATAATAAAATAAAAAATTATTAATAAAATATAATTAAAAGCACACGCATTCAAAATAAAATACAATAATGCATATTACAAATGAATAAATAATAAAAAGTAAATAAATTATGCATATAAAAATAAATAATAATAAAATGAAAAGTAATTTATAAAATATAATATAATTAAAATCACATGCATTAAAAATAAATAAAATAATGCATATAAAATATGAATAAATAAAAAAATAATGCATATAAAAATAAATAATAATAAAATTTAAAAATGATTAATAAAATATAATATAATTAAAAGCACATGCAATAAGAATAAAATAAAATAATGCATATACAAATTAATAAATATAATATAATTAAAAGCACATGCATTACAAATTAAATAAAATAATGCATATAAAAATAATAATAAAATGTAAAAAAGTAATAATAATAATAAAATATAATTAGCCTTTTAGCAATGTTTGTCGGCAGCATTGCTTTTGGAAGTATTTTTTTCCACAGGCATGTCTGAACATTGTTCAAAAAGGCTCATAAGATATTGTGGATTATGCAATCAAACCGCTCTGGGTTTTGTGTTTTATTTATCTCTATTTCTGATCAGGAAACTCAACCACTGCATTTTGTGCTTTAACAATATTACGCCATCCCACAATAACTAATGACAGGCGGTTAACTCACTAAAATATGTTGCCATATATTATTATTTATAAAGTAAATGTGTTTTTTAAAATTTGCCACAAGATTATTATTTAATGCGTTGTAAAGTCTGACAAAAATGTTCTTTAGTTTTTTCCAGCTAGTTGCAAGGGTGAAATTTATTTATCTCAACTTATTTATCTAATAAACATGCAACAAAAACAATTACAGAAAATAAAATGGAAATAGAAAAATTAAACCATTCAATACTGTAATGCTGTATTCACATTATGTAGTGAATATGACAATAATAACAGTATATATGACACAAATAAAACTGGATGTAGCAGCATGGTTGATTGCAGGGTTATCATACTGTTTGTGTTGGTTGAAATAAAGAGAAATGCAAGTGCTGATGTTTGTTTGTGTGTTTTCTGTGTTCAGGTAAAGCGCTGGTTTTATGTGGAGAGCGAGAGACATTTGGCTCCTCTGGAATCGTTCTCTCTCTCTCTGAGCTCAATTCAGGACATGAGCAAGAGTCTGGAGCTCTTCATGCAGGAGGCCCGCGTAAGTGTTCAGTAAATCGCACTGAAAGAGTCTGTGGTTAGGCCAGAGATGCCCAAACTAGGGCCCATGGGCTAAAGTTGGCCAATGGTAACCTTTTGATTTGGCCTGCCATCCCATCTGAGAACAGAGGGAGAATAATGGGGATGGTTTCGAGATTGTCAATTCCAATTTAATGTAACCCTTTTTTTGTTTGTATAGAAAGCTCTTTTATATTTTTATACTTTGTACTTTTTTTTCTACAGCCACATGCTCTTTATTGAAGGTCTTTAAATAGTTTATATTTGCTTTTATTTTCTATTGCATAACTTCTATTTCTCCAAATTTATATTCTTGTTGTTGTTATTATTATTATTGTTATTGGTCACGAGTGGTTGTGTAAGCATTTCACTGCATATCATAGTGTGTATGGCTCTGTATGTGACAAATAAAACTTAAATTTGAATTTGTTTGCGTGCATCCGTGTGTGTGTGTGTATGTGTGTGTGTGTGTGTGTGTGTGTGTGTGTATATGTGTGCAGGAGCAGCAGAATAAAGCATCAGTGTTGTTGAGAGAGTCAGAGAGCTCTGCTTCTCTGCTGGAGCTCAATCAGCAGATTGGCTCCATCCTGCAGCGATGTGAAACCCGCAGGAATCAGCTCCACGTCCTGCACAACCTCTACGAGTTCTACCAATCGGTAAAATCTGCTGCGCAATGCATCATGGGTAGTTTGATACATTCTCGCAGTTATTTTTTTGTCACTACACCCAAAAAATAGCGTTTGCTGTTTGTTCAAACTACTTATTTAAAATGAGCTGAAACAACACAATTCTGGAGATTTTTGGGGGACAACTTAATTGTTTTATGCTCTATTCACTTGCGTTAGTTACGTTAACTTGATCAATTTGTGTTGAAACAACTTAAATGTTTTTTGTTCAATTTACTTGCATTCATTACATTAACTTAATCAATTTGTGTTGGGGCAACTTAATTGTTTTATGTTAAATTCATTTGCGTTCGTTGTGTTAACTTAATTAATTTGCTTTGCGAAAATTGTTTTATGTTCAGTTCACTTACGTTCGTTACATTAACAATCGATTTGCGTTGGGACGGATTAATTTTTTATGTTCAATTCACTTTCATTAGTTACGTTAACTTGATCAATTTGTGTTGGGACAACTTAATTGTTTTAGGTTCATTTCACTCGCGTTAGTTATGTTAACTTCATTGATTTGTGTTGGGACAATTTAATTGTTTTATGTTTAATTCACTTGTAAAAACAAATGATCTGGAAATTGTCTCTTGAACATGAGAAAACATGTTGTAAAACGAAATGTAAAAAGTAATCTAGAACATCTAATCTGAGTTAGAACAAACTGAAATTAAATTAAATAAAATCTAAATATTACAGTTTTAAATAGGGGGGTATCTCGTATTTTTACATCCTAATGTTGGCAGGTATGTAATAAAAGTCACATCAATTATCAACCAAACAGCAACATGGGCAGTGCTTAATAATTAAAAATGTCCAATATTCAGCATTAATGTGTTTTTTGTTTTTTTTATCCATCTGTCAGGCGAATGAATGGATGCTCCAGTGTCAGGAGTATTTCTGCCTTCTGCGTGTGGACGGGGATGCGGCGACGCTGCAGATCCTCCAGGATTTCCACAGCGAGGCGCAGCAGTTTTCTCCACAGAACTTCAGCTCGTTCCAGCTGACGCTGCAGCAGCTGGAGAGTCCAGGAGAAGAGCAGCGCTGGAGGAACATCTGGAGGAGCTGCAAACACACACAACAGCAGCTGGAGGAGCTGATGGAGAGCAGCACACCACAACACACCACACGTTAGACTTTATACACTCATTTATACCAAATAATGGATGGATTGATTGATTGATATTTCTATGAAAGTCATACTTGACGCTATGATCCGTCAAAGACCGCCTCAATGTTAAGACCCACTTTCAAGGGTCAGGGACGAAAACTGTAGGACTAGTTACGAACCAAAATTGTTGTTTCGGAAATAAGAATAATAAGTATGTAGAATAACAATAGCGGATTTGCCTAAAGGCCACTAAATATTTCTAATTCCTTTCCAGAGGCATTTTCAAGTCCTCCGGAGAGCCGGAATGGAGGTGTTTCTCCAGATCTGCCGGCTCTGAGTTCCTGTCTGGAGTATGAGGATGCTCCGCAGTTTTCCAGAAGCCTGAGCACAGCGGAGGACATGGACAGTGACTGCACAGTGGACTCCAGTCCGTCGGAGCCGCAGCGTCTCCGCAAACAGCCGCTCAAGAAGATCATGAAGACGCTGAGCTACGAGCCCAGCGCTCATCACGGATACACCGGCGTCTACATCCGCGGCCTGGAGGTCAGCAATAACGTCAGTGCGGAGAAAAAACTGCAGCGTCCGGATGTTAAGAGTCCAGTGCTGACCCGCAGCCTGTCCACACCCTGCAGAGCTGACCACAGCCACTCTATTAGCAGGTATTCAATGCAAAAATCACTTTTATAAGGGGTTTAAACACAGTTGTGTGGCAGTATAAGCAGCTTCTAATGGTAAACATGTATTAATTCTATTTTTTATAATCACACTTGATAAAGGAAACACTTTGATTGACATTCTCCCTTTGTACGTGTCATCAGAGGGGCTGCCCACTAGTGACAATCTCTCCCTCATTAGCATAGGACCTCAGTCTTGTTTTCTGCCATTATGCTGACACATAGGCATTTGTAGCTCCACCCTCTACTGAAAAGCGCATTTCATTTGAATTTAAAGCGACAGTCACCAAAATGCCACAATTAGAATCAAAGCCTAAAAGGGTCAGTTTCAGAGAGTTAGAAAACGTTATTAGTGTGATATTTTGAGCTGAAACTTCATACACACACACACACACACACTCTAGTGACATCAGAGAATTATTTTACATCTTGTAAAAAGGGCCATAATAGGTCAACTTTAATGCCTCTATATTAGTGCCGGGCAAAGATTAATTACATCCAAATTAAATTTTTATTTTGATATAAAATATATCTAGGCTTAACTAGGTTAATTAGGGTAAAGTTAGGGTAATTAGGCAAGTCATTGTATAACAGTGGTTTGTTCTGGAGACAATCCAAAACTAATATTGCTTAAGGGGGCGAATAATATTGACCTTAAAATGGGTTTAAAACAATTAAGAACTGCTTTTATTCTAGCCCAAATAAAACAAATAAGACTTTCTCCAGAAGAACAAATATTATAGGAAATATACATAAAGATGAAAATAAATGTAGATGAATTGAACTGCGAAAGTATAATTGAAAGTATAATGTTTGTGTGTTGCAGTAAAGTGCAGCACATCATGGATGAGATGATCTCCACGGAGCGCGAGTACGTCCGCTCACTCGTCTACGTCCTCCAGCAATATTTCCCAGAGATGGAGAGACTGGATTTCCCGCAGGACCTGAGGGGAAAACGCAGCATCATATTTGGCAACCTGGAGAAACTGAGCGACTTCCACAGCCTGTACTTCCTGAAGGAGCTGGAGAGATGCTCACACTCGCCACTGACCGTCAGCAAATGCTTCCTCATGCACGTGAGTACACACACACACACTTTAAATTCCACATGAACCGGAAGCTGCGACCATTTTTTTTTTGTATTGTGACGCAGTTTTTAGAGAAATGGAATATTAAATGAGAAAACAGTGGGCGTGGCTTGTTTTTTTTCAACTGCGAGCTGATTGGATGTAGTAAAGTAGGCATTTCATTCAGAAAGATGGGAAAAAGGGTTTGGGAAGAGTTATTACAACCTAATGGGGCGTTCACACCAGACGCGGCATGTGCGAATAAATCACAATATTCGCACGTAAATAGATGCGTGAACGTTTTGAGTTTACTCTCTTCTTTTGCGCTTGAAATTTGCTTCATTCACGCGTGAAATTCACTTCACAATAGACGAGGATTTGCATCATGTGTGGGGCTTCTGTCTGCATGGTAACTTTAGCTTCGTTGCTAAATGGCTAACATGGATGTTATTGAGAGCGTAGCTGTGCTTAATGTGCTTTTAGGAAGGCTGAAAAATCAGCGTAGATTCGTTTGCCGCCTTGTCTGAGTCCACTAGATGCTTTCATAGGTGCACCAGCTGTGCGAGTTCATCAACTCCTCCAGAAACTGTGCCTGGATGATGGAAGCTTTCAGCGATGCTTCAGACTGAGCGGAGCCCAGTTTGATGAGCTGTTGTCCCATGTAGGCAGGGGGATTTCCCCTCAGGACACCAACAACAGGCAAGATGTCCTCGCTGCGCTCTGTATCACAATCACTGGACCAGGTCCAATACGTAGTGGACATTGTACCACCCACTAAGGTAATGCACATACTACTGTGACGATTGGTTTAGGGTCGGGTGAGGTGCAGGCGATCGTCCATTACATAGTGGACCTGGTCCAGTACGTCATCAAGCTGCAGGCTGCAGCGAGGACTGTCTCACAACAGGGGCTACATCATAATTACGGCCCTACTAGAGCAAGCTCCTCCTTGGTTAATGTGGTGCGAATGTCCACTAAAGTTCAGTTTTTCCAACTCGATTCGCACGTTAAGCACGTCAAATGCGCAAAACGATCAATTTGCGCCGCCTCATTCGCACAAATCGCGCCGGTCTGGTGTGAACGCACCATAAGAGACTCCTCCTCCTCACCATTTTCGTTTGTTGACAAAACTGACAGCTGGAGAGGCGTGGTTAAGTATGTTAGCCACGCCCAATACCTCAGACAGACCTAGTCTGAGAATTTAACTGAAAACAAACAGAAAGTGCGTTTTCAGATTTCAATTAAAGAAGACAAGGGCAAACTATTAGTTTTTTCCTAATGACATGCACAGATGAATTGTTCAGCACAAAACTAGCAATGTGAGCGCACAAAATCAATATGGTTAGTTTTGATTTCATGTGGACTTTAATGTGTTTATTACACGTCTGTCTGGAGTATTTGATTCTGATTGGTCAGTTGCGACATACCAAGGTATGTTACTCCTTATTGAGTCGTTGTAAGATGGAGTTTAAGTAAAGTGTCTGATGCATATGGAGAGAAGAGTGTTTCTACAGGTGGTTTGTCAAGCCCACTCACCTGTGTGAGGCACACTCAGAATTGCATAATGTTTTGAGGTTTTCATGTGTTGTGATGGAGGGGATCCTGGTTTTGGGAGCTGGGATTGTGGATAATGTTTCATATATACAGTCGAAGTCAGAATTATTAGCCCTCCTGAATTATTATTCCTGGTCTGATAATATTTTGACCATCATATCAAATCATGACGCCTCTGTCAGATATAAGTGTGTGCTTTCTCATGTTCTTCCAGGAGGAGCAGTTCGGCCTGTACGCTCTGTACAGTAAGAATAAACCTCGCTCAGATGCTCTGCTGACCAGCCACGGGAACACTTTCTTTAGGGTAAATTAATTAAATTATTCTTAATTTGCTGCTGTTTATTGTAATTGCATGTGTTTTCTTAAATTGCCGCACATTAAGCTCTCTCAGCCATTGTAGTTACCCAATATAGTGCATGTTCACGATATATTGAATTATTGTAATGTTGTAATTTCTCTGTGTGTGTGTGCAGAATAAGCAGGTGGAGCTGGGTGATAAGATGGACCTGGCGTCGTACCTGCTGAAACCCATCCAGCGCATGAGTAAATACGCTCTGCTGCTCAAGGATCTGATAAAGGAGTGCAGCGAGTCTCAGGAGCAGGAACTCACTGATCTCAGAACAGCTGAAGAGATGGTCAAGTTCCAGCTGAGACACGGAAACGACCTGCTCGCCATGGACGCCATCAGAGGATGTGACGTAAGTCTGACTGTGTGGAAGAAACTATTTCAAATTATTTCATTGTTCGTTTGTATATAAATAGATAAATACATATATGAATAAAAAAACATTTTGTGTGTATACATATATGTATATATGTATATAAATATTTATTTATATGTATAAACAAATAAATGTATATATATATATGTATTGCATTAAAAATAAGCTTTGATTTAATTTGAAATGTGTTTAAATACATTTCTTCATTTAACATTTTAATGTGAAGCAAATTATTATTTAATTTAATTAATTATTATTTAAAATATAATCATTTATTTGAATGCATTTACTTTAAATATTTATTTAGCTAAGTAAATAACATGCTAATCAAAATAAATGTTTTTTGGGTAATCAAAAGCATTTAGATTTTGTTTATTAGATTATTGTTTAATTATTTAATGTAAATGATTTATCTAATTGAATAAACTAAGGAAATTAATTTAAGAAAAAACTTCAAAAAATATTTAAATAAATATTATTTAAAAAATAATTGCATAAGAAACATTTGATGCAAAAGAAAAATGCCAAAAATATTTATTAATTATTGTAATTATTTTAGTTTATGCTTGAATGTTTTCTAAACAACTATAAAAATAAAACAAATGATGTGTATATATATATAATGATGATGTAATAATGAATAATATAGAATAATGATTTAAATAAAATTTTATTTAAGCAAAATAAATTATGCAATATATATATATATATAGGGCGATGCGGTGGCGCAGTGGGTAGCATGTTCGCCTCACAGCAATAAGGTCGCTGGTTCGAGCCTCGGCTGGGTCAGTTGGCATTTCTGTGTGGAGTTTGCATGTTCTCCCCGTGTTCGCGTGGGTTTCCTCCGGGTGCTCCGGTTTCCCCCACAAGTCCAAAGACATGCGCTATAGGTGAATTGGGTAAGCTAAAATTGTCCATAGTGTATGTGTGAGTGAGTGTGTATGAATGTTTCCCAGTGATGGGTTGCAGCTGAAAGGGTATCCGCTGCGTAAAACATATGCTGGATAAGTTGGCGGTTCATCCCGCTGTGGCGACCCCAGATTAATAAAGGGACTAAGCCGAAAAGAAAATGAATAAATGAATATATATATATATAACGAAACTTTTGTTTTTAAGTTTATTAATTAAAATTGTAATCCAATTTTGGTTGTGCTTTGTTTTCATGATAACTGAAAGGGATTTCATTAAAGTATTTCTCTTTGACGTATTATTTTTAATGCTAAATATTACCGCAATGCAATAAGCATCTTGGAGCAGTCAGATGACTTGGTGTGTATGTGTGTGCACATATGTGTGTATGAATAATAGACAGTCTGCATGTTTGGAAAAGATGATGTCATCTCTATCCTTAATTTGCAGATATTACATTTTTGTGGCGAAAGTGATTTGAGTTTATTTATAATGATAAATTATAATTTATAATATATATATTGTGTGTGTGTGTGTCAGGTGAATCTGAAGGAGCAGGGTCAGCTCCGATGTCAGGACGAGTTTATCGTTTGGTGCGGACGCAAAAAATACCTGCGTCACGTGTTCCTGTTCGAGGACCTGATTCTGTTCAGCAAAACCAAGAAGATTGAAGGAGGATACGACATCTACATCTACAAGCAGTCCTTCAAGGTACCAGCACAGATACACACACGCATGCTAAAATGTGTGTTCCTTGCTTTTAGGATGTTAACTTTTCCATGTTGACTGTGTGTGTGTGTTTCAGACAGCAGAGATCGGCATGACGGAGAGTGTGGGTGACAGCGGCCTGCGATTCGAGATCTGGTTTCGTCGCAGGAAAACTCAGGACACTTTCATCCTGCAGGCCGCGTCCGCCGAGGTGAAGAGCGTCTGGACCAGTGTCATCGGGAAGATCCTGTGGAGACAAGCGCTACGAAACAGAGGTCAGAAAACACACTGAAAACCCCCTGGTGCTGAAAGAGACAGACAGAAATTCAGCTCTCATGAATTCTCTCATTCAGACAAATGTGCTATGCTTAGGGCTCTATTTTAACGATCTAGGCGCAAAGTCTAAAGCGCATGGTGTAAAAAGCATTAAGAGCGTGTCCGAATCCACTTTTGCTATTTTAAGGATGGAAAAATACACTATGCTCCTGGTCTAACAGGATATGCATGGTCTAACAGGGTTGTGCTTATTTTCTTAATGAGTTCTGGGTGTGTTTTGAGCATAATATGCATTAAACCAATCAGAGACTCATCTCACATTCCCTTTAAGAGTCAGTTGCATCACGCCGTGGCGCATTTGCTATTTACAGGGTTCATACGGTCATTGAAAACCTGGAAAAGTCATGGAATTTTGACATGGCATTTTTTTAGGCCTGGAAAAGTTTTGGAAAAACAGAAAAGCCCACAAAGTTTTGGAAAAGTCATGGAAAACAGATATCTGTATACTTGAATATAGGTTAGTTGTCTTTTCTTCGTTTCTGTTCTTGGCCAATCACATACTCTCACATTATTAGTGCGGTGTAAGCATTATCTAAATCAATTTTACATAGATATAAATATAAGCTGAAACTAAATAGATTGTTGCGTGTTTTACGATATGCTGTAATAAATTTGAACACGCATTGTTTTTCATTTACCACGCATATGTAGACATTGCATGAAACATCATGAAAATTCATGAAAATTTACTTGAAAGTCTTGGAAAATCATGGAAAAGTCATGGAATTTTAGTAGTAAACATGTGTATGAACCCTCTATTTACATGACAGACTTTGTAAGTGGAAAAACTGAACGCTTCACTAGTGAGAAAACAGTTAAACAGAGCATCTGCAGCGCGAGGATAAAGAATGAGCCTCCTCCATTCGGCCTCTTTACTTTACTTTTCCTCTTTTCTTTACTCCTTTACTTTGGTGGAGTAAGGAAACGGTGGAAACTCACTCCACTGAAGACATCCATTAGCCTACATATATAATTTAGTTTGTTAAGCACAAAGATTTGTTTCAAAACTATTTCTAAATTCAGCTCTAATCTCCAGCAAAGGAATAAATGAGCAATAATAATGAAGTGTGGTCAAAAAACTGCGTTATATCCAAACACACGTCCTGTTCTTATGCCCCATATGGTGATGCAGACGTCTCCAAAACCCCACAGGTGGACAAATCTAAACCTGTTTTTATTCAAACAAATATAAATATGCATATAATGAATAATACTGCTAATAATAATAACATTATACACATGCAGATTGTCATGAATAAACTGAAAAAGCCCTTTAATCCTTTAATTGTGTTCATATGTAAAGATATTTGTGTATTGCTGTTCATCCTGTGTGTATTCAGCAATGTGTACGTGTTTGGATCTGCATAGGTGCATAACTAACGTGCTCTGCGCTGGACTTTAGAGCAGCTTCTAGTTGGTCAATGGCCCTGTTGGTCTATTTCAGTTCCTTAAAACAGCAACACACCAACAATGCACCTTAACACACCTCCTTTTCAGACCAGC
>CAIGQV010019804.1:396636-412697 GCA_903798115.1 Danio jaintianensis | reverse complement strand
TGTGTGTGTGTGTGTGTGTGTGTGTGTGTGTGTGTGTGTGTGTGTGTTTTGTGGGGTTTTTGTGTGTGTACTTTGTATTCCTCATGTTGTGGGGACCAAATATAGCAATACCACTAACTACTGACCTTGTGGGGACATTTTCAGCCAGAATTAAGTATTTTGAAAATTGTGTGTGTGTGTGTATAGAGACATTCACAGCACCACAGGGAAGATCAAGCGAGCGGTTCTTCAGTTCACTCCGGCCAGCTGGACATACGTGCGCTGGCTCGACCCGAAGTCCTCTCTACAGAGGGTGATGGGAGTTTACCTGTTCATGATCATCTGGCAGGTCAGTCCCCCACACACCTGCTTTGTGTGTGTATCTCTATCCAGGGTGCGAATTATTCATCAACGATCAGGGGGGTCAACATTTTCAGTAATGTTGTGATGTGTAATGCTTAGGGGAATCAAATGTATGTGTTTAATTGAAATGACATCTAATTTATGAATAAAACGCATTTAAGTTTTCAGTGTTTTGAGGGATATTTAGTGCAATCTGACCAGTGTTGTGCTAGTTACTGAAAAATAGTAATTAGTTACAGTTACTAGTAACTCAATTACTTTATCAATTACTTACACCAAAAAGTAAGACATTACTGATAAAAGTCATTTTTGAGTTACTTTTTCAAAGAACATGTTTAATGCTCCCATTAATGCCCTTATAACGTCACTTCAGTGCTGCATGGAGAATACACTGTTGATCAGCCTCAGTTTTAATTCATTTGCTTTCTCACAACTAAAACACAAGACAGACTTATTCATTCATTTTCTTTTCGGCTTAGTCCCTTTATTAATCAGGGGTCGCCACAGCGGAATGAACCGCCAACTTATCCAGCATATGTTTTACACAGCGGATGCCCTTCCAGCTGCAACCCATCACTGGGAAACATCCATACACTACAGACAATTTAGCTTACCCAATTCATCTATACCACATGTTTTTGGACTTGTGGGGGAAACCGGAGCACCCGGAGGAAACCCACGCCAACACGGGGAGAACATGCAAACTCCACACAGAAATGCCAACTGACCCAGCCGGGGCTCGAACCGGCGACCTTCTTGCTGTGAGGCGATTGTGCTACCCACTGCGCCACCGTGCTGCCCAGACAGACTTAAACCAAAAGTAATTTTTAAACACTCATTTATTTAATTATTAGTCAGACCATTCATTCATTCATTCATTTTCTTTTCGGCTTAGTCCCTTTATTAATCTGGGGTCGCCACAGCGGGATGAACCGCCAACTTATCCAGCATGTGTTTTACGCAGCGGATGCCCTTCCAGCTGCAACCCATCACTGGGAAACATTCATACACACTCATTCACACACATACACTACGGACAATTTTAGCTTACCCAATTCACCTATACCGCATGTCTTTGGACTTGTGGGGGAAACCGGAGCACCCGGAGGAAACCCACGCCAACACGGGGAGAACATGCAAACTCCACACAGAAATGCCAACTGACCCAGCCGAGGCTCGAACCAGCGACCTTCTTGCTGTGAGGCGAACGTGCTACCCACTGCGCCACCGCGTCGCCTTATATGGAGCGCTTCACGGATTTGCGTGTCATCCTTTCGCATAGCCATGCTAATCTTCTCTGTATCGATCCAATTTTAGAATATGTGCCGCCGTAGCAAGCACTTAGTCAGACCAGCAGCACAAAAATAATAAAATATCCCAAGGTGATAAACCAGCTGAATAATATATACAGAAACAAAAAAGCAAAAACTAAAGTTGCTTCAGCAACAAAAAAGTTTGTATTTAACCCTTAAACATGTTCCTTCACAGCTTGAGTATGAAAACTAGCAACAATATACAACAAACACAAAACCTTTATGAAATAAATAAATGAAAGTAATCTGAATTATCATTCAGAATCAATTTGGTGAAACTCGGCACCACAAAACTGCTATTATAGACAACCATGACATTTTATGCATTTTAAACAAAACAAAAACAACAGCTGCTCGAAAATGAAATCGATGAGCGATTTTTGAACTAACCACAAATTAAACGTGGTACGTCAACAACTTATGGAAAGTAAGCTGTGTATGTTCAAAGTGCAAAATCTGCTGTTGTATAACAGCTATAGAAATATGTGAAACAATAAAAAAATAAATCACTTCTTCTGAGCAATACAACACTATACATTTAAATAACGCGTTCTGAAATATAACCGAAATGTGTCTACTAAATTAATCAACTTAGTTATACAGATAACAAATGTGTGCTTATTTATTTGAAACAACAAACATAGTAGTATTAGTAATAGTAATTAATAATAGTAATGTTAATAGTCTCTCTCTCGCGCGCACGCACACTCGGTCTACCTCGCGCACATTCTGTCTCTCTCGAGAGCACACTTGGCCTCTCTTGCGCGCACCCGGTCTCTCTCGCGCACACTCTGTCTACCTCGCGCACACACTTGATGTACCTCGTGCGCATTCGGTCTCTGCTTTCACTTTACTTTTGCCCAGTCTGGCGCCTCATACACGACACGTCTTCTTTACAGTGGCATCCACCAATCCCACAATGCATCGCCGCTGTAAACAGGAAGATGTGGGCTAGACTGCAGACAAAATTCGTTAACTTACCAAGTAACGGACAAACGCAGAATTTTGTAACGATAACGGAGTTACTATATTTAAAAAGTAACACGTTACAGTATTAGTTACTGTCAAAAGTAATGCCGTTACAGTAACGCATTACTAGTAACGCCTTATTGCCCAACACTGATTCTTACCTACACTATCCTCTGATTAGCTATTTCAGTTACTGTAGGTCAAACTGTACAAACTAGTCAGCTAATTGTACTTTACTTTTAGGCTATATGTAGAAACAAACAGTCTTGTGAACACTTCCGATGTCTCTCGGTGCTGTAGATCTGCCGGTTTCAGACTGTTAAAGGCATTCACAATGGTATGCACCGTTATAGGGGTGGTCAAATGTGTTTATTCATTCATTCATTCATTTTCTTTTTGGCTTAGTCCCTTTATTAATCTGGGGTCCCCACAGCGGAATGAACCGCCAACTTATCCAGCATATGTTTTACACAGCGGATGCCCTTCCAGCTGCGACCCATCACTGGGAAACATCCATACACACTCATTCACACACATACACTACTACGGACAATTTAGTCTACCCAATTCACCTATACCGCATGTCTTTGGACTTGTGGGGGAAACCGGAGCACCCGGAGGAAACCCACACCAACACAGGGAGAACATGCAAACTCCACACAGAAACGCCAACTGACCCTGCCGAGGCTCGAACCAGCGACCTTCTTGCTGTGAGGCGAACGTGCTACCCACTGCGCCACCGTGCAGCCCTAAATTTGTTTATATTATCTATTATTTTAATCATTGATATTATTATTTAAGATACTATTTAGAGGACTGACCCCCCCATACATGTTGTTTTGGCGTCCTTCAGGGGACATCAAGCATTAATTAGGTGGTAAACCCCCTCTGTAATTCGCACCCTGTCTCTATCAAGCATTATCATCTTTAAATCTTTATTATTTTGTCTGCATAGATTAGTAACTAGTTAACCAAGTCTCCTCTCAGACTGAAGCTCCACCCCTTTAGCTCGTATCCATGGCGATGAATACCTTTCTTTGCCCCCTATTGAGGGCCCTTGAAATCCTCATTGTGTGTCTTTTGAGAAGGAGATCGGCCTTTATTTCTCACTGAACACACTCCGTCTGCACTCAATACACTCATTCTTCACAATCACTGCATTTATTGATGTTTTGGGGGAAGATTATTTGCATGACATTTACATTTATTCGTTTAGCAGATGCTTTTATCCAAAGCCAGATGAATTAAATAAAACTTAATTAAAACTTAATTAAGTCGGAGTGGCAGCATTGTCAGAAAAACTGAACTGAATGACTAGTATTGTGCATGTGTGATATGAACTTAATTATTTTAAGTTTCATTTAATTGGTTATTTTAAGGCGACACGGTGGCTCAGTGGTTAGCACTGTGGCCTCACAGCAAGAAGGCCGCTGGTTCGAGCCCTGGCTGGGTCAGTTGGCGTTTCTGTGTGGAGTTTGCATGTTCTCCCCGTGTTGGCGTGGGTTTCCTCCGGGTGCTCCGGTTTCCCACACAGTCCAAAGACATGCGCTATAGGGGAATTGATGAACTAAATTGGCCGTAGTGTATGAGTGTGTGTGTGTGAATGAGATAGTGTATGTGTGTTTCCCAGTACTGGGTTGCAGCTGGAAGGGCATCCGCTGTGTAAAACATATTCTGGAATAGTTGGCGGTTCATTCTGCTGTGGCGACCCCTGATAGATAAAGGGACTAAGCTGAAGGAAAATGAATACTTATTTTAAATTTAAATTAGCGTTCAGTTTAATTTTTAATTAAATATTCAATATTTTGTGTAATTTTTCATATTAGCATCAAGAAATTCACTTTTATGGATTCATTTTTTAATCAAATTTAATTTAACTTGAATTTAAGAGTGTAATTTAGTATTTAACTTGTATTTAACTTTTATTTAAATTAGTTTAATTTATTTTCATTTAACATTTACTTTGAATAAAACTTGAATTTTAAGCAAATTCAGTACAATTAATTTAACAATAATTTAACAATAATTTAACTAAGTGTTTGATTTTTTTTCCTATTAATTATTATAATTATTAAAATAATTATTTTATTTAATTCTTTTTTTCAGTGACTAACCATTCATTCATTCATTCATTAATTTTCCTTTGGCTTAGTCCCTTTATTCATCAGGGGTCGCCACAGCGGAATGAACCGCCAACTATTCCAGCATATGTTTTACGCAGCGGATGCCCTTTCAGCTGCAACCCTGTATTG
The DNA here is from genome assembly GCA_903798115.1 of Danio jaintianensis. Classification (NCBI taxonomy): domain Eukaryota; kingdom Metazoa; phylum Chordata; class Actinopteri; order Cypriniformes; family Danionidae; genus Danio; species Danio jaintianensis. Next base: position 407,821 of record CAIGQV010019804.1, on the reverse strand, counting down.
GGAAACACCCATACACACTTATTCACACACACTCATACACTACGGCCAATTTAGTTAATCAATTCCCCTATAGCGCATGTGTTTGGACTATGGGGGAAACTGAAGCACCCGGAGGAAACCCACACGAACACGGGGAGAACATGCAAACTCCACACAGAAATGCCAACTCACCCAGCCGGGACTCGAACCAGCAACCTTCTTGCTGTGAGACCACAGTGCTAACCCCTGAGCCTGACTTTATGTAATTTATTTAAACAGAAATTCTTGCAATTCAGTGTTACATTTTGCATTAATATAAACAGTAAATGCAAAGTCTAGCAAATGTTAAGATATTATAAACTTGAACTTGTTATATAAACCTATTCTAAACTTTAAAAAAATGCACTAATTCAAATCAACTTTCATCAATCAGTTCAATTAAATCTCAGCAGTGGTGTAAAGTAACTAATTACAAATACTCAGATTACTGTAATTGAGTAGTTTTTCTCAGGAATTGTACTTTACTAAGTAGTTTTAAAAATGTGTACTTTTACTTTAATTTGAGTACATTTTTAGTGCTGTATCGGTACTTTTACTCCACTACTTTCCTTCAACCTGCAGTCACTACTTTATTATTTCTTGTCTGTGGGGATTAGAAAAATCAGTCCTGTGAAAGAAGGTAAACCATAATGTACTACCTCAAGACATGGGCGATTTATAATTGCAGCAAACTGTTTGGAAGCATTAAAAGTGTCCAAGAAGATGTCTGAAATCTTCACACGCATTGACCCAGAGACTGTTTAGATGCATGTCACTGATGAGAAGATGACGGATGTTTACTGTATGATGACCAAAATGGCCTTAAACAACCAGCAGGCACAAGACGTCAACATGACGTCAGATTGACGTTGTACCTCAACGTCGTGGGGACGTTGCATTTTGTTTGGAAATGAAAATCAGGTTGACGTCAGAACCCAATGTCAGGCCGACGTTAATATCCAACGTCCAACCTAAAATCAACCAAATATCAACGTCTAATGATGTTACAGCTTGACATTGTGTGGACGTTGCCACTATGACGACTATCAGACGTTGGATTTTGGTTGCCGTAACTGATGAATAAATATCAGTATTTGACGTCAATATGACATTGGTTTTTGGCCACTTTCTAACACAACCTAAAATCAACCAAATATCAACGTCATTTGACGTCGTTATTGGACATCAAAATAATGTTGTCCTTGAACGCTGGCTAGACATTTAATTTTGGTCACCTGACATCTCAACCTAAATCTAACCTAATATTACCGTCTTATGACGTTGTGTGGCTGCTGGGCAATAAATAAATGCACTACAGAATGTTACGTTTACACACATCCACAAATGACATGTAAATGCATCAGCTTTTTACAGCGTAATACTCTCTACTCACTACTCTTGAATACTTTTAAAAGGTCTACTTTTTACTCATACTTTGAGTAATATTTACAACAGATACTTTTACACTACTTGCACTACACGTTTGGGCAAGTGACGGTACTTTCACTTAATTATGATTTTTCAGTACTCTTTCCACCACTGAATCTCAGTTCTGAAACGTCCTTCATGCATTATTGAGTGCTAGATTCATCAGTGTTTATGATGTGCTTTTTTTGTTCAGTCTTGCTGTGTGTCTGCATGTTTTCCAGCTGACGGAGCTCAACACTTTCTTCCTGAAGCACATCTTTGTTTTCCCAGCATGCCACGCTCTCAGCTGGTGCAGGATCCTGTTCATCGGCATCATCACTGCTCCAACTGTACGGTACGAGACAATAATAAACACACTTATAAACCTTTCATTTGCTGAAACACATAACACTGTGCCATTCACAAGCTTCAAAATATGATATTTTATTCAAATATTATCAAAAAACAATACTTACCTACAAAATATGATGCATTTTAGAGTAGAACTTACAATTTACATCAAATTAAAAACTTAAAATAGAGCAAAACTATTTTTTCCTTTGTTTTTTTTGTGACCATTTTAAGTCATTTTTTAATTAAAGAACAATATATATATATATATATATATATATATATATATATATATATATATATATTATTTATTTATTATTATTTGTTTTTATTTTATTATTTTTATATGCATTAAAAAATAAACATATATTTTTTTACTGACAGAAACGCTGTTATGAAGGCTTCATATGTGACAAAAACCATGTACTTGTGAATTGTGCTGAATATTTAGCATGTGTTTGTGTGTGTTACAGACAGTATTATGCGTATCTAACAGACACTCAGTGTAAGCGCGTCGGGACTCAGTGCTGGGTGTTCGGGTGAGTTTCAGCATCTTTTCTGCCATCTTCTTCTGTTCTGACTCAAGAACTACATTTTTATTTGCTTATTTATTAGAATTTAATGTAATTCAGCTTAATTTATTACTTTAATTTAGTGTTGAACGATTTTAATATAGTTTTAAAAGTTACTTTTTCAGTTTGACTTAATTTTTAATTCAATATTTTATTTTAATTTGACATGAATTTAATCAAATTTCAATTTAACTTGAATTTATATTAACTACATTTAATGTAATTTTATTATTCAATTAATTTTATTATTTAATTTAAATTTAATTTGGGATTTAATCCAATTTAATTTCATATTTAAATTTAATTTATTGTGTAATTAAATATTTAATTAAAAGTAAGATTTTAATGTCATTTTTCATTTTTTATAAAATGTTCACTTAAATTTTTTTAATGTTTATAATAATATAATAATAAATATAATGTTTTATTGATATTTTTTCACTTTATTCATTAATTTAATTTATTTTAATTTAACTTGAGTTTAAGCTAATTCAAAGTATTTTAATGTTTAATTTATTTTAACTTGGATTTAATCAAATTTAATGTCATATTAAAATTAATATAGAATTAAAGGTTTGAATTAAAGGTTTGCTTTTTAATGTAAATTTTAATTCTAGTTATTTTTTGAGTGACTTTTTCACTAAATTGACTATTTTTCTTCCCTTTATTAATTTTTTAATTGCATTTATCCTAACATATTTTAACTTGAGTTCAAGCCCTGATCTGCACATGTGTGTCTGCAGTGTGTTTTCATCATAATAGCAAACGTTTAACCACAAACCCTGAGTTCCTCTCCTGCAGCCGCTCGGTGGGCTTCACTTCTGCTCTGTTATGTCTGATCAATCTGAGATATGCATTGACCCAGATCAGCTTATCTTCTGCTAAACATCTAGACTTCATCATCATCATCTAGATTCTGTTGCACAATGAAGATCTGCTAAACTCTGTTTTTTTTTCTCCCCGCAGTGCAATAGCCTTTCTGGAGGCGCTGGCGTGCATTAAATTTGGACACGATTTGTTTTCCAAGACGCAGGTTCTCTATGTGATCCTGTGGCTTGTGTGCTTGGTGAGTTTCTGTTAGTCAGAATTATTAATAACATATACAGTTGAAGTCAATATTATTCGCTCTCCTGTGGTTTTCTTTTTCCAATATTTCCAAAATGATGTTGAACAGATTCAGGAATTTTTCACAGTATTTCCTATAATATTTTTTCTTCTGGAGAAAGTCTTATTTGTTTTATTTCGGCTAGAATAAAAGCAGTTCTTAATTGTTTTAACCCCATTTTAAGGTCAATATTATTAGTCCCCTTAAGCAATATTAGTTTTGGATTGTCTCCAGAACAAACCACTGTTATACAATGACTTGCCTAATTACCCTAACTTTACCCTAATTAACCTAGTTAAGCCTTTAAATGTCACTTTAAGCTAGGGCTGCACGATATTGCAAAATTTTGACATTGTGATATTTGTTTTCTCTGCGATATATATTGCGATATAAATACAATTTCACTGGATGACTCAAATAGCTCTGTTTGGGAAGTCATTCATTTAGATTGATTGGGATGATTTTGTATTGGAGTGAAATATAAATATATATTTTATGTCATTTATTATATACATATATAATTAACAAACTACAGTCATTAAATATCACAATGGAGCAAATATCAAAGTTAAATAAACAGTACTTTATGGTTTTCTAGAAAGAGTCTAAAAGTGTTCGGGTACAGAAATTAAATAATCAAATGTAAAATAACACTGCATAGTCTTCATCTTATAAATAATTCAATACAATTAATATTTCTTAAACTTGTTTATGCGCTATTAAAATGCTTTCAACTCTTTTAAATGCTCACATAGTCACAGGTCTTAAAAACACATGCAGATGATAAAGTTTTACACAAAACTCATGTGTTTTGAACTGTGATGTCTGTGGTGACACTCTGTCTCTGACAACCTTTCGCGGATGAACGTAAGTGAAGAGGGGGGTTGGGGTTAGTGGGTGATGTTCTCTGGGGGCCCCAAAACTGCGTGGGCCCTTAGAATAGTCGTAACTTCCCCCCCCCTAGCGGTGCCCCTGGGTGTCTGGTTGATTATAATCCTAACTCAACATTGGATATCTTGCAATGTGATTATTGTGGACGCACACATTGCAATATCGATGCTCAAAAGATATATTGTGCAGCCCTACTTTTAGCTGAATACTTGTATCTTGAAGAATATCTAGTCAAATATTATGTGCTGTCATCATGACAAAGAGAAAAGAAATCAGTTATTAGAAATGAGTTATTAAAACTATTATGTGCAGAAATGTGTTGAAGAAATCTTCTCTCCGTTAAACAGAAATTGGGGGAAAAATATACAGGCGGGTGAATAATTCTGACTTCAACTGTATATAAAATTATAGCTAATTTATTTGAACATAGGTACTTATTTCTAATTATAATGGTTGAAATGTAATGTATAATGGTTTTAATTCTTTTATATTTTTCCCCAGCTTATTAATATCAATGGCCTATACAGAAACTAAATCAAGTTATAAAATCTCGTTCACTTTTTATTTGCTGTATTTAAATATTGATTAAAGTTACTATAGTTATTTAGTGAAGAGCAGCAAATGAATCTCTCATTTTCAAGATTGAATGCACAGATCTATCGGATTCGATTACTTTAGTAACTGTTTCTGCTCGTTTAAGAGAAAATTAGTTGTGTTTAAAATAAAACATGCAGGACAGACATGTTTACATATTATTAAGTGTATTTGTCTGTTTAAACACACACCCAAATCTCAAAGTGTCCTGCACGTTCGCTCCTCTTTAAATGGCGTGTACACTCTCAGAAATAAAGGTACAGAAGCTGTCACTGGGGCAGTACCTTTTCAAAAGGTACATATTTGTATCTGAAGGGTCCACAATGGTACCTCAAAGGTACTTTTCAGGTACATTTGGGCACTAATATGCACCTTTGAGGTACCACTGTGGACTCTTTGGGTACAAATATGTACCTTTTGAAAAGGTACTGCCCCAGTGACAGCTCCTGTACCTTTATTTCTGAGAGTGTACAGAAGCTGATCAGGGATCAGTTTATCATGCAGAGCGCGTCCGTTAGTCAGCGCTAATACATGCAGTCACGATTAAGAGGCTGCATAGGAAAGGCGTCAATCAGAGCCGGCTTTCCCATTACAGCCTTCCCATTACTGCCCCATTACAGTATATACCTGATTTATTTTGGACATTGGACCGCGAAAATGAAACGAAACTAATGCTATTCGTCAGGCGTAGAAAAACTGAGGGGAAAAATGACGACGAGAAGAGACAAGCACAAAATCATTTTTAGCATCACATTTAAGTGCTAAGGATGATGTTAAAGACATAATCTAATAGCACATTTATCAAATGGGACAACTGCATAAATTACAGGAAAATAACCCGAAAATAAATGAAAGACACTTTGCAAATTATAATTTTGAGACCAGGCATGAACAAACTGTCTATACTAGATGTCGAATTGGACATTCTAGGTTGACTCATTTGTATTTACTGAATAACGAAGCACCACCTAAATGTAATTACAGCCAAGCTGCTCTTACCATGAAACATATTTTGTTGGAATGGGGAAGTTTGAATGCCGTTAGACCACATTTTTATTAGGAGAGCACTTTGATGGGTATTTTTAAACAGGTACCACCAGGAAGAATCGTAATTTATTTATCAAAAATTGAACTGAAAAGTCATATTTAACTTTGAATGTATTTTTGTGTAAATAGTATTTATTTATTTCTATTTATATATTTGTCTAAGTAACTTTTTATTGTCATACGAATTTGTTTTTATCACGTAATATTTTTTGATGTATATCCATTTTGCTATGAAATAGCCTTAAGTTGCTCATGTGGCAATAAATAAAAATTAAAAAATAAAATAAATAGCACATTTATCAGAAATAGGCAATTACAGATTAATAAAGTCATCTACGTTTTACATGTTAATACTACGTCGGTAATATTTTTCTGAGACATGTTTATAAAAGTTATGTCCTAATTTAATTAATCATGGTTTTATATAAGCTCAGGCAGCACAGTGGCACAGTGGGTAGCACAATCGCCTCACAGCAAGAAGGTCGCTGGTTCGAGCCCCGGCTGGGTCAGTTGGCATTTCTGTGTGGAGTTTGCATGTTCTCCCAGTGTTGGCGTGGGTTTCCTCCGGGTGCTCCGGTTTCCCCCCTCAAGTCCAAAAACATGCGGTATAGGTGAATTGGGTAAGCTAAATTGTCCGTAGTTTATGTGTGTGAATGAGTGTGTATGGATGTTTCCCAGTGATGGGATACTTAAAACATATGCTGGATAAGTTGGCGGTTCATTCCGCTGTGGCGACCCCTGATTAATAAGGGGACTAAGCCGAAAAGAAAATGAATGAATGAATAATATAAGCTCTGGACCCTGCATTTCAAATGTAAGGAACACGGAAGGTGACTGAAGGGAATAATAAAGTTTGTGTTTGGGTATTTACATTAACCCAGTATTTGTTGCTTCTCTTTGTCTTGTTTTTTATATTTATATTTGTTTACATTTACTTTATATTATTTGCTTATTGATTTTATAATTTATGGATCAATCTTTGCATTAATGTTAATTGTTTTGTTTTTAATGAGTTCAGAATGTATGTTTTATTACTAAGTAATGCATTTTCACTTTTGGCTAATTATTGTTCACTGTCGTTTCATTGCAGGGTTTTCGCTTTTGGAATTTATAATAAAAAAAATAAAAGCTCAACCTAGAATCTTTAGCTATAGAATCTTTAATCTGTTTGCTAAATTAATATAATATGTTTTAAACTCTCCAGAGCGACGCATAGGAATCACTGGTCCCTTTATTTCTCCATTTCATCTCCATTTAATTCTCCATTTTTTTAAGCTGCTAGTTGACAAAAATAGTGGTGTTTTAAAATGTCTAAATCATTCAGACAGTTATTAAGTAGAAGAAGTCAGGCTTTCCTTTTCTGTTTCATTGATTGTATTTAATAAGCAATAAAATCATTGTGGGCTGGCAATGGCAATATTGCACTATTAAGAGCAAGTTAGGGCCCCAAAATTATTCTGCTTAGGGCCCCCAAATGTACAGGGCCGGCCCTGGCAACGATCGACGCACAGCTTTAATGGAAAGAATGTGAATGCTGACGTTTTCATATTCATTTCAACGTGCTTTCAAGCCAGAAAATAAAGCGAAAGTACAATTCTCTTGAACAGCTCTTGCAGTTATATCGCATTTGAGATCAGTTTGAGAATTCAATGTATTTTAATAGCTCATTTTAATTTAATTTGGATTTAATTGTATTTATTTGAAAGCAGATTAGCACAGATGACGTTCCAGTATATTAAAACCGCTTCAGTTCAGTTTGATTCACCGTAATTCATGGAAATGTGTTTTGATTTCAGAAAGTATTTTGTAGTAATTATTAAGGAACTGCAACCGTGTGTGTGTGGGGGGGGGGGCTCTGCAGTCTGTGGGAGGATGTGTTCTACAAATAGTCTTCTGGGGAATTGTTTTTGTGTGTGTGATTGTGTCTGGTGTGATTTTTCTGTAGGCGTTCATCACATTCCTGTGTCTGTATGTGATGGTGTGGTACGCCGAGAACTACGGGCCCAGACAGAAGGTGAGTTACAAACACAAAAACAGAACAGAGACGTGAAAGAGACTCAGAATCAGACACTAGCTTTGTTTCCATCTAAAGGTGTGAATTATATTTACAGTGGGGGAAATGAGTATTGAACACATTGTCATGTTTTTTCTTAGGAATAATATTTGTAAAGGAGCTGCTGACATGGAATTGAAGCAGATTTTAGTAAAACCCAAACAATACAAACATCAAAATAAAACAAAACAAAAACACTCTGATAAATGAGTGATGTGTAATAAGTGGAATGACAGAAGGAGAAAGCACTGAACTACTGAAATGTATTTAATACTTTATATAAAGTCTTTATTGGTGCTGCAGCTTAAAGACGCCTCTCATATGGAGAATGAAGTCACATGCATCGCTCAGGTGTGAGTTTCTCACAGACTTCAACAGAGTGTCAAAATCTTGATGGTTCTGTGGGTCTCGTCTATCAGATCTGAGCTTTATTTTGTATTTTCTATTGGATTGGAGTCTGGTGATTGGCTGGGCCATTCTACAGCTTGATTTTCTTTCTCTGAAAGCATCTGAGAGTCTCCTTGCCTGTGTTTTGGATCATTGTCTTGCTGAAATGTCCACCCTGGGTTCATCTTCATCCTCCTGCTAATGTAGATGTTGGACTGAAGCAGCTGATATTCATTTACACTGAGGAAGGGCAGAGGGTTGCTGAAGAACTACTGAGAGATTTCAGCTGCTGTCTGGGCTTTCACTGCCGAACTACACCTCCCTTTCTTCATCTGTTCAATACTTTTTCCCTGCGTCATTTCATTTTATTACACAGAACTTTGGTTGTTACCATGTTTCAACCCATTCAAATCAACAGCACCTTTAAAAATATTATTCTGAGAAAAATGGCGATGTGTTCAGTACCTATTTCTCCCACTGTATGTGCAAAACTGCAATATCACATAAAACGTTAGTGAATAAAGCAGCGTTTGCATTCAATGACAAACAAAAGAGAAGAAAACCATCACTTCCTAATAAACTTGCACAGATATTGCTGAGAGAAGTGTAGTTTGATGCACTGTTGGGATTCGCCACTGTGGTGTTTGTTCTCCTCTAATAAATGAGTTGCGCCTCAGAAGATGAAGACGAAATGCAATGAACGCGGTGAAGGCGGTGGCTTTTGGAGGCGTGAGACGGGAGCACAGACAGATGCTTAAGACAGTTCTGGAGGGAATAATAATAGAAGAATAATAATACTGAAGCACTGTGATGACGGATGACTGAGGCCTTTTACAATCAGCAAAACAACATTTCAGATCTGCAACAATGGAAAGCTGAAAACATGGAAAGCTGCAAACCAACATTAATGACACAAAGACCCTCACACACACATTTACGTCTGATCAGCATCTGTCAGAAACTACATCATCACAGCACACACACTGAGTTTATTCACTAAATGTGTTTACATTGTAGTTTATGTGCTTTTCAAGTACAAGTAGGTGGATGGAAACACATCTATTGAGCCGGCTGCAGGAAAACAACACACTAAACATATGCCGATATTCAATAATTCAATGAACATGCACACTATTGATGATCATGGGCACTTCATAATGCAGTGAATAATTATTGATTGGATCTTTCAGAGTGCTTTTAAAGAATATTCAGAATGTATTTGCAGTAGTATCAATAACAGCACCAAAAGCGTAATTGTTTAATTAGCTTAATAATAGTTCAAACATCCATATGAAATAAAATAATGTCAATTTAACTGATCAATTCGCAGTGTTTATTACAGGGTGTTCATTAACAAGTATTAAAAGTTGATAAATCATATAATGTGATCTTCTGGTGTGTGTGTGTGTGTGTGTGTATAGAGCTTCTCGGAGTGTGAGGACAGTATTTACACTGAGGCTGGCGACGGCGTGACTGAATGCAAAGGTAAAACACCATCAGCTTATGTTTATTATTAATGTTTGATCATCTTAAAGGGATAGTCCAGCCAAAAATGAACGTTTACTCACACTTGTGGTTTCAAACCTTTATGAGGGTTTATGATCACTATAGAAGATTTTTGAAGATAGATGAAAACCTGTAACCATTCACTTCCATACGAAAAACAAATACTATGGAGCTCTATAGATACTGGTTTCCAACATTTCTCAAAATATCTTCTTTTGTGTTTAACAGAAGTAAAAAGCAAAACTCATAAAGGTTTGAAACAAGTAAAGGGAGAGTAAATAAAAGGTGAACTGTCCCTTTAATGATGGCTCAGTCAGCACCTGCAGAGTTCTGACCTCTAGTGGTGAACAAGCAGAACACACATTAGACTAATAACTAATGTATATTTAATGATAATACACGCATTGCTGTACAGCAGGGTTACTATAGTTAACTAATTAAATTAAAACTGTACCTTAACCCTACTTTACAGCATGTATCCCACATTGTATGTTTAATAGTTTTAATAACTAAAGTGCAGTTGTCCTATTGAAAATGTAAAGACAAATCAAGCGTATTGTATTGACAAGTTTATCAACGTAATTATTATTTTAGTATCGTTGAGATTCTGTTATATTGTTTTTAATGTTTTTGTATTTTTAACCTTGTTTTATTCTTCTGTTTTCGTTTTACTTCTAGCTTTTTTCCTTTTACTAACAATTGTTGTAAGTCAGTAATTTGGCTATTTAGTAGTTCTTGTAGTTGTTGTTACCATAGCAACTATAGAATCACAACAGTTCAATTACTATAGGTGTTGTGTTACCGTAGCGACTGTAGAATCACCACAACAGTTTAATTGGTATAGTAATTGTTACCACAGCAGCTGTAGTCACCACAAAAAATCAACTAATATAGTTGTTGCGTTATCATAGCAACTGTAGAATCACTACAAGAGATCAATTACCATTGTTGTTGTTACCATAGCAACTATAGAATCACAATACTTCAATTACTATAGGTGTTGTGTTACTATAGCAACTGTAGAATCGCTACAATAGATCAATTACTATTGTTGTTACCATAGAAACTATAGAATCACAATATTTCAATTAGTATAGGTGTTGTGTTACCATAGCGACTGTAGAATCACCACAACAGTTTAATTGGTATAGTTGTTGTTACCATAGCAGCTGTAAAATCGCCACAAAAGATAAATTACTATAGTCGTTGTTACCATAGTGACTGTAGAATCACTACAAGAGATCAATTACTATT
>CAIGQV010019804.1:367914-379171 GCA_903798115.1 Danio jaintianensis | reverse complement strand
CTGGTAAAGAGTAGGGGTGTAACCCCGGTGTCCTGGCCAAATTCCCTCCATCGGCCCTTACCCATCATGGCCTCCCAATCATCCCCATCCACCGAATTGGCTCAATCACTGTCTCTCCACTCCACCAATAGCTGGTGTGTGGTGTGCGCACTGGTGCCGTTGTCCTTAGGCTGCCGTCACATCATCCAAGTGGATGCTGCACACTGGTGGTGGTGTGGAGAGACCCCCATCATGATTGTAATGCCCTTTGGGTGTATGGCCATACACAATAAATGCGCTATATAAATATGCATCACATTACATTACATTTAACTGAGATCGTCATTTCTAATACAACATAACCTGTTTTTGTTTGTTTGTTTCAATTAAATGTTGTAAATTAATCTGATTTTCGAAAATACTGTAAATACTGTCAATCTATGGACAGAACAATGCTGAAGACATCAGCTAGACATCAATTCAAGGTAAAAACAGGTGCAACTTGACTCGTGTATTTGGCATTGAACTCCATTCTGTTGTAAATGGGAATGTTTTTGTTTTTACTGTTAAAAAATTATTTAAAAAAATACTGCATTAGATTTCTGTGTGGAGTTTGCATGTTCTCCTCGTGTTGGCGTGGGTTTCCTCCGGGTGCTCCGGTTTCCCCCACAGTCCAAACACATGCGCTATGGGTGAATTGGGTAAGCTAAATTGTCCGTAGTGAATGAGTGTGTATGGATGTTTCCCAGTGATGGAACATATGCTGCATAAGTTGCCGGTTCATCCCGCTGTGGCGACTCCAGATTAATAAAGGGACTAAGCCGAAAAGATAATGAGTGAATAAATGAATACTGCATTAGTTAATATAAAGCAGTGTTTTCTAGTTATTTTTAAATATTATTAATTACTCATGGCAATTTTAATGTAATACAGTTTGGTATATTTACCTTCGGCCCACAGCCCTCAATCAAGTTTGGTTTTCGGCCCTTCATAAGAAAAAGTTTGGGCATCAGGGTCACCATAGATGGGCACCATAGATGACAATATAATATTGCACTCTACAAAGTTTCCATGAGTCTATCTGACAGAGACTCCTCCCCTCCACATCAGCCAATCACTGTGTGCATAGTTAATGAGCATGCTGACATCCTCATCATCATCATCATCATTCCTTAGTAAAAACATCTCTCTATTCCTTAGTAAATTTGTACTAATCATTTCATAATAATTTTCATAGCTGAATGTATGATTCAGGAGGCGGAGACGGTCCAAAATAAGTATAGTGGGATCTTTAAGCTAATATTTTCTCTAAATACACAAACAAACATAATTTTTAGATAAACTTGACATTATGTGTGTTATTAATCAAAACTGTTGTTGAAATTTTTGCTTTTCAAAAGTAATAGAAGGTTTATCAGTTGTAGAATTGTATGATTTCCTTGCTAAATCAAGCATATTCAGATCTGCATATGCATGTAAGCCTCTACATGCGTTTAATTTAAGGCTTTCAGTTCAGTTAATTTTAGAAACATAAATGTTCACCGCATGCTACAGACACGCAGAAAGTGTTTTTCCTCTGTGATGTTTCATTCTCACCACAGGAGGGCAGCAGAAACCCTCATCTCTCAGTCTCTGTCACATGATCATGTTTATCTTTTATTTATTTATTTATTTATTTCATTTTCTTTTCGGCTTAGTCCCTTTATTAATCTGGGGTCACCACAGCGGAATGAACCGCCAACTTATCCAGCATATGTTTTATGCAGCGGATGCCCTTCCAGCTGCAACCCATCACTGGGAAACACCCATACACTCCTATTCACACACATACACTACGGACAATTTAGCTTACTCAATTCCCCTATAGTGCATGTGTTTGGACTGTGGGGGAAACCGGAGCACCCGGAGGAAACCCACGCCAACACGGGGAGAACATGCAAACTCTACACAGAAACACCAACTGACCCAGCCGGGACTCGAACCAGCGACCTTCTTACTGTGAGGTGACAGCGCTACCCACTGTGCCACCGCGCCGCCCTATTTATTTATTTATTTATTTTAATTTAACCTTCAAATAACAAACAGGCATTTTCAACTTCAATCGTTCAAACAAATATAACATTATATCGGAGCAGCATATAATAAACAAAATAGCACAAAATAATAATTATAACATAAATAAAACATACTACTACAAATGAAAAATAAGTTGACCCAAGTTTAGAGAGGTTTAAGGCCCTCTTCATATTTTTAATTGCTGTGAAACAGGGAGAAACTGTGATCATGTTCATCTGTCTGAATCTGCTGTTGTAAAGCCCTGTCCTCCTCCAATCTTAAAGGGACAGTTCACACAAAACTGAAAATGATCTCATCGTTTACTCTCCCTTTACTTGTTTGTACCTGTTTCACTTTCTTCCTTCTGTTGAACACAAAAGAAGATATTTCGAAGAAAGCTGGAAACAATAACTTCTATTGTATTTGTTTTTCCTACTATGGAGGCCAATAGTTAGAGGTTTTCAGCATCCTTCGAAATATCTTCTTTATAGGTCCAATTTTATCTGAAGTGGCCTTAACTAATATGTACTTAAACTGAAATCAATCATTTGTTGCAATGTACAGATTGTGTAAATACATGTTTTTGCATAATTATGGTTGATTAAATACCTTGATGGAAATACATCTGTAATTAATTTCTGTAATTACTTCTTTATCCCTTTAAACTATAAAGCGTGTCCAAAATCAAGCATCAAAGTCTGTCTGTCTATCTGTTTATCTATCTGTCTGTCTGTCTGTCTGTTTATCTATCTGTCTGTCTATCTGTCTGTTTATCTATCTGTCTGTCTGTCTGTCTGTTTATCTATCTGTCTGTCTATTTGTCTGTTTATCTATCTGTCTGTCTGTCTATCTGTTTATCTATCTGTCTGTCTGTCTGTCTGTTTATCTACATGTCTATCTGTCTGTCTGTCTGTCTGTTTATCTACATGTCTGTCTGTCTGTCTGTCTGTTTATCTACATGTCTATCTGTCTGTCTATCTGTCTGTCTGTCTGTCTGTTTATCTACATGTCTGTCTATCTGTCTGTCTGTCTGTCTGTCTGTTTATCTACATGTCTGTCTGTCTGTCTGTCTGTCTGTCTGTCTGTCTGTTTATCTACATGTCTATCTGTCTGTCTGTCTGTCTGTCTGTTTATCTACATGTCTATCTATCTGTCTGTCTGTCTGTCCATTTATCTGTCTACCCGTCTATCTATCTATCTATCTATCTATCTATCTATCTATCTATCTATCTATCTATCTATCTATCTATCTATCTATCTATCTATCTATCTATCTATCTATCTCTAATCTATATGTTATGATATACATTCTCCAAAATATAAAACAATATTAGTGTAATACTGTGAAAAATGCTCTGTTAAACATCACTTGATATATATATATATATGAATGTGCATGTTAGTGCTTTAATAATAACCAAATTGTCCATTCATATAGTACTGAAATGCAAATAACCTAATTTATCCACATAATACTTGCATAATATATATGCAAATCACATATATGACATACAAGTTCACGTTTGGATTTCACATATGTCAATATAAAGTCATATGTGTTTTATATATGCAACACACATTCAAAAATATTGCAAAAAAACAGAACTTTTTAAGCACTAGAGTTACAAATATGTAGATATGTTTAAATATAAAAGCTATAATTTTATATGCATGTTCATAAACGGTCAAGTATACGATTATCATACATTCATAGGAGTACTGAAGGGTTGGAAAATGTGTGCAAAAGATGACTGTTCATGTATATTTTCAACATTTAATCATTTAAAATCAGCATACACTAGTACTAGTGCAGCTTAAACTGGGTGTTTGCTTTTTTTAAAATGACATGCATTAATTTTGTGTTCAATTGTTGAATGTTTAATCCACAGGGATTAAAGCAACCCCCCGGGGAATCCCATAATCCACTCTGCTCCATTTAGCTTGATCCAAGCAGACTGGGATTGTGGTCACAGCATGTTATAAAGCACTTCTCACACCGACAGTGAACATGAGACATGCACTTTCTCTAGAGAAAATCACATTAATGTGTGTTATTGTCATGACAGAATCTGTGCATTAAGAATCACTCAGTGTTTGTGGTGGAGTTGCGTACAGTGGAGGAAAAAAAATGCACAAAGTATAGAAAATGGTTAATGTTCTTTCAAAATGTAAACGGATAGATAGTTGAGCTTTTCAGCATGCTTTTTTTTACTGTATCCAGAAATGTCCTGTGCTATTAAATGTTGTAGACCTCTTTCAGCATTGTTTAGAATATTGCAATATCTCAATTTGGGTGACACGGTGGCTCAGTGGTTAGCACTGTGGCTGGGTTGCTGGTTTGAGTCCCGGCCGGGTCAGTTGTCATTTCTGTGTGGAGTTTGCATGTTCTCCCCGTGTTGCCGTGGGTTTCCTCCGGGTGCTCCGGTTTCCCCCACAGTCCAAACACATGCGCTATTGGGGAATTGATGAACTAAATTGACTGTAGTGTATGAGTGTGTGTGTGAATGTGAGAGTGTATGGATGTTTCCCATTACTGGGTTGCGGCTGGAAGGGCATCTGCTGCATAAAACATATGCTGGATAAATTGGCAGTTCATTCCGCTGTGGCGACCTCTGGTAAATAAAGGGACTAAGCTGAATTAAATGAAATATCTTAATTTATTATTTATTTATTTCACGTTGGGTTAATATTACCTTTACTTAACCTTTAATACATGCATTTTTTTATGCGGTAATGTAAATGTTTTCAATTCTATATATATAATATACATATTTTTGGAAGTGTTGTATTTTTGTTTCTAGTCCAAATATCCAAAAATCAAGAAGCAGTTTCATGTTAAAAAAAAAAGAAATTAAAATTGTTAACATTTTTCCTTAAAACAAGCACAAAAAAAACGAAGACAAAGTAATTTTTACTCGTCTTCTAGATTTAAGACATTTTGACTAAAAACAAGGGAAAAACTAAATGATTTTTTGTAGTGTGAGCCTAAATGTATTGCCTCATTCTCTATTCTCTCTCCTCATGTTGTCTTCATTGAAATGAAGTAAGTTTTTCCTTAAAACAAGCTTTTTTTTTTTTTTTTTTACCCCTGAAAACAAGACATTTACTGGTCTTTTAGATTTAAGAATTTAAGTACATTTCGTCTAAAACAAGAGAAAAACTCAATTTTGCAGTGTGAATCTACACAGAAGTCTACACAAATCTACACAAACAAGCAAGGTTTTTTCCCCTTAAACAAGACAACAATTTTTACTCGTTTTCTAGATTTAAGAATGTTTTGACTAAAGACAAGACAAAAACAAAATATTTTCATTTATTGCCTCAATCTCTTTCTCGGCGTCCGGTCTTGTTTTCAGTTAAAGTTAACATGAAGTGTGTTTTTCCTTAAAATACGCAACTTTTCCTTTTGTTTACTTCTGAAAACAAGACAACATGTTTTGCTAGTCTTCTAGATTTAAGAATGTTTGCACATTACGACTAAAAACAAGAGAAAAACTCTACATTTATTGCCTCATTCTCTATTTGGACTAAAAACTCACATTTTTTTGCATAATCTTATTGCCTTGTTTTCTATTTCTCTTCCTCCTCTTGTCTTGTTTTCTAAAAAAAAATATGTTTTTTTCTTCAAAATTTTGACTTCTTTTACCCCTGAAAACAAGACAATAATTCTTTATTTGTCTTTGCACGGAAAAAAATGGTTCATTGCAAATTGTTGCAAGCAATTTATATAAGCTGAATTTAAACAAACACATTAAGTTGAACATTACTACATTTAATTAATTTGTTTAAATTCAGCCCATAAAAATGCTTTGCAACCACTTACCTTAACAAAATTAGTAAATCCAATGAATCATTTTTTTTCAGTGTAGCAGATTTTATGAATGTTTGGATATTTTGTATGAAAACAAGAGAAAATAAGCAAATTTTTGTCCTTTTTTTTTTACTTCTGAAAACAAGACAATTTTAGTTGTCTTCTAGATTTAAAAATGTTTGCACATTTCGTCTAATTTGCATTGTGAATTAAAATGTTCACTGCAAAAAATGCCTTTCTTACTTAGATTTTTTGTCTTGTTTCTAGTCCAAATATCTAAAGATTCTTAAATCAAGAAGAATTTTCTAGACAAGCAAAATATATTGTCTTGTTTTAAGAAATAATGAGCCAAAATGAAGTGAGTTTTTCCTTAGTACAAGCTAAATAATCTGCCAATGGGGTAAGGAAAATAATCTTATATCAAAAGGAAAAACAAGATTATATTCCAAGTAACTTCTTGTGTTAGCCATCACTCTCAAACGGTTTATTCAATTATCAAACACTTGTATACGCACATGTTTACACCATAAATATCTGATATTGACATTGTTTGTAAAGTCTGCTAAATCTGCTAAGGGTGTCCACCAAGAATAACTTTTTCATGGATGATATTTTGTGTTTCTTTTGTGTATTTGTGGTAACATAAGAAATATGAAATATACAATAGAGTAATTGGACAAGCATTGCACCTTGCATGTAATACATTTGTGCACAAATAAATGTGCTGTATAAATACAAATGTTCATTTTATTTTATTTTTCTTTGTACTATTTACTCTTCTCAACAAATATCAGATTTTGTTAAACCTTAATTTCCATGGTTGACTGTCATGGTGAAAAAACAACTAATCATTTTGACCAGTGTGGCTCACACGATGACCAATACACTTTATGTTTTGGTGGCCTTGGCCAAATTACTGACATGATAACTAGGTTTTGAAGCATGAATCAAATGTTTTGGGGGAGTAACTACATTCTGCAGACATGCAATACAGTTCTGAAGTTCCAGCAAACAGTTTTGAGATTTGCACTCATAGTTTAGAGAATGTTAAGTCTGTTTTGAAAAATGTGCCAAAGCAATTGAGAAAAACTGTAAGAATGTTTGCACATTTCAACTAAAGACAAGGCAAAAACTCTATTATTTACAGTGTGAGTCTACATTTATTGCTTCGTTCTCTACTTCTCTTCTTCCTCTTGTCTCGTTTTCATTAAAAAGCTTCAAATGAAGTGAGTTTTCCCTAAAACAAGCTAAATTGAGATATTTAGATTTTTTTATCACTGAAAAAATACTTTTTACTAGTCTATTTAGCCAAAAACAAGACAAAACCTCGATTTTTTTTTTTTTTGCAGTGTGAATCTACACACAAGTCTAAAAAGTTCAAATGAAGTGAATTTTCCTTAAAACAAGCGACATTTTTTGTTTACCCCTGAAAACAAGCCAACAATTGTATTTGTCTTCTAGATTTAAGAATGTTTTATATTTAAAAACTCGTTTTTTGCGGTGTGAGCCTAAATTTATAGCCTCATTCTCCATTCGTCCTCCTCTTCAATGATGACCAATGATTTTAATGGGCCTGTAGGAGCTTCATCATGTTGATCTGCTGTTTCTGAAAGCCTGTTCTTTCATGCATATTCATGCAGTGCCTTTTTCTGCTGTGTGTTTTTGGGGTCAGTCGGCGGAAGATGGCGGTCTGGATGCTGCTGGCAGGCGGAGAGGAGCTGCTCTTCCCCGGGCGGAGGAGCCTGTAGAGCCGCCACATTCAGCCCGGATCACCGCTAACCATCCCGGACCGCGTTTTCTGTTCGGGTATGGACTGTTGCACGGTTTTACCAGGGTACAAACACCTCGGAGACTTTGCAGGGAGTTTCATGTTTTTATTCGGCTAGCAGCTAGCGGCTTTCTGCAACACTTCAACGCCCCGAAAACTGCACAAAAATGTCGGATACGAAGGTAAAAGTGGCCGTTCGGGTTCGACCGATGAACCGCAGAGGTAAGAAAGATTAACACTAATTATAAAACACAATATATTTGCAAGCATAAAAGTTTATTAGCTAGAATAAGTTGCTACACTGTTATAAAAAATGCTGGGCTCCACACAAATCCTCTATGTTGTCCAAACGCAAACCGATTTAGTTAACTTCATTGTTTTCACACATTTAAGTGGATTAAACATGAAATAATTAAGTTGTCCCACAAAAATCTCAAGAATTGCGGTTTTAAATAAGTAGTTTGCGTGTAATAATATGAGTGTAGGGCTCAGATATTGTAATGCATTCATATTAACTGCTGTTTTATAACATCTTTAAGCATTTAAGCAACTTTTAGGCGAGTTTTAACCACTTTTTTTTGCTTGTTTTGGCTTTGCAGAGATTGAGCTCAACACTAAATGTGTGGTTGAGATGGAGGAAAATCAGACTGTTCTGCACCCGCCGCCCTCCAATGCAAAAGGAGAAAACAGGTACAGTTTCTCTCAGACCATCATTTTAAGTCTCCTGTCAATCTGACATGAGTTTCTGCTTTATTTATATGTGAGAACAGTCAGTTTGAGCACTCCACAAATGTCATGCATGCTGTTTTGGTGCTTTTTTGCACGGTGGTGTTCAGATGCATGCAGACTTTGAGATGTTTTGGGGTCTTTTGCTTTTGTGCTGGGTTGTCAGAAGTGCATGCAGGGCCTGTATTTTGGGCGTGCTCGTGTGCTGGGAGACTGCTGTGAAATTCCTGGACAGGCCTCGTGTTTTCAGCAGTGCTGGAGTTTGAGATGCCGTACAGTCGAGTCTTCGTGTTATGCATTGCTGGTGCATTTAGCAAGTCGTGCTCTCAAACTATCAATGCCAGTAACTAGAGAAGGGGTTACCATAATACGCCCACTTCTATATGGATCAAAGAGGTTTTGCATGCAATAACAGTGTAATATACTGATTTTTATTTAGTTGTTTGTTTAGTTTAACAGTTTATGAGAAGACAAATGACTGTCATGCAGGATTTGCTGAAGCTACATTGCAATAAAATGCTTTTCTTACTTTTTTAATAGATTTTTTGTGTCTTGTTTCTTCTCCAATTATCTAGAAATTCTTAAAATCAAGAAGCATTTTCTAGTATAGCAAAAAATATTGTCTTGTTTTCAGAAATAAGTCAAAATTAAGTGAGTTTTTCTTTAAAACAAGCCAAATAATCTGCTAATGGGCTATTTCAAAGTGAAAACGATTATTTTAGCTCAAACTCAAAGTAAGAAAAGCATTTTTTGCAGTAATAAAGAGTTATTCAGTGTAATATTACAGTAGTTTATATAACAAAAATCTTGTCATGCATATTTGGTGCAAGAATCATTTGATCATTTTGTTAGGTGATATTTTGGTTTACTATTTTCTGTGGGCCCTTTTTTTTAACGTTGTATCCTTTGTTACTTCCTTGACATCCTATACCAGTGTTGTAACATAAAATGGGGGCATTAAAAGACAATCACAGTTTAATCACACCAAATTACTTGAATTAAATGGTTAATTCACCCAAAACTAAAATAAATCTGGCTTCATTACATTTACTCACCCTACGCTTGTTCAAAACCTATTTGAGTTTCTTTTATTCATCCATTTTTCTTTGGCTTATTCCCTTTATTCGTCAGGGGTCGCCACAGCGGAATGAACCGCCAACTATTCAAGCATTAGTTTTACACAGCGGATGCCCTTCCAGCCGCAACCCAGTACTGGGAAACACCCATACACACTCATTCACACACACACACTCATACATTCATTCATTTTCTTTTCGGCTTAGTCCCTTTATTAATCTGGGGTCACCACAGCGGAATGAACCGCCAACTTATCCAGCATATGTTTTATGCAGCGGATGCCCTTCCAGCCGCAACCCATCACTGGGAAACATCCACACACACTCATTCACAGGAAACCCACGCCAACACGGGGAGAACATGCAAACTCCACACAGAAATGCCCAGCCGAGGCTCGAACCAGCGACCTTCTTGCTGTGAGGCCACAGTGCTAACCACTGAGCCATCGTGTCGCCCATAAGATATTTTGAAATATGCTAATTTTCTTTCCTACTATGGAAGTCAATCAGCATTTTTCTAAATATCTTCTTTTGTGTTCAACAATTAATTGTAAGTTTAATTTTAGGGTGAACTATCCCTTTAAATCTGAAATCACTACGTTTTTACACGTAAGTTTTTCATAATTTCAAGCCAAGGCAAAATTAGTATGATCACTTATTATTTGATCAATTTTACTAAGTGCAAGCCAGAATCTTTCATTATGACTAGGGATGCGTCACATGCTGCCTATATATTAACTTTTATATTTATCGGTTGATATTGGATTAAAACTTTCAGCATTTTGGACTAAAACATCTTGGACAATACAAGAAACCGACTACACATTACTGTGAGTGAATATTGATCTTTAGTTTTGCTGGAGCAGCAAAATTTATGATTTAAATACAGCAACAGCATTGGCTTTTATTTGTGAAGTTTATTAAATATGTTATATATTAAATGTGTATTATATTATATGTATGTTAAATGTATCAAGTTAATCTTGTTAAAAGAAATATTGAATAATAAAAATCACCTTTGATTATGTCTTTATTAATTTATGCCTCTTAAAATGTCAGCAGTTTGAATGGTTATTAATGTAAACTAATTTTAATGTAAACTAATTTATTGGATAGAAAAAAACTAGCTAGTGCTGCATGCGATTGACCAATATTGAAGTCTGTATTGCCAAAAATTGTTTATTTTTCTTGAAAATATATCAAGCCATAAAGCAGACACTAAGCTTGTATTTACTCTGCTTTCTTTATATAAAAGGACTATTGTCTTAATGACAATATTATTATTATTATTGCCTGCAGACACCAAAATGGGATGCTTCACCTTTGACCCATATATGAGTTGGTTCTATAAATAGCGGAGGTTGAGAAGTTTGTATTGTACAATGGCTGATGTTGATATTTAGGGAACAAAAGCATGAGTTTTGTGCTGTTGGTGAAGTTTACAGCTGACAGAAGTGAAAGCAGCACTTGTGTTTATTGGCAGATCAGGGCTAATGCAGTTTAGCCCTGTTTATTTTTATGGCCTGTTACTAATTAAAGTGACTTCAGGGAAAATCTTCATTTGATTTGTGACAACAGAATAATAATTTTGCAGGATTCTAGTTTGCCTTTAGCATGAGTAAACATAGAGAGCAGCAGTAGAGTAAAAACTCCATTCATTTTCTCCATAGGGAAATAGATTTTTAACCATATAGGGCTTTATTTTAACAATCTAGGCTCAAAGTCTAAAGGGTATGGTGAAAAGCATTAAGGGCATGTCTGAATCCACTTTTGCTATTTTAAGGATGGAAAATACGCTCTGCTCCCCGGTGCATGGTCTAACAGGGCTGTGCTTATTCTCTT
>CAIGQV010019804.1:352421-362914 GCA_903798115.1 Danio jaintianensis | reverse complement strand
CATAGATATATACACTAGATATCGCATACGGACCCTGAGCATGCGTCAATAGCTCCGGCACATTTGTACAGTGCTCCTAGGACAAACGTCATTCAACAGCACTAGTCAAGACTAAAGCCAATGTGAAGATGCTGGACTTTAGCACTGTGTACAGGTGTAGTAACGAGCAAACAAAGAAAACAAAACACAAAGGCAGAACATTTCAAAGGTAAGATTTCGTTTGTTATGTTTTTGTATGTTATGAACTTTTGTGCTCAACAAGTAACGTTATTGATGATAATACAGTCACCACTGCGCTGACCATAAGGCAAAGTAGCACCAACTCGCACTAAACACTAGGCTTTTGCTAGTTTTGTTGATTAATATCAGCAAACAATGTAAATGAAATATGACAACGAGACGCTGCGGTGCTAGAAACTTGTATTATTGTCGGCTAAGTGAAGGAATCGTTCATAACGGAGATTCATTCCCAAACGAATCGCTCCCTCCGTTAGAATGAGAAGTGAAAGCAGGAGAGGGGGGGTGTTTCAGGACATGGATTAGACCAAATTTAACAGGGAGGGAGGATAATACACTTCCATGCACACAAACACACTCTTTGTCAGCAATGCCCGTGCGGTCACTCATCCATCGATGTAGAAAAGTGGTGGAAAATTATAATTTTCGTAATTTAAAACAAATATTTGCATGCTGACCACCGGGAAAACTCCCGATCATAGATATATGCATATATGTGTATATCTCTGGCTCCGGATGGCCACAGTCCTCCACTACACCTTGGTCTCACATTCATATCAAAGGAGCGCTACCCTGTACTAAAATGGCGGCTGTATTGACGCATTCCTTCCAATAGACAACAATAGCGTAGGCGACATCTAATGTAAATATCTATGCATGTAGACTAATGCATAAATGCAACTGACTTGATTTCTTGAATGAGAGACATTAGTTTCTGTAATATTCTGATCTGGGTTCTGTGGAAGTTTATTTCTGGCATAGGATAAAATAATAATTAAAAAGATCATTGCGTTCCCGCAGTTCTCCCTTTTTTATTGCAGAATTTCAAACGTAAACAGTATATGTTGTATGTTATAAACTTGTAATTGCAAGTTCATTCATTCATTCATTTTCCTTCGGCTTAGTCCCTTTATTCATCAGGGGTCGCCACAGCGGAATGAACCGCCAACTATTCCAGCATATGTTCTACACAGCAGATGCCCTTCCAGCTGCAACCCAGTACTGGGAAACACCCATACACATTCATTCACACACATACACTACAGACAATTTAGTTCATCAATTCCCCTATAGCGCATGTGTTTGGACTGTGGGGGAAACCAGAGCACCCGGAGGAAACCCACGCCAACACAGGGAGAACATGCAAACTCCACACAGAAACGCCAACTGACCCAGCCGGGACTTGAACCAGTGACGTTCTTGCTGTGAGGCCACAGTGCTAACCACTGAGCTACCGTGTCGCCCAATTCCCACATCTTTTTTTCATAATTTTGTAATCTTGTAATTCTCTTTTTTTTTTTACGCCCAATTTTAAGATTGCAATGCTCATTTTTTGCTGGAATTTGCCTCTTTATTCTGCATGTCCGTGTGCTAGTGTCAGGAAAAACTAAATTGCATGATGTTTAGTCCCAGTTTGGTAATACTTCATAAGACTGTCATGAAACCTTTATAATCATGACACGGCACAAGTCATGAATGTGAATGAGACTTTATGCATGCTTATGACAAATGTTATTAAGTGTCATTCGCTCAGTTATGACATTTTAAATGCAAAGGTGACATTGTTTGTTATGACAACTTGACATAAACAAATACATCACAACCTGTTATTGTCTTTGTCATGACAACTTTACGAGACAAGACAACAAAACTTGTCATAAATCTGTTATAATCATGATCGTCATGAAGCCATTATAAATGTATCATGGATTTTATCATCTGAATTTATCATTAAAATGCCGTTAAATATTAATGACGCTGTTGAAAATGATTTGACAGAGTAATGACACTTTTAACGAGACATTTTAATGACAAATACAGTTCGTTCCACTGGAAAAAGGGATCAGAATGTATTCATGACACAATATAAAGTCATAAGAAGTGGTGTTCATAAGACTGTCATGAAACCTTTATAATCATGCCATGAATGTGAATGAGACTTTATGACAACTGTTATTAAGTGTCGTTCACTCAGTTACGACATTTTAAATGCAAAAATGACATTATGACAACTTGACGTTACCAAGACAGCAAAACTTGTCATAGATCTGTCATAAACATGATTGTCATGAAGCCATTATAAAAAAAGTCATGATTTTTCATAACAGCGTCATTAATGTTTTTTTTACCTCAACTAAAGTGCTACAAGCTAAATTTGTCATTAAAATGTTATTAATTATTAATGATGCTTTTAAAAATGATTTGACAGAGTAATGACACTTGTAATGAGACATTTTAATGACAAATACAGTTTGTTCCACTGAAAACATGATCAGAAAAATATTCACGACACAATTATAATGCCTCATGACGATCATGTTTATGACAGATTTATGACAAGTTATGCTGTCTTGGTAACGTCAAGTTGTTATGACAACGACAAAAACAGGTTGTGATGTATTTATGTATAAATTATATTTATGTTTATGTGATGTATTATTAAGTTTTCATAACAAACAATGTCATCTTTGCATTTAAAACTGAGCGAATGACATTTAATAACAGTTGTCATAAGCATGCATAAAATCTCATACACATTCATAATTTTTGAGATGTGAAGTTGCAGTAGCCTGATTTACAATCAACCTAAAATCAACAGGTTTCTCCACTGGACGTATCATAAATGTCATGCATGTATTCTTCCGTTGAAGTGCGGTAATAAAGCATCAGGAACGTTACACCTCCCAGACTGATTACATCAGTTCAGAAAACCCCAGACTTTCCCCGCGGCTCCTGTTCACGGCTGATGCATGTCGCGGTTTATGGTTTATATGTCAGAAGAGCTCTAGGGCAGACTCATGGAAAGCAGATTAGACATTGAGTCAAGTGTTGGGTGGGTTAAATTGGATGTAATTCCTTCTAGTTCAATGCAGTTTTTTCTGCATGCTTACATGGTGGATGCATTTTCTTTGGTTACATTTAGTAAGCAATAATTGACGATGCAATGTTGAGTTGTTAGAAAATAATGCACACCTGGAGGTGGTGATTTGGTGATGACATTAAGCGGGTGTTTACTCTGATATGGAGCTGTATGCGCTCAAAACCTGCCGGAACTACTTAAGCTGTGTGTTTATCTGACAATCTGCTCAAGAATGCTCATCAGCCAATCAGAATCAAGCATTTAACAGTCATCTACAGTAATATAAGCAGTTCTTTATGTTGATCAAATATTGAGCTTTAATGTAAATGAAGCAGGATTGTTGGTCCTGTGATTTTCGTCCCAGCAGGATTAATAGTCTCATGTCTTCTTAAGCTCTCGTGGTATGTTTTGCGTTGAGCTCGTTTTATAATTGGACTGAGACGTGACTTGGGGGCATTTCTGGAGTCACGTTTCCATTCTTTGAGCTCCTTGAAGTTGGAAATATGAATCTGAAAGTATTTGATGGTAACAGGAGAGAAGGGTGTCGTGTTGGGTGTCCAATCTGGGAATATTTCTATTAGCGCAGATCTTTACTGTAAAAAAGTCACTGTAGTAGTTATGTTTTGTTGCTGAATTGTTGTGTGAGGCGATTATTTTATATAAAGAAACAATAGCATTTTTGTTGTATTTTTAGTGCCCTGAAAACATTCATCATCTCTTAAAGGAACACTCCACCTTTTAAAAAAAACAACAACAACAACAACATTTACAAGTCTTCTAGAGTCAAACCATTGACTTGAATCCATTTTTTTAAGACTGGTCGGGTGACTTAACACTTAGATTAGCATAATCAATTGAATTGGATTTGACTATTAGCATTTTGTTAAAAGAAAAAAGTTTGGCACCCTCTGAAAACTACGGAAGTCCTAAGACGCCATGCATTAAAGTAAATAATATTACAATAATATTCCCTCAACTGTTACCTAGCAATAAAATTGGTATCGGTATTTATTGACCGAACACCATTGTCAATATCAATAAAACATTCGGTATGTAGTTTCGGTATGAAGGTTATAGTTTTATTAAAATGTGGCTGCCGAGTGCACACCTTGGAAGCAATGCCAATAAGCGTAGGGTGTAAGTTTCCAATGGAGTCCTTTCCACTGGAGGTGTGCGACTGGCACGACGCGCATATGGGAGTGATGCGCACATGTTGTGCAAGCGGCGCGCAATTGAACCACGCGCATTTTCCAGGGCACCTAGTTGAAAACATCTGAACTTTTCCGAATGCCGCAAGCGCACCGCGATTCATGTAAGTAGAACAAACCAATCTGCTTCACACTTTGTATGGAATATACACATTTCAGTAATAATGTTAGACTAATTACCTCAGACAAACACAGCGCACCCAAACACTGCAGCGGTTTTTACTTTTCTCCATAATCTTGCATCGGAGTTGCAGCAATGATTTGTCCGTTTGTCATCTCCTGAGAAAATGTTTGATGGTCGATTAGTTACGAGAGACAACAGAGGAGCGTGAGCACAAAGCTCATTATAAATGGTCAAGAAATCCACGCGCTCGCGCTTGTCACTTCAGGTCAGAATAACAACACACGTGAAAATGAGTGCCGTATAGCAGCAGTGAGTAGATTGTAAATACAAAAGGATGTAAGGATGTCACCAGAGTGGCTTTTTGGTTTCTTTACTTGTGCATCCAGCCACTAGTTCCACATCTGAAAGAGTTTTTAGCATAGGGGGTAATATAGTCATCCAACTTCACAATCTGTAATGTTGCAGTGTGTATTTGAATAATGAAGGCTGGTTCCTTCACTTGAAAGCTCAGATTTGATGATCATCATTTGTGTTGTTGACGGAGTTTGAGGTTTACTGTATCATTATTATTCACACCTTAAAGTTTGCTTTGATTGTTCAGTATTTACGCTTTACCATCGCACACACTTTGTAACCTTTTATTGATCAAGTTTAAGACTTTAACACTTATGTTTATCAGAAAGAGATCAGATATTTTGTTTAAATATTTTAGTTTTTGACTATTAAACTATTTGTCTCAGTAATGTTGGTCAATTAAAATAAAGTGGTTAAATAAAAAAATCCTAATATTCCTAAATTGATTGTTAAAGAATATTCAAGAATTATTGATATTGAATGATATGAAACATGATATCGTGATAATTTTTTTTGCAATATCGCCCAGCCCTTCTGTTACCATTTTAAAACGTATGTTTTATGGCGCAAAATAAGTTGTTGCGTGTATAAATTACATTATAAAGATCCTGCTTTTGTTTTAATTCGTCCTTTTACATGCATTATTGTAATTATGCATTATTTACAATGACTTTAAAAAGTGAATCCCTGCAAATAATGCGATATGAAGCTACTGTATGCATGTCTAGGGGATCCTCTTAGAATAAGCTGAAAAAAATAGTAGAAAGGCAAAGCTCTCGATTTACCGGTCAATCTACAGTCCTACTGTCACCTATGGTCATGAGTTTTGGGTCATGACCGAAAGGACAAGATCTTGGATACAAGTGTTTCACACTCGAAATGAGTTTCCTTCGCAGGGTGGCAGGGCGCACCCTTATAGATAGGGCGAGGAGCTCAGAGTAGAGCCGCTGCTCCTCCACATCCAGAGAAGTCAGCTGAGGGGCTCGGGCATCTGTTTCGGATGCCTCCTGTACGCCTACCTAGGCAGGTGTTCTAAGCATGTCCCACCAGGAGGAGGCCTCTGGGAAGACCCAGGACATGCTGGAGGGACTATGTCGGGATCCCCCCAGAGGAGTTGAAGGAGGTGTCTGGGGAGAGGGAAGTCTGAAGTCTGCTGCCCCCCGCGACCCTGCCCCGGAAAAGCGGAAGAAAATACTAAAATAACAGAAAAATCTTTTGAAATCACTACTGTTTTGTCTGTTGTATTATTAAAGACTGTGTGATCCTCATAGAGATGTTATGATAGTTCATCTTTAATTTTAATATTTTTTATATCTCCTAGAACTTCAGTGTTAAGCTGCTCTGACATTGTAAAAAGCGCTACAGAAATAGATGAATTGAATGGAAGTGAATCATCTGCTCTTCTTGTCCTGTAATGAAGGCTCGGTCGGCGCTGCTCAACCTCTGGAATGCTGCTTTTGTCTCAGTGTGTTTTCAGTGTATTGTGTGTGAATAATCAGCCTGTCCGTTCGCACACACACACACACACACACACCAAAAACCACACGCCAGTCTCATTCACAATACTGGAGTCACTCTGAAAAACATAATGACTGAAAAACTGAACATGTCCTATGTGATCCTGAACCACAAAACCTTAATAGACCATTAAGACCATAATAGGTCTTAAAAAAGACCTATTATGCCCCTTTTTACAAGATGTAAAAGTCTCTGATGTCTCGAGTGTGTGTGTAAAGTTTCAGCTCAAAATAGCACACAAATGTTTTCTACCTCTCTGAAACTGACCCTTTTAGGCTTTGATCCTAATTGTGGCGTTTTGGTGACTGTCGCTTTAAATTCAAATGAGATTGTGCTCTTTTCAGAAGAGGGCGGAGCTACAAATGCCTGTGTGTCAGCATAGCGGCAGATTCAAAAATAGAACTAACATCCTATGCTAATGAGGGAGAGATGGTCACTAGTGGGCGGGGCTTTCCTCCTCTAATGACACGTACAAAGGCAGAATGTCAATCAAAGTGTTTTTATCAGTTTTTATCAAGTCTGATTATAAAAGATACAATGAATTAATCTTTACTATTAGAAGCTGCTTATATTCACAGACCGCTGACACACAACTGTGTTTAAACCCCTAATATAAGGGATTTTTGCATAATAGGTCTCCTTTAAGTTGAATTGGCATTTCATACAGTATATTTATTTTGTACATGTGATACAAACACATACATAAAAACAAATGAAACATATGATTTTGATATGATGTATGATTTTCTTTTCGGCTTAGTCCCTTTATTAATCAGGGGTCGCCACAGCGGAATGAACCGCCAACTTATCCAGCATATGTTTCACGCAGCGGATGCCCTTCCAGCTGCAACCCATCACTGGGAAACACCCATACACACTCATTCACACACATACACTACGGCCAACTTAGTTTATCAATTCCCCTATAGCGCATGTACCCGGAGCACTCGGAGGAAACCCACGCCAACACGGGGAGAACATGCAAACTCCACACGACCTTCTTGCTGTGAGGCGATCGTGCTACCCACTGCGCCACTGTGTCACCATATATCTAAATATAAATAAGCATTTTAAAAAATATATACATGCATGTGTGTATTTATATATACGTAATAACTATACACAGTACACACACACATATATTGCAAATATAACAAACTTTTCTTTTGGATGTGATTAATCTTTGCCCGGCACTAGATTACTAGCACTAGAAACTGTTGTTGTTGTTGTTGTTGTTTACTGAATGAAGATGTGCAGTGTGTTAACGAACGTGTCTGTTTTCTGCGTTCCTCCATCTGCTGCTTTGGAGGGAATTTTTGCTGTGGTGAAACAGTTGCGTTCCCTGAGGAATCCCGTCTTTTGTGCGCGAGGTGTGGTGTGTTTATGGAAACACTGATACACATCTTTCAGGATGTTTGCATTGACAGAAGCTCACAGTAATTCATGCAGATGGAGAATTCTGGGTAATTACATGCAGATCAGCTAGCAGCAGACAAAACTGGCACTGTGTGTGTGTGAATGTTTTTGTGTGATGCATCAGCTGGCATCAGACAAAACTACCCGTATGTGAGTGTGTGTATGCATGTACATGTGTGTATGCGTGTGTGTGCGTGCGTGTGCACATACACATTTTTGTGCATGTTTGTGTTTGTGTCTGCATTTGTGTGTGTTTGTGCGTGTGTGTGTGTGTGTGTATGTATGTGTGTGTTTATGTGAGTGTGTGTGTGCGCATACACATTTTTGTGCATGTTTGTGTCTGTGCGAGCCTGCATGTATGTATGTCTGCATGCGTGTGTGTGTGTGTATGTATGTATGTATGTGTTTATGTGAGTGTGTGTATGCATGTACATGTGTGTGTGTGTGTGCACGCATGCACGTTTTTGTGCATGTTTGTGTGTTTGTGTCTGTGCATTTGTGTGTGTTTGTGCGAGCCTGCATGTGTATATGTGTGCACGTATGCGTGTGTGTATGTATGTGTTCATGTGAGTGTGTATATGCATATACGTGTGTGTGTTTGCGCACATGCACCTTTTTGTGTGTGTTTGTGTCTGCATTTGCATTATTTGCATTTGTGTGAGCCTGCATGTGTATGTGTGTCTGCATGCATGTGTGTGTGTGCCCTTCCAGCTGCAACCCATCACTGGGAAACATCCATACACTCTCTCATTCACACTCATACACTACGGCCAATTTAGTTCATCAACTCCCCTATAGCGCATGTGTTTGGACTGTGGCGGAAACCGGAGCACTTGGAGGAAACCCACGCTAACACGGGGAGAACATGCAAACTCCATAATTATATTTTTTGCATCACATTTTTTATTTTAATTGTAAAAAACATTAGTGACAAAGTGATTAAAAAAAGGAAAATTCTTAAAAAAACAACTATTTATTAACAAAGACTAAAGATGAACAAAAATGAAGATGAACAAAGGCTAAAACTACTTTTTCTGCTTTATTATTGACTGTGTTTATTGCATATGTGAAGCGTTTGGCTCTTAATTGAGCATTTTTGACTGAGTAGGAGAGTGATTGCGAACGCTGTAAATGTTGACGTGTTGCTCAGTGACAGAAAGCAACAAACACTGATGTTCCAGCTCAGACGCCCTCCTTATATTTCATGTTTTCAGGGGGTTATTAAAACATCAGTTCTTCCACTGTCACACATCTGACTCACTCTCACTCTCACTCAGTTCATTAGCATGGAGATTCTGAGCTTAGATTCTTTCTGCTGATGAAGGTTTGCTCACTGTGGGCTCCAGCGTCTCCTAAAGTCTGCATGAAATCTAAATTTATAATGTTTGTTTAGTCCTAAAGGGGAGCTATTATGCAAAAATCACTTTTATAAGGGGTTTAAACACAGTTGCGTGGTGACAGTGTGTGAATATATCCAGCTTCTAATGGTAAACATGAATTAATTGTATTGTTTATACTCACAGTTGATTAAAAACAGTCTGCAGAAACACTTTGATTGACATTCACTCTTTGTACGTGTCATCAGAGGAAAGCCCCGCCCACTAGTGCCCATCTCTCCCTCATTAGCATAGGACATTAGTCTAGGTTTTGAATCTGCCACTATGCTGACACATAGGCATATATTGCTCCGCCCTCTTTTTAAAACACCACAATCTCAATTGAATTTAAAGCGACAGTCACCAAAACGCCACAATTTGTATCAAAGCCTAAGAGGGTCACTTTCATTCATTCATTTTCCTTTGGCTTAGTCCTTTTATTCATCAGGGGTCGCCACAGCGGAATGAACCACTAACTTATCCAGCATATGTTTTACACAGCGGATGCCCTTTCAGCTGCAACCCAGTACTGGGAAACACCCATACACACTCATTCACACACACATTCATACACTACAGCCAGTTTAGTTCATCAATTCCCCTATAGCGCATGTGTTTGGACTGTGGGGGAAACCAGAGCCCCCGGAGGAAACCCACACCAACACGGGGAGAACATGTAAACTCCACACAGAAACGCCAACTGACCCAGCCGGGGCTCGAACCAGTGACCTTCTTGCTGTGAGGCCACAGTGCTAACCACTAAGCCACCGTGCCACCCTTATATTTGTGTTGTATTTATTATTCAGCATTCTTTAAGTAGCAGAAAGTTCAAGAGAACAGCATTTTTCTGTTTTTATTTAATCTCACGTAACATTATAACTGTATTGTAAGGATATAAATGTCTGTATTGTGTAGTTGTGTGTGTGTGTGTGGTTGAGGAGTGTTGGGTGTGACGCTGTGTGAGTTTTCTGATTGCTGTTTGGGAAGGGCAGGTTTCTTCCTTCCTCATGTGCCTTGTCGTGTCCTCTCTTGCTGGACTTTCAGCTGTGCTATTGTGATTCTGAATGAGAGTGGAGTGTGAGAGCATGTGCTTCAGAGAGAAATCATGTGCTCTCCACACTGACGCGGCTTTGGTTTGCATTATTTCTGTCAGTAAACAACAGCTCTGGATCTGCAGTCAGTGCTGGAGAGCTGCGATTCAGTTGTGTTACAACATTTAGAGTTGTCTGGGTCTGTTTCCATGGTGACAGACACCGTCAGTGAATACATTGTAGCGAGAGGCGGGTCTTTAGAACTCTGGGAATGATTGAATTCCTGCTGTGATTCACTGAAGCTTGATTTGCTGCAGGTTCAGTGTGTGTGTGTGTGTGTGTGTGTGTGTGTGTGTGTGTGTGTGTGTG
>CAIGQV010019804.1:341364-351831 GCA_903798115.1 Danio jaintianensis | reverse complement strand
TGTGTGTGTGTGTGTGTGTGTGTGTGTGTGTGTGTGTGTGTGTGTGTGTGTGCGTGTGTGTGTGCTAATACACTGTTTTACATGTGTTCTGATGAGTCTGCCAAACATGCAGCAAACAACGCATGCAGCAGATGTGACTCATGCATTCTGTGTCCTGCTGTAACTGTGTGTGTGTGTCATGAGTGAAATATTTGAGTGTAATGCAGTGTGTGTTGTTCTGCAGGAATGTAAACAATGCAGCAGAGAAGTGTAATTAAAGAAGTGAAGTGCACTATTTATAATCCTGATGTGTCTAAAGTGTGCGAGTGATGTGTTAGTGCTCTTTTTTGAGGTGTGTGTGTGTGTATGTGTGTGTCAGTAATATGATCCCACAGTGTAACAGTAGTATTTGGTTGATCCAGAGACTGCAGTGCGGAGTGTGCTGGACAACTTTGTGTGTGTGTTTGAGAGTGAGCAAGTCTGTGTGTGGCCTCACAGCAAGAAGGTCGCTGGTTTGAGTCCCGGCTGGGTCAGTTGGCGTTTCTGTGTGGAGTTTGCATGTTCTCCCCGTATTGGCGTGGGTTTCCTCCGGGTGCTCCGGTTTCCCCCACAAGTCCTATAGGTGAATAGGTGAAAACACATGCACTATAGGTGAATTGATGAACTAAATTTGCCGTAGTGTATGAGAGTGTGTGTGAATGGGTGGGTTGCAGCTGGAAGGGCATCCGATGCATAAAACATATGCTGGAATAGTTGGTGGTTCATTCCACTGTGGGGACCCCTGATAAATCAGAGACTAAGCTAAAGGAAATGATTGAACGAAGGTCTACTTTTTCAGAAATACACAAACACACAATTACTCATGAGTTTATATCTTAAGTAACATTTCACTCTTTAGTAAAAACCATCTAAAGTTGATCTTTAGCTCTTTATTTTTAGAAATCAAGTCAGATGTGTATGAGAAAGGCATTTGAGGGATTTTTTTTAGTGCTTCTGAAGGATCTTGGGAAAACATTTGTGGTAAACTGAGGAGTATTTTAGTCTCTGGGGTTGGTAAAACTAGAGATCTGCTCCAAAACCAGCTGCTGGCGTACACTAGATCTGCTCTGAAAACACGAGCTCTTTTTATTTATCATTTGGTGTCAATAAAAATAATAATTTACTTTCTATTATTCATTCATTTATTCATTTTCCTTCTGCTTAGTCCCTTTATTCATCAGGGGCCGCCACAGCGGAATGAACCGCCAACTATTCCAGCATATGTTTTACACAGCGGATACCCTTCCAGCTGCAACCCAGTACGGGGAAACACCCAGTACAACTAAAAATAAATCAAAATTAATATTGTTTAAAGCAATATAACTAATAATAATAATAATAAACTTAAAATAACCGGCTTAGAAATATCTAACATGAATAAAAATCTATAAAACACAAATAAATAAAATAAAATAATAATACAAATTATATTAAAGTAATTTATAAACATGATTAATAAATATTTCTAAAAGTAACTAAAAATCTATTTATAAAAATGTTAAATAATGTTACATAAAAATAGTTTATGATCATATAAATAAAAGGAAATATTAATTTGTGCTTTTCATAAACATCTAAAGTAAATTAAAAAGATATTAAAGTAATTTATAAACATGACTTAAGATAAATATTATAAAAATATATATACATAAATGTTAAAATAATAATAAATTAAGGTTGTTTATGGGGTGACACGGTGGCTCAGTGGTTAGCACTGTGGCCTCACAGGAAGAAGGTCGCTGGTTTGAGTCCCGGCTGGGTCAGTTGGCGTTTCTGTGTGGAGTTTGCATGTTCTCCCCGTGTTGGCATGGGTTTCCTCCGGGTGCTCCGGTTTCCCCCACAAGTCCAAACACATGCGCTATAGGGGAATTGATGAACTAAATTGGCCGTAGTGTATGAGTGTGTGTGGAAATGAGTGTGTATGGGTGTTTCCCAGTACTGGGTTGCGGCTGGAAGGGTATCCGCTGCGTAAAACATACGCTTAGTTGGCGGTTCATTCCGCTGTGGCGACCCCAGATTAATAAAGGAATTAAGCCGAAGGAAAATGAATGAATGATGAATATTTATAATAATATAAAATATAAAATAATGTGTTGTTTAGAAATATTTAACATGCATATATAAAAATCTATAACTTAGTAAATAAAAGTAATAAAAAATATATTAAAGTAATTAATAAACATGAAACTAATTTATATCAATAAATATAAGTCGTGTGTTAAAAATACAGGGGATTTGTTGTAAACTGCTTTAAATCTGTAATCTAATACACAGTATATG
Organism: Danio jaintianensis; assembly: GCA_903798115.1. NCBI lineage: Eukaryota > Metazoa > Chordata > Actinopteri > Cypriniformes > Danionidae > Danio > Danio jaintianensis. The sequence continues at coordinate 349,533 of CAIGQV010019804.1, read as the reverse complement.
TCTTTTTATTTCTCCCTATTTACTGATATATCTGCATGAATCCTGTCTGAACTCCATATAATGCATTGCAACAGAACAGACACCACTGGGAGACGATGCTTTCTTTCATTTGTCTCGTTATCTGTGAAGATGAGTCCTGCATTAGAAACAGTTGCATGAATGCTTTTGTCCCCCTGCATGTGAAAGAGTTTTAGTGTGTCGTAACCCTGTGCTGAACTCATGTGTAAAATCCACACGTTTACACAGTACATTCAGACCCGCAGCTCCGCATTATCAGCCCATTCACAGCTTCATCTGTCCGGAAATACCACAAAGACACTGCAAACACACACAGATCAAGAACAAATTATTATTATTATTTGATTTTTATATATATATATATATATTTCCCAAGTGCTGTTTAACAGAGATTTTAGCACATTTTTAAACATAATAGTTTCTAATAACTGATTTCTTTTATCTTTGCCGCCATGATGACAGTACATAATATTTGACTAGATATATTGTAGGATACTAGTATTCAGCTTAAAGTGACATTTAAAGGCTTAACTAGGTTTTTTACTTCTCGATTAATCCAACATTTGTCAGGATCGCAGAGAGACCGTGTCCTGCATCATTCACAGTGCCACAGTGTTAACCACTGAGCCACCGTTGTACATCACATGATATTTATATGTTTTTTTCATATATTTTTTGTCAGTAAATCACTCATAAACTTCACATTTCATTACTTGATGGTTCATATTTGAAGAATTATTCAATGACATATTTTTTGGTGGTTGTTTGTCGCCACCTACTGGTTAAACAATGTAATTGATTCAACTTTCATTATTGAGCGTCAAGTTAAAGGTATATGTCGGCGATTAAACAGTGATTTTAATCTTTACCATAAATATCAGTGTTTATATCTGATCTATAATAGGGTTGGGTCGATAGACAATGCCATCGTCCATCGCTGATGGTCGATAGGCCTCACGATGCTGGGCCGGCATTGCGATCCTCCGCCCCCGTCGCAGCAGCAACCCGCTTGTGAAAAATACACACTCAGGCCCCGTTTGCACTAATACATCTTAGTTTTAAAATGCCATTTTAGAACAAAAACGATCCACGTCCACACTGGCGTTTCTGAAGCATTTCTGAAAAGCCCTCCTTCCACACTATACTGCTGAAAACGCACATCACGTGACCACACACACACACACACACGTTTGTTTTTGTGAAAAGTGGGTACATTACATAGGTTTCCATTGATTTTATACAGCGCAAACCGTATTTAGTATTGGCCTAACCCCACCCTACCCCTAAACCAACCATCACAGGAAACAGTGTTCAGCTTTACTCTGATTAAACTCATTCTGTGGGATTTATAAGCTTTTGGAGAAATGAGGACATCAGCTGTGTCCTCATATCTCACCTCCTTTTTGTAATACCTGTGTCATACCCATGTCATTATACAGATTTGTGTCCTGACATGTCACAAAAACACGTACACACACACACACACACACACACGCACGCACACACACACACACACACACACACACTCTGTCATGTGCTGCAGCGTACGCGCGCGTCTGAGCTCCATGCAGTCAGCGGGTGCTTTGAGCACAAAACCCCAGAGAGCAGTGCACGTCGGACAGTTTATCAAGGATGTACCGCTGGATCGCGTCTCACTATAGTTGTTAAACGTGATATTTAATTAATCTTGTCTCTATCTAACGACTCTTCGGTAATGTCACAGCGTCAGTACACTTCTTTAATCTTTCGCTTTCACGCTTGTACTTAGTAATTTTAGCGAAAACCTCAGAAACTGTTGGTTGGTTCCTGTTGGTTGTGCACCTTTTTTACCAACCAAGTTTGTCGACGCCATTATAACGACACAGATCACTCTGCCTATTCATGCCAGAGTCCCGCGGAAAAAGTGATTGACAGGTGGTAATTCGTGTGTAACTTACCTTTATTTATTTATGATTTAGTTATGGGTAAAACAAAGACCATGTGGGTCAGATAGTTGAAACGGTTGGCTGCAAATAATTAATTCGTTATGAATGAATTAATTATTCATAAATAATTAATTCACTGCCGCCTACGACGACGATGCCATCGTCCATCACAATGTTTCACATTAGACATTGTACGATGCCAAATTGGTCGACATCGCCCAACCCTAATCTATGAACTGTTCTCCCAGGACTCAACCTCGGTTTTACATCTAGAGCAACATTCTGAATATGAATCACTTATCCTGTGTAATCGTTCAGGTGTATAATATACCCTGAGTAAAATATTGAATCTCTTTCTCGATCACATGCAGCTTTGAATGTGCATCAAATGTAGGCATCATGTAGTGCATCACTGAAATAATCATAGCTTTTGCGATTTGAAAATTGCACCCTTACAAATTGTGATTTTAGTTTAGAAATGATTAATCGTGCGGGCCTACATTTGATGCACATTCAAATCTGCATTTAATCGAGAAAGAGATTCAGTTTTAACACATTTTTACTTTTTTTTTTTAGCAAAGTGTCACCAGGAAAAATTGTAGAATGATCATGTATTAACGCTAAAAATCTCATTTAATTAATATATTCATTTGTTTGTTGTTTTTAATTGTATATTTATTATTGAAATGTTCTTGCCATGAAAATAGACTTAGTTGCTGACATGGCATGTGTCATGGCATGTGTCATGTGTCGCCACTGGCTTGCATGGTTCGGGACCTGTAGAGCTGCGCATCGATGGATTTGCTCTTCAGTGTTTGGACTCTCAGCAGTGAAAATTAAACCACACTGAACTGAACTGAACTTAAACTCTAAAAACTGAACGGACATCATTCCAATTCACTATAATCTTCTATGTGAAGCTGCTTTGACACAATCTACATTGTAAAAGCGCTATAGAAATAAAGAGGAATTGAATTGAATTGAATTAAATTATCATCATCATCATCAGTGTAAAGATGCTGACTGACTCTTTTCTTCTTCTTTTGTCTTTATGGAAACTGTTTGCTGCTTTCGTCTGTTTCACTCTCAGGAAACAACCAAAGGTAAGACATATTTTACTCATATTTACCTTAGAACGCAATATTATTCACCCTCCTTTAAAACTTTTATTGATTTATTCAAATATTTCCCAAAATGTGCTTTTTTGTCAGCACATTTTTAATGATGTGATACTTGATACATGATACTTTGAATAACTGATTTCTTTTCTCTTCGGCATGATGACAGTACATAATATTTGACTAGATATTTTGGAAGATACTAGTATTCAGTAGGGATGGGCATTTCTGATCATTCTGCATTTCGATTAATCCACAGGTTTGACAAACGAGTACTCGATTAATCGGGGGTGGAGCTTAAGCAAGTGGCTGGGGGCGTGTGTGCGTCATAAATACAATTAAATAACATTAAATAAAAAAATATATATTTTAATTGAAGCCCTGTTAAAAACGTTGTTGATAAAACTATGACAGGATTCAGAAAACAATTAAATCAACACTGTTGGGTTATTAAAAATCACCATCAATATTGGTTAACACAGTAAACATTTAAAGACGCGTGAGGCATGTAGGTTTTCTACATGACGCATTGTAAATAAAATTTATCATAAAGCCTAGAGACACAATATGTAAATGTTATATTACAAATTGTGTCTATCTACACAAAATGCATGTGAGCTTGAACTACATGCAAACCAGAAAGTAGGCCTAGTGGATGTGCTTCTCCCGTTACAGGGTGCTTTAAAGCAACGGCAACTGAAGCCCCGCAGAAAAAAGTTATTTTACAGTATTATCCCCATCAATATGTGTTTTATTATTTCTTTAAATATTTTGGATCCGTTTTTAAAACGATAACCTACCTTTTTCTATGTTTTAGACAACAACAAAAAAAAAACACACATGATACTCTGCTTTTCAGTTATTTTATTCAACTGACATTTTCAACAAAACAATATTTTACTTCAGCAGCATCACAACAGCTGTGGATTTTTGTTTTTTTTGTAAAAGGTTCGCAAAAATACTTTTCACCAAACGACTGTTAAGTAGCCCATAGCCTAATGAAAATTAGAAGCTAGCATAATTTGGCTGTGTAAACGTAAAATAAAAATAGCCTGAATATTTTAAACTTAAAGATTAGGTAAAATAACATTTCTTTCAAAATGATCAGTCAGTGAAGGTAAATAAAATAAAGCTGGCCTAATTTAACTATGCTGCTTAAACTTAAAACCAAAACCGCCTGAATATTTTACCATGCATGGCTAATAAAACTTAATACAAGGACTACATATTTTTATTCAAAAAGATCAGGCGGTCTACGTGCTCCGATGAAAGCCGAGTGCGAAGTTTATTTACAATTAGACCGGCGGTGGAAAAAAACGCGCTCAGCAGGCACAGAAGTTGCAGGAACAGCCAGGTACCACTGGGCAAGGGTGCTTAGCCTTGCAAATCGAGACTCATTTACTTTCCACCACAATAAAGGATCTTGGTTTAGAGAGATGTAGGCTCTCTGAAGTAGCTTTTAAATTCAGTGTCATCCGGAGAAACATCACTCATGCCGTAGTCCTCGCCGAAAAGAGTGTCGAGCTCTGTTGCTGAGTCGGGCTTACTTTGTATGGGTCTAACAGGTTTTGGGATTGTCTCTAATACTGCGCTGTGAATTTTCCAGTCGTTTATGTAATGACAGGTTACCGTCATATACGATTCAGTGGTTAGCGATGTCCACGCATCCGTAGTTATAGCCACCCGCGCTGGCTTTGACAGACTGTCTTTTAGTGCACAAGCGCATTTTTTGTACAGAGCATCAATCCTTGCAGTGACTGTTTTGCGCGATGAGACCGTATAGTGGGGCTCAACGTAACTCATTAAACGTTTGAAACCTTCACCTTCAACAAAACTAATAAACAGCAAGTCTTTTGCTGTCATTTCTGCTATTAGCTGCGTCATCTTCTCTGCCCTGCCTGTGTCGCATTTCTGTCTGATGGTGAATTCTCTTATGCCCGTCTGACTGCTGGTTGTGGCACCGGCATCATCTCCTTTTTCCTTTTTAAGATGGTAACGCATCGAACTCGCTGTGGAGTTGTAGACTAGTGTGGCACTACACATTTTACACTTGACTGTTTTTTCGTCAAGTGTTGTCAGACATCGCTGCGCGCTTTAGAAGCCATACTCGATCTGCGCTCCGGTCCTGTTTCTAGACCGCAACTTCCTGCAGCCATAACCAATCAAATATCAGACTACCGCCCAAATACCAGCATAACCAATCAGAAAGAATGAAAGTAATTTAATTTGAGCCAATCGATCATCGTTTTCATGCTCGATCGTCGCTGATGCGTTCGAGTAATCGATTAATCGAATACTTGTGCACATCCCTAGTATTCAGCTTAGTGGCATTTAAAGGCTTAACTAATTAGGTTAATAAGGCAAGTCATTGGACAACTGTAGTTTGTTCTGTAGCCAATGGAAAAATTTTTATACATATCATTCATACCCAGCAGGCACAGGATGTCAACATGGTTTCTGGAGGGCCGCAGCTCTGCACAGTTTAGTTCCAACCCTGCTTCAACACACTTACCTGTAGGTTTCAAACAAGCCTGAAGGACTCAATTAGTTTGATCAGGTGTGTTTAATTAGGGTTGGAACTAAACTGTGCAGAGCTGCGGCCCTCCAGGAACTGGCTTTGATGCCTGTGATGTACGCCAACTTCGTGGGGACGTTGCATGTCGTTTGGAAATGAAAATCACGTTGACGTCAGAACCCAACTTCAGACCGATGTCCAACCTCCAACCAAATATCAACGTCTAATGATGTTACAGCTTGACGTTGTGTGGACGTTACCACTATGATGTCTATCAAACGTTGGATCTTGGTTGCCATACCTGACAAATAAATATCAGTGTTTGATGTCAATATGACGTTGGTTTAAAATGTTGGCTCGACGTTGGATTTTGGTCACTTTCTAACACAACCTAAAATCAACCAAATATCATAGTCATTTGACGTCGTTATTGGACTTCAAAATAATGTCGTCCTTAGACTCTTGCTAGCCATTGAATTTTGGTCACCTGACATCACAACCTAAATCTAACCTAATATTAACGTCTTAAGGCTGGTTTATACTTTGAGTGATCGGCGTGACCCACGGCACCTGCCTTGCGTGTAGTCGTGCATTTATACTTCTGCGTGCTGTTTGTGTTGTTCTGCAATAACACTTCCGAAACGCTAGCTGGCAGTAGGTTTTTATGTTCCTCTGTGTCGAGTTTCTTCGCTGGTGTTTTGTTTTTTCTGAATTCTACCGGAAATTGTTAACAGTGGATGATACTTTTAATAACTGATTTCTTTTATCTTTGGCATGATGACAGTAGGGTGGCACAGTGGCTCAGTGGTTAGCACTGTCGCCTCACAGCAAGAAGGTCGCTGGTTTGAGTCCCAGCTGGGTCAGTTGGTGTTTCTGTGTGGAGTTTGCATGTTGGCGTGGGTTTCCTCCGGGTGCTCCGGTTTCCCCAACAGTCCTGACACATGCGCTATAGGTCAATTGAATGAACTAAATTGGCCGTAGTGTATGAATGTGAATGTGAGAGTATATGGGTGTTTCCCAGTACTGGGTTGCGGCTGGAAGGGCATCTGCTGCGTAAAGCATATGCTGGAGTAGTTGGCGGTTCATTTCGCTGTGGCGACCCCTGATGAATAAAGGGACTAAACCGAAGGAAAATGAAAGAATGATTTGGGTTGCACGATTTGCAGAAAAAAATCTAATTGCGATTTTATCTGATCAAAATTGCGATTTTAAAAAGTGAATTACTACCATTTCATAAAAGAGTTACAGGTCTGATGTGGCGGTTTTAACGGCACCAAAAAAAAAAAAAGACCAAGCATAATCACAAAGTACGCTACAGTTTGTTAAAAACCTCTTAAAGATTGTTGCCATTTTTTCCAATAAAGTTGTCGTGACAAATTAAGAAAATAACTACAGAATTTTAAATTTAATTAAATCAGTTCTATATAAAATCTTACATATAAAACGTTTAAAACTTTTACATTTAGATTGCATTACATTTTTCGCATTGTTCAGGGTAATGTGCTTACGAACTGTCAGAACTGTACAAAACTACATGCTTGTTACCATATTTGATGCAAAAATGCATGGGGGTTTCCCAGTGATGGGTTGCAGCTGGAAGGGCATCCGCTGTGTAAAACATATGCTGGATAAGTTGGCGGTTCATTCCGCTGTTGTCACGGGTTTCAGGAAGAATGAGGAAGCGAGGACCCAAATGCAACATGAGATGGCTTTTATTTACTAAAAACAACAGAAAGACAACAAAAACCACCCCGAGGGGGAAAAACATAACTAAACACAAAATGGCAAACTTGACTGAGCTGGGCTGGGCTGGCAAGACAGGACTGGAGCAGGAACACAGGAGTATCGACGACGAACTGGCACAGGACAGCAGACATGAGGAGAATATAAGGGAGAAATAATTAACACACAAACAGGTGAACATAATAGACTAATAATGGGTTAACAAGGAGGGTGGGACTAGACAATAGACAGGAGAGCACATGACACAAACAACACAAGCCCTGTGCTCACATAAAACGAGACTAGAACACGCAGCCAATGAGAGAACTCATTAACCGCGTGTTCACATGAGACACTAAAGCACGCGGCGCATGTAAACATGTACCACGTGCTAAACACAACACTAACAGAAGACTGAACGCAAGACACGAGTACACGATAAATGAAAACACTCACCGTGCACTCACACATGCAACGTGCATGTTTCATCTCACCGCCAACCGAAACTGAAACCAACTAGATTGAGACGCTGGGAATGAAACACCACGCTGCAGACAGAACGAACACAAACACCAGGATGAGAGCGCACGTCGCAAACACGCCCAGACCTCGCGTGCCTGCATCAAGCGGGAACGCGCACGAGCCAAGCGTGGCCGAGACGGCGCTCATACCAAAAGACACACAATGACAGAAAATGAGTGCTCAACCCGAGAAAACTCGAGCACAACATACAAGACAGGACTAGTGTCTGGACTCTGCCACCAAAACAAGAATTAACAAGACTGGAGTGGCAGAATCCTGACAGTTGTGGCGACCCCAGATGAATAAAGGGACTAAGCCGAAGGAAAATTAATGAAATTGGCCGTAGTGT
>CAIGQV010019804.1:259340-271959 GCA_903798115.1 Danio jaintianensis | reverse complement strand
TCAATAGGTAAAGTTGGTTTTATATTTGCACATTCGGACTTTCTCCTATCCTTTGCAATTTTTCACAGTATTTCCTATAATATTTTTTCTTCTGGAGAAAGTCTTATTTGTTTTATTTCGGCTAGAATAAAAGCAGTTTTTAATTTTTTAGAAAGCATTTTAAGGTCAATATTATTCGCCCCCTTCAGCAATATTAGTTTTGGGTTGTGTCCAGAACAAACTATTATGTTTAGAAATGTGTAGGAAAAAATCTTCTCTCCGTTAAACAGAAATTGGGGTTAAAAATATACAGGAGGGTGAATAATTCTGACTTCAGCTGTATCTAGCATGAGTAAATCAGTTTACCTTTGTGTTTTTCCGGTGTTTAGGTGACGATGGCCGATCGGTCTGCAGCAGAAAGAGCCTGTAAGGACCCAAATCCTATAATAGATGGCAGAAAAGCCAACGTAAACCTGGCATATTTAGGGGCAAAACCGCGAATCCTGCAGCCAGGTAAATAAAGCCAAAATAAGACAAATACTTCAGAATTGTATTTATTTTTTATTGTGAGGGTGGCACGGTGGCTCAGTGGTTAGCACTGTGGCCTCACAGCAAGAAGGTCGCTGGTTCGAGTCCCGGCTGGGTCAGTTGGCATTTCTGTGTGGAGTTTGCATGTTCTCCCCGTGTTGGCGTGGGTTTCCTCCGAGTGCTCCGGTTTCCCCCACAGTCCAAACACATGCGCTATAGGGGAATTGATGAACTGAATTGGCTGTAATGTTGATTCATGTTTGGAGGAGTACATTATTCTCAATATGGATTTTTAAAAGGTAAATCTTTGAGAATTTACAGAGTGAATACAGTAGTGCATGCATATGTTCAACTCCAGGATTATTTATGAAATGCAATATGAAAAATACGTGTCTTGGAAGTTAACAACAACAAAAAATTCAACAACAAAATTCAGCAACAAGCCTCAGTTAATGTGCCAGTGATGGTCATTGCATGGGATTTTCTTTTATAATATTAAAGTTAAATGACTTATAATGTAAAACAAGCTTGTCTTTTCTCCTTCAGGATATTCTTTTGGTGTCCCTCAGATACACCCTACGTTTCTCCAGCGGCCTTATGGGTGAGTTTGACACAACTACTGATGTCTTTAGTGTTTGTTTAGTTTCCATAACTCTACGCTTCTTCATTTATTTACATTCTCTTATTTAAAATATGATATTAGAAAAGTCACCTTTGACTAATTTACATCACTGTCTTTTTAAAACGGTGATGTGTGTTTTCTGCTTTTATGCATTTGGTCTGTTTTGACCCAGAAGAAGTGCATAAAGTATAAAGTTGTTTTTTTTTTTAAGTGTTTTGTCCTTTAGATGTTATTTATAAACTAAGCGTATTTTTAACATAACATATAATAGTTTTGTGTGCGTGTAACCCGTAAATGGAGAAAGAAACAACTGACGACTGAATATCACTGCAATTGATTATTTATTGCCCATACTACCAGTGAAAACAAGTTAAAATAATGTACAGTGAAAGAAAAATATTTGTTTACAATGAATAAATGATGGGCGTCACGGTGGCGCAGTGGGTAGCACGATCGCCTCACAGCAAGAAGGTCGCTGGTTCGAGCCTCGGCTGGATCAGTTGGCATTTCTGTGTGGAGTTTGCATGTTCTCCCCGTGTTCGCGTGGGTTTCCTCCGGGTGCTCCGGTTTCCCCCACAGTCCAAAGACATGCGGTATAGGTGAATTGGGTAAGCTAAAATTGTCCGTAGTGTATGTGTGTGAATGAGTGTGTATGAATGTTTCCCAGTGATGGGTTGCAGCTGGAAGGGCATCCGCTGTGTAAAACATATGCTGGATAAGTTGGCGGTTCATTCCGCTGTGGCGACCCCAGATTAATAAAGGGACTAAGCCGAAAAGAAAATGAATGAATGAATAAATGATAATTTACCAGTTGTAGAGGAGGTAGTAGAGGTGCTTAAATCAAATAAAGCATGGCTGCCCACTGCTCCGGGTGTGTGTTCACTAACTGTGTGTGTGCACTTGGATGGGTTAAATGCAGAGCACAAATTCCAAGTATGGGACACCATACTTGGCCACACTACACTTCACTTCACTTCACTTCAATAAATATAACAAAACACACTAACTGTATTAAACAAACTAAACTAAATATCAAAAGAAAAGCATGAAAAGAAACATCTTCAACGTATCAAACGTCTTAACTAAACTACCCTAACTAAAAACCAAAACATAGACAAACCAGCACACTCTCCTGAACCTAATGAAATAATACAAAACTGAATCTGAGTGTTGTAAATGTATATCGCGCGACTTGCTCACTTCTACACCCTCTCCGAGGTATTACTTAAGAGCAGGGGTGCCCAAACTCAGTCCTGGAGGGCCGATGTTCTGCAGATTTTAGCTCCAACTTGCCTCAAGACACCTGCATGAATGTTTCTAGAAAGCCTGGTAAGAGCTTGATTAGCTAGCCCAGGTGTGTCTGATTGGGGTTGGAACTAAACTTTGCAGGACACCGGCCCTCCAGGAACGAGTTTGGGCACCCCTGCTCAAGAGTATCAGTTACTGGACGAGTTCACGAACAAACACATTGCAATCTCAATAGATTTTCAAGAGTTCACACTTAGCTGATGATTGATTATAAAGCTTGTTTAGCATGCTGTCCCGGGAGAGGGCCCTGAGCTCATAAGATCCTCGAGCCTGGGGCTCCCTCCCGTTTGCAAGGTAAGAGGGGAGTTTGAGCTCAGGTAGATCTCGAGAACTCCCCTGCTGTAGTAGCTAATGAACAGATAGTGATTGCTCTTACTAGATAGTGATAACTACTTACTAGGAGCATGTCTATGGTGCCGATTTGGATTAGTCAATTAACTTAAGTTGCGTGTTTTTGGACGGTGGGAGGAAACCGGGGGAAACCCACATGAGCACGGGGAGAACATGTAAACTCAGCACAGAAACGTCGGCTGGCTTGGTAAGGACTAGAACCAGTTACGTTCTTGCTGTGAGGCAACAGTGCTAACCACTGGACCACCTTGCCACCCATCTAGGAAAGGAGGAGGAGTAGGGGTAGAAGGGGGGATTCTTCAAAATGAAGATGGCTGTTATATGGAACTGAGGGTATTTATAGTGGCTTAGGAATCGTCTGATTGGTGAATCAGAAATTGGATAATGCAGGACCAGCCGCAAACAATCATAAGCACGTGATCCTCTCGAAATTAGTTTATAAATAAACTTCACTTAGACAAGAGCATTAATCACCAAATCAAAAGAAAACCAAATTTCTCTCAGACTAGTCCTCGCAAGAGAGACTGTCCTCACAGAGACCCGTTTACCACAAAGTCGAAGAAAAAGTGAGAGCAAGAGACCGCCTTTGCAGTTTGGGCTGGCTTTTTAAACGCTTCGCTGCCCAGCGATTGGTGGCACGATGCCAGCGTCAGCGCACATTTTTGAAATTGTGCATTACAAAAGCATGCGCATAACTGAGTAGGATAAACTTTTTATTGGATAAGAGAAGATGTGCATAAACTATGATGGAAACACTTTTCCCGAACAAATTCCACAAGGTCATGTGATTTTGCTATAAGAGATCATGTGATGATAAAAATGTGTGTGAATGGACAAACCAGCAGGCTGAGCACACTGTAAAACATCTGAAAAGTTGTGTTGGTCATTCTAAAATGCCTTAATTTCAGTATTAGTGTCTTTCATTCATTCATTTTTCTTCAGCTTAGTCTCAGATTTATCATCAAACACCACCACGTGTTCATTGCGTCGGCATTGTCTTCTGATGCGCAGGTCATTGCCATCTTGCGGAGGAGACGTTAAACCGAGGTCCTGACTCTCTGTGGTCATTAAAAATCCCATGGTACTTCTGGTAAAGAGTAGGGGTGTAACCCCGGTCTCCTGGCCGACTTCCCTCCACGGGCCTTTACCCATCATGGCCTCCCAATCATCCCCATCCACTGGATTGGCTCTATTGCTGTCTCTCCACTCCACCTATAGCTGGTGTGTGGTGAGCGCACTGGCGCCGTTGTCCTGTGGCTGCCGTCGCATCATCCAAGTGGATGCTGCACACTGGTGGTGGTGTGGAGAGACCCCCCCCTCATGATTGTGAAGCTCTTTGGGTGTATGGCCATACACGATAAATGCGCTATATAAATACATTACTTACTTACTTACTTACTTACTCATTTATTAAATAAAGAATAGATTCACGCAGCTTGTCCTACCGCAGCAAATTCAGTTTTTACTGTTGATATTTGGCACCAGTTCATCAGGAAGTGATGATTCTGTTCTCTTTGACTCATTGGATGGAAACACTGCTTTATTTGCATGTCTTTTATGCCCTATTCCAGTTTTGTGCATACATTTAATTCACATCTTTGGATGGAAAAGAGTCCGCTTACTGTATGGTCAATTCTGTCGTCATGTTCTACATTCCATAATGACTAATTTTACAGTGAAATTATAAATATTTTTTCAAATGAAATAGTTATCATGATCATGATCTTTATTCTTAGCAAAATATATAGAGTGATTTTCATTTTGTGCAGAATCCTGCAGCTCTACCTCAAATTGCACATTTTTCCCCCCCAGATTTTCTATAATATACTTTTGAATAGATCTAAACACGTGTTTGGGGTTATTTTGGAGCCAATATGTGTGGAGCACCTTTAGGTGTCAAAAAACGTAATAGTTGTGAAAAATAGTTGTTCTTCTGCCCATTTCTCAGATTTTTTGGCAACTGAATTGATAGAGTGGTCATGTACACATCATCATTTTTCTCAGAAAACATATTTCTAAAGGTGCTGTTGACTTGAAATTCTCACAGGTTGTTGATAACAGCCAAAGAAATCCATATATGCAAAGAAAACAAAACTTATTAGATTACAAATGCAGGTATGCATTATAAAATAAAATGACGCAGAGAAAAAGTATTGAACAGATGAAGAAAGGGAGGTGTAGTTCGGCAGTGAAAGCCCAGACAGCAGCTGAAATCTCTCAGTAGTTCTTCAGCAAGCCTCTGCCCTTCCTCAGTGTAAATGAATATCAGCTGCTTCAGTCCAACATCTACATTAGCAGGAGGATGAAGATCAAACCAGGGTGGACATTTCAGCAAGACAATGATCCAAAACACAGGCAAGGAGACTCTCAGATGCTTTCAGAGAAGGAAAATCAAGCTGTAGAACGGCCCAGCCAATCACCTGACTCAAATCCAATAGAAAATACAGAATAAAGCTCAGATCTGATAGACGAGACCCACAGAACCATCAAGATTTTGACACTCTGTTGAAGTCTGTGAGAAACCCACACCTGAGCAATGCATGTGACTTCAATCTCCAAATGAGAGGCGTCTTTAAGCTACCGTCACCAAAAAGCATTTTATATGAAGTATTAAATACATTTCAGTAGTTCAGTGCTTTCTCCTTCTGTCATTCCACTCTTATTACACATCACTCATCATTCAGATTTGTTTTGTTTTATTTTGATGTTTGTATTGTTTGGGTTTTTACCAAAATCTGGTTCAATTCCACGTCAGCAGCTCCTTTACAAATATTATTCCCAGGAAAAAACTGCTGTATCACTGTTGTTGCAAAATATCCCAAATGCGTTGTTATTAGTGTGCATTTCTGTGTTTGTAATCTCTTATTCTTCTTCTTGTTGTTGCAGAGACAGCGAGGACGATCATTCTCCATTACTGTATCCTCCTCCTTTCCGCCAGGTCATGAGGTGTGTGTGTTTGTGTGCGTGTGTGTTTCTCTCTTCTTTACACTCTTCATCTGTGTATTCCTGTCAATGTAACGTGTCTCTCTCTGATCTGACAGGCTTTGGGTTAACATTACCTAAGAGAGGTCAACCAGTCAGAAATCAAAAGTAGACTCAGACACGTACTCTCTCAAAGACACGGTGATTAGCTTGCATGGACGTTGGTGTTTTTTTTGTTGTTGTTGGAGAGTAGCTCTTGTGTGCGTTTGGACCTGTCTGAAGTGCTTTTCCTAGCTAAACCGTGTGCTTTTTTATTTGAATAGGAGTGGGTGTATGGTAGGACGTGGGGTTAGTGGGTGCTGGAAACGTCTTCTTCTCCATTTGATGATTGTGCACAGCTTGACTTGTACTGTTTTGATATTCATTTGAACAGGTGTTTCAGTGTTTTTGGTGTTGAAGGGCGCCAACCAAACAACTCACAGCTTGCATGTTGCAGTGTATCTCATGTGTTCTTTGGTTTTTACTAATGAATCCTTTATATTTTCCTCAGTGTTGTAAAATTTGCAGGAATTTTGGCACCAATTCTGTATTTTAAGTCTTACAAAGGACTTAGCACTTAGTAGGGTTTTAATAGAGTGTAAAAATATTTATTGATCCGCTAACAAGCATAATAATACACCTCAAACACAAATATTAGGCATATTAATCATACTGTTTTTATTGAATTGCACTATGCATTGCATTATGCTGTCGGTAATTGGCCTACACATTACAATACACCACACAATTACCTTACACATACTGTAGCATTACGCATTAAAGTATTGCATTGCATATCATTATGCATTTAAGCCTTGCATTATGTCTTTACACATTAAAGCATTGCCTTTCATGTCATACACGTTACATATGTCACTGCAAATTCAACAATTGCATTATCCATTGCATTGGGCATTCAAACAAGCATTGTATTACACTCTCATTACACATTAAAGCATTACAAATCTTTACGAATTAAAGCATTGCATTTCATATAGTTACATATTAAAGCACTGAATTGCATATTAAAGCACTGAATTGCATCACACTTTTATGCATATGGCAATACAAATTCAACAATTTGCGTAATGCATTGCATTGGGGATTCAAACAAACAGTGCATTACGCTCTACATAAAGCATTATGCACAGAATTATTTCATTTCGCACTACGCTACGCATTGCACAAATGCTTTGAAGCAAATTTTATTAACCACTGCATTATGCATTGGGTTAGTAATACATATCAGAATGCATATAATAATAATACATATAATACATATCAACATGTGACAGCTGAATGTTTTTGATCATGCACTGATGTAAAGAATATTTTTAACTTTGAAAAAAACCACAGTATTTATCTTTATCTTTCTATTGACGGATCCAGCAGAGAGTTACTTCTGTCCTTCTAAGAAGATTCAGTGAAGTCCTACTAATCCCTCAGTGGACTGAAAAATATTTATTGATTCGCTAACAAGCATGATAATACACCTCAAACACAAATATTGGGAAACAGGAGCGTTACAAATGAATTGAACAGTTTTAATTGAATTTATTTGTCAGTGCATTGCACTATGCATTCCATTATGCTGCTAATAATTGCACTATACACTGCATACAAGTATTCCACTATGCAGTCCATTACAAATTGTGCTGTGCATTGCATTATATATTTTGTAATGTATATAAGCACAGCATTACACATATCATTACACATTAAAGTATTGCATTACATATCTTTATGCATTTAAGCATTGCATTACATATCATTACACAGTAAAACATTGCATTTTATAACTTTAGTATTAAAGCATTGCATTACATATCATTACAAATTAAAGCATTGCACATAAAAACATTGCATTGCATATCATTATGCATTTAAGCATTGCATTACATGTCATTATTCATTAAAGCATTGCATTTCATATCTGTAGGTATTAAAGCATTGCGTTACATATCATTACAAATTAAAGCACAGCATTGCATATCATCACACATTAATGCAATGCAAATGCATTGGGCATTCAAACAAACATTGCATTACGCTCTACATTACATGTAGCATTATGCACTGAATTATTTCATTTCGCATTACACTAAGCATTGCACAAATGCATTGAAGCATTTTTTTGCATTAGGCATTGCTATAGTTATACACATAATACATGTGACAGATGATCGTTTTTGATCATGTACTGATGTAAAGAATATTTTTGATTGTGAAAAAGACCCCCACAGTATTTAACTTTAGCTTTCTACTGACAGATCCAAGTGTTACTTCTGTCCTTCTAGTAAGATTCAGTGAACTCCTACTAATCCCTCAGTGGACTGAACTAATAGAACAGCTGCAGTGAAGCACACAGCGGCATTCAGAGCCTTCAGGAGACGACAGGTGTTCAGAGACACCAGAGATCAGCCCTCTGTTTCTGGGATTTGCAAAGTTCCTTAAATTAGCCCTGAACTCTGGCAAGCCCCAAATGTTCGGGACATGAAGAAGGAAAATATGTTGCCATCGCAGCTTAGTAACTCTGGGGTATTTTTAACAATGACAAGCTCAGGGTTAGACTGCCTTTTATCCCAAGTTCATTTTTATAAATACTGTGTTAAATCTCATCGGGTCTGTGTTTCTGCACTGATGCAAATGGGGCCTGCTGGGATCTCTGAGATAAGTTATGGAAATCAGTTATGGTAGTTATGGAAGGTTATTTTGATCACAGAATAAAAAATCAGAAAAGCGAAGAACAAAAGTGTGAATTCAGACACAACGAATCTGAGGATGTCTGAAGCGCGAGATGCAGAATCAAAATTCAAAGACAAAAGTAGAAATTTGCAAATGTAACTCAGAACTCTAAGAAAAGGTAAAAATTCTGTAACTTAGAATTTTAAGTGAAAATGAAGAATTCTGAAATGTAACTTCCATTGAAAACTTCCATGTAACTTCCATTCCAATGGAAAATTCCAAGAAAAAAGTTGCATTTGTGAGACATAAACTCAGTACTCCATGAAAACAGTCAGAATTCTGAAATGTAAGTTCAGGAAAAGGTAAAAATAATAATAATAATTATAATAATCTCAAATGCAACTCCGAGATCCAGGGGGAAAAAGTCAGGATTCAGAAAAAGGTTAAAAAAAATAAAAAAAATAAAAACAAAATTGAAATGCAACTCTGAGATCCAGAAAAAAAAGTCAGAATTCCAAAATGTAACTCAAAATTGCAAGAAAAAAGTTAGAACTCTGAAATGTAACTCAGAAAATAGTAAAACAAAAATCTGAAATGCAACTTAAAGTTACAAGAAAAAAAACAACTCAGAATTTTGAAATGTTACTTAAACTTCCAAGAAAAAAGTTGGAATTATGAAAATAACTCGATCCAGAAATTGTTTTAAAACGTAACTAAGAATAATTTTAAAAAGCTGCATTTGATGTAAAGATGTATTTTAAAATGTAACTCAGAATTACAAGAAACAAAAAGTCAAACTTCTGAAATGTGACTCTGATTTCAGAAAAAGGTAAAATAATAATAATAATAATCATAATAATAATCATCATAGGGCGACGCGGTGGCGCAGTGGGTAGCACGTTCGCCTCACAGCAAGAAGTTCGCTGGTTCGAGCCTCGGCTGGGTCAGTTGGCATTTCTGTGTGGAGTTTGCATGTTCTCCCCGTGTTGGCGTGGGTTTCCTCCGGGTGCTCCGGTTTCCCCCACAGTCCAAACACATGTGGTATAGGTGAATTGGGTAAGCTAAAATTGTCCGTAGTGTATGAGTGTGTATGAGTGTTTCCCAGTGTTGGGTTGCAGCTGGAAGGGCATCCGCTGCGTTAAACATATGCTGGATAAGTTGGCAGTTCATCCCGCTGTGGCGACCCCAGATTAATAAAGGGACTAAGCCGAAAAGAAAATGAATGAATGAATGAATGAATAATCATCATCTCAAATGCAACTCCAAGATTCAGGAAAAAAAGTCAGAATTCCAAAATATAACTCTGTAATTCTGGAAATAACTCGATCCAGAAAAATGTTTGAAATGTAACTAAGAATTAAAAATAAAAAGTTGCGATTGTTAGATGTAAACTCGGTATTGAAAGGAAAAAAAAGTCACATTTTAAAAATATAACTCAGAATTACGGGCGTCGCGGTGGCGCAGTGGGTAGCGCTCTCGCCTCACAGCAAGAAGGTCGCTGGTTCGAGCCTCTGCTGGGTCAGTTGGTGTTTCTGTGTGGAGTTTGCATGTTCTCCCCGTGTTGGCGTGGGTTTCCTCCGGGTGCTCCGGGTTTCCCCCACAGTCCAAACACATGCGCTATAGGGGAATTGGGTAAGCTAAATTGTCCATAGTGTATGTGTGTGAATGAGAGTGTATGGGTGTTTCCCAGTGATGGGTTGCAGCTGGAAGGGCATCCGCTGCGTAAAACATGTGCTGGATAAGCTGGTGGTTCATTCCGCTGTGGCGACCCCAGATTAATAAAGGGACTAAGCCGAAAATGAATGAATAATAATAATTTCTGAGATCCAAGGAAAAAAAAGTCAGAATTCCAAAATGTAACTCAGACATCCGAGAAAAAAAAACTATTCTGGAAATAACAAAAAATAACATTTGAAATGTGACTCAAAATATTATGAAGAAAAATCTACGTTTCAGCTCAAACTCCAAATATATAACTAATCTCGGAATTCTGAGATAAAGAGTCTGAATTGTGAGATATAAACATAAAAATATGAGGAAAAAGACATAATTGTGAGATTAAAAGTTGCAGTTGCCTTATAAATGTATTTCATGGTTGAAATAATCTTGCACATAGATACACCACACTGTAAAAATATCCATAAATTAGCAGTTTTCTGTGTTTTGTGATTGATGTTTTTATTTTCCCCTGTTTATTTCTGCTCTTGAATTGCATTATGGGATCTTGATCTTTTTTCCAACTACTTGTAACCTTAAGAAGCTAATAGTAATAGTTTGCAGTGCTATATTGCCTGGGTTGGTGTTGTTTATTACGCTACAGAAACCTTGTAATTTTGTAACCTTGTTATTTTACACACTTATTTCTCTAGATATTATTACGTTGAGTAATGAAGTTTGCACTGCGCGCTCGCGGATTTTAAATCTTTTTTTGGTGCGTTAATCTTGTCAATATTATTCAAAAGGTCATGATTCGCACTCATTTATTAATTGATTAGTAATTGCTTAATATAGTTTTTCTTTTCTTTTACGTTCTCAGGTGATACAAAAACACAAACGTTTCGGCACAATGCCTTCTTCAGTGTGTGACACAATCCTCTCACTCCACCCCCTTTATCCCACAATCAATCACACTACGTCATTAATTATCTCATTTTCATTTCAAAAACTATAAATTAACCACATATAAATATTTACCTTCACCTACATATAGATATTATTACACATTATATTATTTCAAAACACTAAAATGTCATTAAAAGTCACTTTGTTAAACCGTAGAGTTGCATTTTCAACATCAGAAGTGGACAGAGCAGAGATCAACATCCCATAATGCAATTCATTTACAGTGTATAAACCATGTAATAAACTTCATTAAGTGGTTTACAGTGGATGATCAGCTCAGATGCGTGATGGAGCGTGTGTGTGTGTGTGTGTGTGTGTGTGTGAGTGTGTGGCATCAGAACTGGGTTAAAGTGTTGTGCATGTGTGTTTCTGCTTTTACGAGGGCAGAAATAGCCGTAGTGCAGGCTGTTCTGTCACTCCCGCAGACTGACAGCGAGGACTGAGGACACTTTTAACTCCAGCACCTGTTGTTTGTGCACGTTTGTTCAAAACTCCCATCAAATCTGCCCGGCAACACCGATCTCAGAGTCTCAAAGGGGGATTTTCCCTGCAGTTTGACTGGTGCTGCTTGTGGATCACTAACTTTCTTTTTTAAATGTCCATTTAAATCAAGAGTTGTTAGTATATAGGTGTGAAATGATTGGCAGATGAAGAATGTTTCTCTTTTATTTGTAAATAAAGAAATACAAATAGAGGGAGAAGATCAAAATAAAACATACAAAGTGAAGAGTATTCACTTGATGATCTAAATGACTAAAGTAAATGTATGAGTGTGTGTGTGTGTGAATGTGAGAGTGTATGGGTGTTTCCCAGCACTGGGTTGCGGCTGAAATGACATCCGCCGCATAAAACATATGTCAGAGTAATTATCGGTTCCTTCCGATGTGAAGGCCGCTCATAAATCAGGGAGTAAGCTAGTACTAAGATAGTGAGTGAGGAGTGACTTATAAAGGTTGTATGAATTACATTGTTACGCTGACAAACAGCTGCATCAGTTCTTTGCATTAAGTCTTTGAAAATGTGCTTCCATAGATTTTAGAGGACCACAATGTGATCACAAAGTGTTGACAATGTGTTGAGTTCTGAAACTCACAGGATGTTTTACAGTATTGTGACCTCTTGTATGTCAAAAGATCAATTTTGCTCCCTTTTAAAAATCCTCCTCATCAGTGAGTTAAAGTTGCCATGAAACAGAAGTTAAGATTGTCCTTTTTTACTCCATCATGATGTACATCCACATAAACATGAGAAAACAAATGTATGGCGGTGCATGATTTCGTCCTTTGAGAACCAATTGGATTGTTAGAAGATGGGTGTTACTAACAAAATTAAGGAAGATTGACGAATGGATGAAGGCAGAGCTGATAAACCCGCACCAAAAGACTGATAGGTCCTCCCTAAAGGACCGATAGACCCACCCTAAAGAACTGATAACACCGCCCCTAAAGGACTGATAGACCTGCCCTAAAGGACTGCTAGACCCGCCGTAAAGGACTGATAGCTCCTCCCTAAAGGGCTGATAGCTCTGCCCTAAAGGACTGATAACCCTGCCCCTAAATGACT
>CAIGQV010019804.1:193863-212908 GCA_903798115.1 Danio jaintianensis | reverse complement strand
TGTAATTGTGGATAAAAGCCTTTGAAACGTATGAAGTGCTTGTAATTATATTTCAGGACATCACAGAAACAACTGAAACAAAGATCTAAAAGCAGTTTAGCAGCAAACTTTGTGAAAACTAATATTTGTGTCATTCTCAAAACTTTTGGCCACGACTGTAAACAAATAACAAAAACATCGCAAGAGGACTGTAAATATACAATAGATAAAAAAATTGTAAAAATGAAAAGAGAAAAGAAATACTAAAAGTTACGAAAATACAAAATGTACAAAAAAATCTAAATGTAAATGTAATCCAAAAGTAGTCAGATTATGTTACCATAAAAATAATCTAAATGTTATCATAAAAGTATTCTAGATATAATCCAAAATAGTCAGACTACATTACCATAAAAGTAATCTAAATGTAATCTGAAAGTAATCATTACAGTGTCTATAAATGTGTAATATAACAGATTACAGTATATTATTACAAATGTTCTCATGTAATCTGTGATGAGTAACTGGTTACATTTCATCAGTAATCCTGCATCTCTGTCTGTCATGTGTTGTTGTGCAGGACTCTGGAGAGTGAAGATCTGCGTAAAGACTTTATTTCTCCGCCAGTTGCGCTCGATGGTGTCCCTCTGGTTTATCCTGAAGCCGATCAGCCCTGGATCGGCCGACGCATTGATTACCTGCTGTATCGAGAGAAATCTGTGCACAGAACTGTGAATTTGAGCTCAACAATCACCTTTCTCTGCTCTAATGTTGAACCAAAAAATAACTTACTTCTAAAATAAACAGTAGGAAAATGCATAAATTATTATTATTATTACTACTACTACTACTACTACTACTACTAGGGCTGCACAATATATACTTTCAGCATTATTAATTTAATTTGCAAGTTAATTTGTAATTAAGTTCCAAGATATGCAATGTGGAGTGACACGGTGGCTCAGTGGTTAGCACTGTGCCCTCACAGCAAGAAGGTCGCTGGTTCGAGTCCCGGCTGGGTCCGGTTTCCCCCACAGTCCAAACACATGCGCTATAGGGGAATTGATGAACTAAATTGGCCGTAGTGTATGAGTGTGTGTGAATGTGAGAGTGTATGGGTGTTTCCCAGTACTGGGTTGCAGCTGGAAGGGCATCCACTGTGTAAAACATATGCTGGAATAGTTGGTGGTTCATTCCGCTGTGGTGACCCCTGATAAATAAAGGGACTAAGCCGAAGGAAAATGAATGATAAGCACTGTTAAGTCTGGATTATAGTTGACCAGGGGTCCGTTCTTAAAATGTGGATTACTCAATTAGCTGGATTTGGTTATTGACGATTTGACACAATCCAGGATCGTTTCGTTCCTCAAAACTCATCCCAGAGTTGTTGTCATAGCAACAGGTCTGGTAGTTCGAACCTTCTCAGGAGCAGCAGCTTATTTCATGTAAACAGGATTAGATCGGGCCATTTGAAGTGGTACTGAAAGTATGAACCAAGTGCTGACATTTTCTTACAGTAGTAACGTATAGGTTATATACACTGGGGAAAATAGTAAAATAGTTTTGAAAAATTATATATGAAACTGTTATGCAATCTACACTCCGAAATAAAAGTACAAAAACTGTCATGGGGTGTTCTCTCCCTAAAGAGAACATTTATTAATATGGACTTTTTAGATACAAAAGCGTACTATTTTAAGGTACCGACCCAGCTTTAGTACAATTTGTGTATGATAATAGACATGGCCAATATTCTCGTTAGGAATAATAATATGTGCAGTCATGCACACGTTTTGACAGCTGATATGCTGGTGATTTGATGCTTCGCAAAAGTTGCAGACACCTTTACCGCTTTTTTGATGCAAAATTAATTTAATTCATTCATTCATTCATTCATTTTTCTTTGGCTTAGTCCCTTTATTCATCAGGGGTCGCCACAGCGGAATGAACCACCAACTTATCCAGCATATGTTTTACACAGCGGATGCCCTTCCAGCTGCAGCCCAGTACTGGGTAACATTCATACACACTCATTCACACACATACACTACGGCCAATTTAGTTAATCAATTCCCCTATAGCGCATGTGTTTGGACTGTGGGGGAAACCGGAGCACCCGGAGGACACCTGCTGTGCTGTCAGCCAATCGTTGCATTGCTGATCATGATTTCGAGGATCGATAGATCTGTCTTTCACAACGCACGCAGCAATCTCAGATCAGTTCATCCAGACATTTTAATCTGATTCGCGAACTTGCTTGAAGAACCAAATTAGCCAGAGGTCAGTTATCAGGATTAAAAGATCCAGGATCTGCCAAATCATCTTAGATCATTTAAGTGAGGTACAATGAACGGACCCCAGGAGCTAAAGAATTGTATTTAATTACTGTATATATATATGTAATTTAAAAATAAAATATCACAATATCAGATTTCTCCAGAATCGTGCAGCCCTAACTACTACTGCTAACATTAATAATATATGCATTTTTCCTACTGTTTATTTATATTATTGTTATTATTGTTAATCAATGCATTTATTATAATAAACATTATAAAACAATATGATAGTATTAAACAAATAGCAGTTTAACTCTTATATTCTTGTATTTTAAATGAAAGTCTCAGCACTGATGGATCTGTTATTTATCTTTCATTCATTCATTGATTTGTTTGTTTGTTTTTGTCTTGTTCAGGAAGTGGAAGAGCTGACATATGTGACTCAGCTGGCCGGACTGACGGATCATATACCTGTGGGCTTCAGACTCTCAGTGTCTCTGGATTCAGAGCAGAACTGAAGATCATTACAACACCACCTCTGATCAGCTGTTCACTCAAATAATTCACCCAAAATCTGCATTTTGTTATTATTCATTCCCTGTCGTGTGGGTTTAGAATGACAAGAGCGGGAGTCAATAATTCTGGGTGAATTATTTTCTTCAAAATGCATCAGTGTGTAAGGAAAGATAATAGTTTTTTTAATGCTCGGCATGTGGAGAAGCACCAAATATCACTTTATAATTCACTATATGAACAAAAGCAATAGTTTCTGACACTCTCTCCTATGCATTACACACACACAGGCTTCAATTCTGTTTTCTATGACACTTTTTCATGACACCACAGAATGATTTTGGAAATATATTTTAATAAAAGGGTAGAAGTGTTTTTCATAACATGCGTCTCTTTGAGTTTTGTTCTCTTATTGTGTATTCTGACTATATTAAGCAGGAATTATTATATTGAGTTGGTCTTTGTTGAATCATAACTATCTGAAATTAGCTATCAAAAACTAGCCAGTAGCTAGCTCTCTGCAACTCTCACGTGGTCGCCCACTGAAGCTAAGCAGGGCTGCACCCGGTCAGTATCTGGATGGGGGACCACATGGGAAAGCTAGGTTGCTGCTGGAAGTGGTGTTAGTGAGGCCAGCAGGGGGCACTGAACCTGTGGTCTGTGTGGGTCCTAATGCCCCAGTATAGTGAAGGGGACTCTATACTGTTCAGTGAGTATAGTATATACTAACTACGTTAAACCGAGGTCCTGACTCTCTGTGGTCATTAAAAATCCCAGGATGTCCTTCGAAAAGAGTAGGGGTTTAACCCCGGCATCCTGGCCAAATTTGCCCACTGGCCCCTGTCCATCATGGCCTCCTAACCATCCCCATATCATAATTGGCTTCATCACTCTGTCTCCTCTCCACCAATCAGCTGGTGTGTGGTCTGGCGCAATATGGCTGCCGTCGCCTCATCCAGGTGGATGCTGCACACTGGTGGCGGATGAGGAGATTCCCCCCAATGTGGAAAGTTTTGAGTTTCCAGAAAAGCACTATATAAATGTTTTAATTATTAATTAATATTGTTAATGATTATTATTATTAAAATTATTATATTCAGTACTATCAAAAATAACATCTTTAATAATACATATTTACATTAAAGGACAAGACTGCAGGCGACAATATTGTTTTTTTCACGTACCTGGCAATTTTGAGATTGTTGTGATTTGTTTAATGTAAAGAGACCATTCAAAAATTCTAAGTATTTCTTTTAGAACTATAAATTTGTGTCTGTAGACTTTAATTACAAACATATTTTTCTAAAAACAATTTGTGTGATAATATACAACATTTTGTCTTTTTTTGTGTAGTGTTTTTTAAATTATGGAGTGATTAAGGTAAAATGTGAAATCCTCTCTGTAAAAAAAAAAGACTAATATATCAAATAGCAAATATTTTATTTAGTTGATACAGAAAAATAAGCAAATTAGTGAATATTTAACTAATCAACCCCTCATTTCATATTGAAATAGTTTATACAGTTGATGTTTAAAGATAAAATTATACATGTTGGTTTATAAAAAAAACTGTTTTAAATGATAACGATTTTATTGACTGTTTATATATTTTTTCGATATATTGTTATAGGTTTTCACTATCCGATCATTTTCAAATATTTAATTATGTTTTTATCTACAAATGCATACAATTTTATTTACACACTGTCTGGCTTTTATTTTGAAACTACATCAGCCTAGTGAGTGTCTTTTCGAGCGTAACGATTTCCGGCTACACGGGCTCTAGTCGAGTATGGCGGCGTCGGGAGAGGTAACGTATTTCGTCGTGAACAACATTCCCGGCCGGTTCCGATCCGCGGATCTCAGGAATTATTTCAGCCAGTTTATAGAGAGCGGAGGATTCGCGTGTTTTCATTACCGGCACCGGCCGGAGCTGCGCGTCCCGAGCGCAGCTGGAGAAGCCCGGCCTGCGGCTCCTGTTGACGGTAAACAGTGGAGCTCCTGCTGCTGTGTAGTGTCGGTTCGAGCGCAGGAATCAGACAGATTCATCAGGATGTACTCCGGGAATCAGTGGATCGACTCTTCGGGAAACTGGCTGAGGAATACCTGCTTAATCCGGAGAGTCAGAGTGTCCGAGCAGAGCGGTGAGTGACAGAATAAAAGACCCATGTTTACCAGCAGTTGCAGGTTCTTCTGACTTCACCTCAATGGTTCGAGTCCCGGTGTTGTATCTGGCACCAGCAGGGATTCTTGGTGGGGAGAGTGAGTAAATATCCACCTCAATATCACGGCTGAGGGGATTCTTCGAAACCTCAACTATTATATGTTTCTTTAAAACATATTTTTAACATTTAGTTTTCATTTTTTAAACAAGTTTATATTATGTTATATTAAATTATTTTAGTAAGTTTAGATTTATGTATTTCTGTAATTAAAATTAAACATAAAAATTTTCTTTAATATCTTTAAAAATGAATAAAATAAGAAATAAATGAAAAGAAATGAATGAGTTTTTCAAAATAATGTATTATTTTGTGTTTGTAATTTAAATAAAAACCGTCATGAATGATTTACATTTTTTTTACATTTCGCTTTAAATTAATATTAAAATCTGAATGTAATCAAAATCTGCTCATCTGCCTCCACTCTGGACCAGCAGACCTTTTCTGATGACTCTGATTGGGCAAAATTTGCTTAGCCACACCCCTTCAACTGTAAGTTTGCTGCAAGTGAAAGATGAGAAGCGGAGCTCAAAAATAAACCCCGCCCCCTACTCAATATTCAGTTTCAGTTCGAGGTCATCTTACTAAAATAAAACACAAACTTTAATATTATTATAAATTCATTTTAAGCAGTGGTGTGTGTGAGGTTTCTGATGTTGCGTAAGGTCCATGTTGCATCATAATAATCATCATACTGTATTTTATCTTCTTTTGTAGATTGTGATTTATTCCCGTATAAGACGAAGGCGGAGCTGCGACGACACGTGGCCCAATCAGAGCAGTTCACAGAGAGTGACCTGCGGAGCCTGCCGGAGCTGAACCCGCCCTCGCTCATGCCGTCAGGGAACGTGGGAACGCCGGTCTCTGTGTTCCTGCAGCTGATCCAGTCCTGCCGCCTGCCGCCGCGGCTCATCCGCAAACTGGGGCTCACCTTCCCCAAAACTGGCTCCAACCGCAGATACGGCAACGTGCCCTACCAATACTACAACACTAGAGTCATGACGCCTGCGGAGGAGAGCGTGTTCACTGCAGGAGGAGTCGAGATCAAAGGACACGCCCACAGGGACACGCCCACAATATCACAAACAAAACAGGACACGCCCACAAACTCACACAGAACGCGGGAAACGGCCACAGCATCACAAACAAAACATGATACGCCCACAACCTCGCACAGAACACAGGACACGCTCACAGCATCACAAGCAAAACAGGACATGCCTACTACCTCATACATAGTACAGGACACGCCCACAGCAACACAAAGCAAACAAGACACCCCCACAACGTCATGCATAATGCAGGACACGCCCGCAACCTCACAAACCATACAGGACACGCCCGCAACCTCACAAACGAAACAATTAAACATACCCACAACCTCACGCATAATACAGGACACACCCACATACACAGAAACAATACAGGACATGCCCACATACACACAAACACTGTATGAGGACACGCCCTCTCCACCTGTCAATCAACAGTCTCAGGAAGAAGAAAGTGAAGAGGAGCTGTCAGGCCCTGATGATGTGAGTTAAACCTGCATTTGATTTAAAGTTTTATATAATATTATTTAAAATTTATATGACAGTAGTGATTATGGCACTGTCAAATAACACATGCATATATATATTTGTTATATATGCTCAGTTGTAAGAGCAACAAATAATAACTTGACTTCTAGTTGATCATTTGGAAAAGTGGCAGAAGGTGGATTTTTCCCATGAATCATCTGTTGAACTGCATCCCGATCATCACAAATACTGCAGAAGACCTACTGGAACCCGCATGGAGCCAAGATTCTCACAGAAATCAGTCAAGTTTGGTGAAGGAAAAGTCATGGTTTGGGGTTACATTCAGTATGGGGGCGTGCGAGAGATCTGCAACATCAACAGCCTGAGGTATCAAGACATTTGTGCTGCCCATTACATTACAAACCACAGGAGAGGGCAGATTCTTCAGCAGGATAGCGCTCCTTCTCATACTTCAGCCTCCACATCAAAGTTCCTGAAAGCAAAGAAGGTCAAGGTGCTCCAGGATTGGCCAGCCCAGTCACCAGACATGAACATTATTGAGCATGTCTGGGGTAAGATGAAGGAGGAGGCGTTGAAGATGAATCCACAGAATCTTGATGAACTCTGGGAGTCCTGCAAGAACGCTTTCTTTGCCATTCCAGATGACTTCATTATTCAGTGATTTGAGTCATTGCAGAGATGTATGGATGCAGTCCTCCAAGCTCATGGAGTCACACACAATATTCATTCTGTTTCCACTGCACCATGACTTTATATTCTATACTGGACATTATTTCTGTTCAGTGACGAGACTTCTAAGCAAAGTCAGACCTTACTGTGATAATTAAATCATTCAAAATCAAGGCATGATCATATTTTATTGTGGTAAAATAAGCGTAATCTAGAGGCCTTTGCCTTTCATATAAGACACTTCTGATGCCAAATGATGAACTAGAAGTCAAGTTATTATTTGTTGCTCCTAAAACTTGGAGAGGCGACAAGACTTTGGTCAGGTAGTGTATATCAGCAGTGTTTAAGTATGTGCTCAAATTCGATACTTTTGATAACCCTAATATATATATGGATATAGGATGATGACCGCTGTGAGGAGTGGGAGCGTCACGAAGCTCTTCACGAAGACATCACAGCTCAGGAGAGAAGCAAAGAGCGTCTGTTTGAGGAGGAGATTGAGCTGAAGTGGGAGAAAGGAGGATCAGGACTCGTCTTTTATACCGACGCTCAGTTCTGGCAAGAGGAGGAGGAAGGAGGTACAGCAGATGCACTTACACCTCTGTTTTACACTATTAAAGTCTGCAGGAAATCATAATTCACGATGTTTGTTGATGTTCAGTTACATGGACACCAATACTCAGATTTTAATACGATCAAGACAATACTCTAAATTAAGAGTCTACCATGTAAACAGAGAAATGACATGAAAATGACATGAAACGTTGGATAGCATGGTGACGAAATGGCGTTAATTGATCTATGTGCTATAACATGTCAAACGGAAACATTCTAAAAGCAACTCATGTGAAGCAATTCATATTATCGCCTTGTTTAAATCGCCCTAAATAATTTGATTACTGACCTCCATGTAAATGTAGTCAGTGTTAGTCCTAAAGGGAACAATGAGTCTGACTTGGTGAACTTGACTGATTAGGTGAAATATGCTTAGCCACGCCCCTTCAGCTGTCAAAACTCCGCCCCCTACTCAATATTCTGCTTCAGAATCATACTGAAGTAATAAACAGGAAAGCTTAAAGATAGCGCTTTATTTTTGTTTCAGTAGTAATGTCAGATTTTTTCTTTAAGACAAGATTAATTTTTGTCTTTATAAAACACAAATGCACGTTGTTTTAAAGTGTAAGGTTCGTTATATTGTTTTCATATAATTTGTTTGCACAATTAAGGTTAAAAATAAATGTTTATTTCTTAAAATTGAATTAATAGTTTGATGTTTCAACACAAGGTTTTTATAATTAAATTATATCTGACATGACATATAGCGGGAAGGGCATCCGCTGCGTAAAACATATGCTGGATAAGTTGGCGGTTCATTCTGCTGTGGCGACCCCTGATTAATAAAGGACTAAGCCGAAAAGAAAATGAATGAATGAATGACATATAGCTTTTTGTTCCAATTAAAATGTAAATTAATGTAAATATTCATGTTTTTAACAATTAAATAAGTCTAAATGTGATTGATTTATTATTTTAATGTCTACGTTTTTCACAACTACGTTAAATCCGTGTTTTTACTTTTTTAAATGGTGACTTATGGTGATGCCTTTTGTTATTAGAGTTGAATATAATGCTGAATGTGGATTATTTAGTGTATTTTTGTCTTTGATTTCCTCCAGATTTCGACGAGCAGACGGCAGATGACTGGGACGTGGATATGAGCGTTTATTATGACAAAGGTAAACTGAGCTCTGTGTGTGTGTGTGTATCTGCGTCTCTCTCTCTCTCTCTCTGTGTCTGTGCAGGACATTAATATGTGATTTATTTATTTGTTTCTCTTCAGACGGTGGCGATATGGACTCCAGAGCTTATGTGCGCATGCGTTCTGAACAGAGGCTGCGGGACGGCCTGACAGATGCACACACACACGCACACATCGGCAGCTTCGAGAGGTTTACTAAGGTCAGTTCAGTGTAATTAATCGAATTTTAATTGATATTTTTGCTTCCAACGATTATGAAAAAACATTAATAGAGATAAAACGATTATTGAGCATAAATAGTCCCCACTTTAGATTAGGTCACAAAACTGCATGAAGTTGTGTTAATAAAGCATTTATTGACATACAGAATAGCTATTACTATATGCCTGAGTAATACAATATATAAATGTTGATTTGAGTAGTTTATTTATCATTTACTTACTCATTTTGAATGAAAACCACCAACTACTCTTAAAGGTGCTGTATGTCAGTTTTTGACTCTTCTAAAGCATAAAAATACCATAGTATGTTTGCAGATATTCAGAAACATGCTCAGTGAACATTCTTGTTTATCTGAAAAACAGTGCTGAAGTCAGATATTCTGCTTTGAAAATGCGTTACGTGCCGGAACGGCTGTCTTTGTTTTGGTCCTTTTAACCCGCCCACTGCCACTTTATTCAATTCAATTCAATTCAATTTAAGTTTATTTATATAGCGCTTTTCACAATGTAGATTGTGTCAAAGCAGCTTAACATAATTCTAGTAAAGTCCAGATTTCAGAGTTGAAGTTCAGTGTAGTTTAGTTCAGTGTGGTTTAAATTTCACTGCTGAAAGTTCAAACACAAAATAAATAAATAAATAAATTGGCTTAATACTTTAGCCAATTATATTTCAGCACTCCGAGTTGCCTTGGTGGAAAGCAGCATATTTCATTCATTCAGTCAGGAAGGCTCTTAAAGCATGCGTCCGTGACTAAAATGTGACCTCCGGTGGACAGTAGCAAACTCCAAAATGAGACGCAGATTCAGAGTTCCACATGAGGTTATTAATTAGCAAATAATATAAATATTACGAGCGTAAACATTAGGTGAGCAGGTTACATTGTAACCCCGTATCCTAACAACACGCTACGTGACAAGATTTGCAGTGATGAGCAATTTGGCTGTTTGCGCCAAACGAAACAGGACAGAAATTTAAATACAGCCATTCAGAAGCACAGAATATGCACCCACTGCACTCCAGCGAAATGGTAAGGTTTATAATCTAATTAATACATATTAAACCTCTTTAACATTATTAAATGTAGATGCTGAATCACTGATATGTGTTGGCTTGCACTGAGTCACAGTTCTGAAGTTCAGTTTCATTCGGTTTATTTTATTTTCAAGATCTGAGGTGAACTATCTGCTTCAGTAGTATGGCAATACATGTCATGTAAAATGTCAGTCAAACTCACATTATTAATATATTTAAATCAGCCTATTGGCTTGATAGTCAGGCACGCTCCTGTTGATGTGTCAATCTGGCAATCTGCGCTTGCATGGAGTCTTCGGGGGAGGGGCTGAGTGAATGTGTTTTGAAGCAGCAGTGCAATACCTAGTTCAACCACTGGGTGTCAAACTTACATACTGCACCTTTAAATACAAATTGTTTGTAAATAATGCAATATTTATTTAAGTAGTGAAAAATTAATCATTAACAAAGTATGAAAGTGCAATTATTAAAAACATTATGCATGTGCTTATAAGTAAAGAACAGCATTTGTAGCTGTATTTATAAACTGCGTACTAATGTCTTCGAGTTAATGCTTGACAATTGTTGAATTCATTATTTTCTAATGCTTAATAAATGATTCATAGTGTGCAGTTATTATAAAGTGTTACCAGAGACGCTAACAGTAGTCATCTATTAGCCCGAGATCTGCCTAAATGAGCAAATACATGCAAAAATGTGTCAAAACGTGGCACTGATGGTCATTATTCACATTTAACCCTTGTTTTTTATGTAATAACTGATAAGTTGAGATCATCAGTTGCGAGTGGCAACTGATAAGTTGCCACTCGCTCCTGTTGGTGTCGTCAATCTGGCAACCTGCATGTGGGAAAAAAAACCTCCAATATTTTGAATGTGGACTGCAATACCTTGTTCACCCTCTAGGTGTCACTCCTGCATGCTGCACCTTTAAGTAGTCAAGTAGTCCAATTCTGTATTGAGTAATTAAATTACTTTTAGATGGTAATTATTATAGTAATTTAAATACAATTTTACTGGTGTATCATGTAATTGGTAATTACTTTTCCTGAAGTAACTTTCCAAATCCTGCTGCTTTGTGTGTGTGCGCGTGTGTAGGGTGTGGGCAGGAGACTGATGGAGAAACAGGGCTGGAGGGATGGAGAAGGTTTGGGGAACAGTCAGATGGGAATGGCGGAGGCGCTTGAGAATGAAGGACAGCATCCACACTGTAAGAGAGGCTTCGGGTGAGTGTGAGACACACACACACACACACACAACTCT
The DNA here is from genome assembly GCA_903798115.1 of Danio jaintianensis. Taxonomy (NCBI): domain Eukaryota; kingdom Metazoa; phylum Chordata; class Actinopteri; order Cypriniformes; family Danionidae; genus Danio; species Danio jaintianensis. The sequence goes on along the minus strand of CAIGQV010019804.1, from coordinate 201,432 downwards.
AATGGCTAATGGATGGCTGCTTCTCACTCAGGGCTGCTGTTTATGCTAATGAGGGAGAGATGGGCACTAGTGGGCGGGGCTTTCCCCCTCTGATGACACGTACAAAGAGTGAATGTCAATCAAAGTGTTTCTGCAGACTGTTTTTATCAAGTCTGATTATAAACAATAGAATTAATTAATCTTTACCATTAGAAGCTGCTTATATTTACACACTGCTGACAGACAACTGGGTTTAAACCCCGCATAAAAGTGATTTCTGCATAATAGGTCCTCTTTAAAGTGTGTTGGTCAATATGATACTGATTTTCTACACCACTTTATTTTGATGTCTTGTGTATTTGCAGGTATCATGGAGAGAAACTCAACTCATTCCTTCCAGCTAAAAAACCCAGAAAAGACTTTCATATTTCAACAGTTTATGATGAACCTCGAGATATTGATCAAGGTGATGAACTGCTGCGGCGGCAACCCAACACCAGCATGAAGTACAGACAGCGGCGGATGAATAATAACCCAAACAGATGACCAGTGTTGTTAACTATTAATTACCACTGCATCGTCTAATGGTGCTATTCCAAAATAAAAGATAATACAAAATGTTTTTATGCAGAGCTGTAAATAATACTCCAGATGTTATTATTTTGTTGGTATTAAAAGTGTTCAGTGCTACAAAATACACTGCTGTCTGTTTAATCCTCAGTTACTTTTATGTGCAGATATGTGAAGCAGATATCTCCGAAAAGAGCGCATGTAACACCGTCAGGTTACATTGGCTCCCTATAGCCGCCCGCATCGAATTCAAAGCTCTGCTCATATCCTACAAGACCACCACAGGTTTAGCACCCGCCTACCTTCACTCACTAATACAGACATATTTACCCTCCAGACCACTGCGCTCTGCTTACGAGCGGCGTCTCATGGTGCCGTCCCAAAAAGGTAAGAAATCACTCTCCCGCACTTTCTCTGAATCGGTCCCACGATGGTGGAACGATCTGCCTCTTACAACACATTTGGCAGACTCTGTGTCCATCTTTAAAAATCGCCTTAAAACTCATCTCTTCCGTCTACACCTGACCCACGAATAAATAAAAAATAAAAAATAAAAACCTTGACTGCACTTAGCTCGTATATTGTGTTTTACCTACTCAAGACTAGTCCGATTTCACTTATGTATGCTTTGTTTTCTCTTGTACTGATTGCTTCTTTTGTGAACCTCAATTGTAAGTCGCTTTGGATAAAAGCGTCAGCTAAATGGCAATGTAAATGTGTGTTTTAAAGTAGTTTGCAGTTCTGTGAATAAGTTACTTTCTAAACAATATCTGACATTTAAAAACCTTTAATATGATTTTAGTGTTTATCTCATATATTAGGATAAATGATATTAACCCTTCAACTTTCACTCTAGGAAAAACTGACATATTTCTTTGGGTGAAATGTATTTCTGACACTATAAGCAAATGTAGTTTTTGTTTGTTTTGTTGTTTTAGTGATAGCATATGAGCTAAATGTTAAGCAGTTGGTTTTGATGCCATTTAAAGGGGTAAATATGTAGTAGATATTTAATATACAATGTAATCTATTATTATAATAATTATTAAATGAATTAATTTTAAAATAATTATTGAAAAAAAATGAATGTATGTTTTTTTTTTTTTCATATCTTTATTTCTATTTTTTAAAGCATTTATAATCTCTAAAGAAATGGATATTAACTAATAAAATTGCAAATAATAATAATAATTCCTTACATTTATATAGTGCTTTTCTGGACACTCAAAGCGCTTTACACATTGTGGGAATCTCCTCATCCACCACCAGTGTGCAGCATCCTCCTTAATGACGCGACGGCAGCCATATTGCGCCAGACTGCACACCACACACCAGCTGATTGGTGGAGAGGAGACAGAGTGATGAAGCCAATTATGATATGGGGATGGTTAGGAGGCCATGATGGACAGGGGGCAAATTTGCCCAGGATGCCAGGGTTAAACCCCTACTCTTTTCGAAGGACATCCTGGGATATTTAACGACCACAGAAAGTCAGGACCTCGGTTTAACGTCTCATCCGAAAGACGGCGCTCACTGAGCAGTATAGAGTCCCCTTCACTATACTGGGGCGTTAGGACCCACACAGACCGCCCCCTGCTGTTCTCACTAACACCACCTCCGGCAGCAACCTAGCTTTCCCATGTGGTCTCCCATCCAGGTACTGACCAGGCGCAGCCCTGCTTAGCTTCAGTGGGCGACCATGTGAGCTAGCTGTCGACACAAAATAATTAAAAATATTTTAAAGTTAATTTATAATCAATATAAAAAGGAATAATTTTAAATTAAGGCATTTTAATAAATTTATTTTGTGATTTAATAAAATATGTTAGATGTGTTGTTCAATTTCCAAAGGTATGGAAATAACACATTTCGCACACACGCGCACGCACGCACGCACGCACGCACACACACACACACACACACACACACGTGTATGTATATGTAATATGCAAGTATACAAATTTATAATAAAAATATATATATATTGGCGGCGCTGTGGGTAGCGCTGTCGCCTTACAGCAAGAAGGTCGCTGGTTCGAGTCTCGGCTGGGTCAGTTGGCGTTTCTGTATGGAGTTTGCATGTTCTCCCTGTGTTGGCGTGGGTTTCCTCCGGGTGCTCCGGTTTCCCCCACAGTCCAAACACATGCGCTATAGGGGAATTGATGAACTAAATTGGTCGTAGTGTATGAGTGTGAATGAGAGTGTATGGGTGTTTCCCAGTGATGGGTTGCGGCTGAAAGGGCATCCACTGCGTAAAACATACGCTGGAATAGTTGTCGGTTCATTCCGCTGTGGCGACCCCTGATGAATAAAGGGACTAAGCTGAAAAGAAAATGAATGAATGAATATATATATATATATTTTAGGAACAGTATAATCACATTAAAATAGCAGTCGCGGGACAATATAATACCAAATAAATAAAAAAAAGGGTTCAGAAGAAAGTAAGAAATGCCTAAATAGGTATATAAATAACACTTTGCACATTTCAATTGTTTTTAAAGCCTTTTGTAACCGAGTTATAAATACAGCAGTCAACATTTGAAGTGGATCAAAAAAAGATTATAAAAATTGTCTGAAACTATTGAACAACAGCCATTCTTGTCTCAGGACAGTTTTGAGAATCTGTTTTTCAAAACTGTCTCAAAGATATGTTATATTTCAGTAAGCAAAACATGAAAAAAAGAAGTTTTCACGGGACTTTTATGAGCGCGTGGGACTTTTACGTGTCGCCAAAGGTCATTTCCTGTCGGCGCTGTCTGACTGTCGCGAGATTCCCGCCGCTGTATTGACACGTCACGAAGGTCAGGATTGAGCTGATGGGAAGATGGCGAGCACCTACAACTCCTTCAACCTGTGAGTATAAACACACACACACACACACACACACACATACGTTTCCGCTGCTTATCGATCACTCTGATTATCGGTTATCGGCGAGTAAATGAACGTAGCAGCGGCTCTGTCTCAATACACAACTTCGCTCACTAACAAGAGCACAATATCGGCAGCTACAGGTGATGTTATTACTGTCAATGGGATCTAAATGAACACAAATAATCAATAAACAATAATCATAATCATCAATATACCTGATTAGATTCACTTTAATAATCCGTTCAGCTCCAAACTGTGTGTTTATTATGGGTTGTTTGTGTCTGCATTTAAATACAGCGTACTTACTGATGAACACCAGTGAAATATATATTCTTTTCCCATAAAGTGTGCTGTCTGTGTGTTTTATTTATTATGTGTAAGATGTATATTAGGCGGTATGATAATATAACATGTATTTAAGAAGCTTTTATCACTGTATACCCTATTACCTCAGTGTTGGGTTGAAAAACAAGTAATATATATCAATCTTAAGCCTATCTTAAGCTTAAAAATAATAAATAACACGCTTCTTCACATTAGTATTGCAGTGAAGGTCTGGACTGCAGGTACAGGTGGTGTTATTACTGTCAATGTGCTCTAAATGAACACAAATAATCAATAAACAATAATAATAATAATCATCAATAAACCTGACCATTCATTCATTCATTCAGTTTCCTTCAGCTTAGCCCCGTTATTCATCAGGGGTCGCCAGAGCGGAATGAACCTCCAACTTATCCAGCATATGTTTTACGCAGCGGATGCCCTTCCAGCTGCAACCCAGTGCTGGGAAACGCCCATACACACACACACACACACACTCATACATTATGGCCAATTTAGTTAATCTATTCCCTTATAGCGCATGTGTTTGGACTGTGGGGGAAACCAGAGCACCCGGAGGAAACCCACGCCAACACGGGGAGAACATGCAAACTCCACACAGAAACACCAACAACTGACTCAGCCGGGACTCGAACCAGCGACCTTCTTGCTGTGAGGCGACAGTGCTAACCACTGAGCCACCGTGTCACCCTTAAACCTGATCAGATTCACTCTAATAATCTGTTCAGCTCCAAACTGTGTGTTTATTATGGGTTGTTTTGTGTCTGTAAATAAATACAGGCAGCGTACTTGCTGATAAACATCAGGGGAATATTTATACTTTCCACAAAGTATGCATTTCATTTATGAAGTGTAAGATGTATATTAGGCTTATGAATGTATCATGTTTGCTTTTAAGATGCTATTATGACTGTACAGTGTTATCATAATATTGATAGTATAAACCGCGGTAAAAGAGTTACTTTAACAGGTTTAATAACTAACTCTACATTTCTGTGTATTGTTTTACTTTACATAAATGTTCAGAGTAAACAAATGTTTCAATGTTTTTATCGTAAGTCATTTTAAAGTAATGATTGAACACATCAAGTAGCTGTATGTAATAATTTAACACAAGTTGCACAATTCATTTAATATTTATGTATAATAATAGTAGTAATAAGTTGTAAGTAGTAATTTAAGAAAAATTGTATCATTGATTTAATATTTATGTATTGTATAATAATAATAGGGTGGCACGATGGCTCAGTGGTTAGCACTGTGGCCTCACAGCAGGAAGGTCGCTGGTTCGAGTCCCGGCTAGTCCAGTTGGCATTTCTGTGTGGTGTTTGCATGTTCTCCCCGTGTTGGTGTGGGTTTCCTCCGGGTGCTCTGGTTTCCCCCGCAGTCCAAACACATGCGCTATAGGGGAATTGATGAACTAAATTGTCCGTAGTGTATGAGTGTGTGTGTGTGTGAGTGTGTATGTGTGTTTCCCAGTACTGGGTTGCAGCTGGAAGGGCATCCGCTGTGTAAAACATATGCTGGATAAGTTGGTGGTTCATTCCGCTGTGGAGACCCCTGATGAATAAAGGGAAAATGAATCAAAGAATGAATAATAATAATATTATAATTAGATTACAGTGCTGTAATTTATATATTGCTACGTTTTATTATTATTTGTGACCACAAAACCAGTCATAAGGGTCAATATTTGAAAAAAAGCTGAATAAATAATCTTTCCCTTTGATGTTTGGTTTGTTATTATAGGACAATATCTGGTTGAGATACAACTATAGACCATTTTGAGGGATGTAAACAATAACAATGGTCCTAATGTATTTCCTGTATTACATTTTGAATTTCTATAGCTTCCAAGAATCCAAAAAGGTCCACATATTGATAAATAATGTTATGGCAGCCGTTTTAATATTATGATATTATTAAATTGCCTTTTGTTAATGCTATGAAATAGTTTGGTAACAAGCAGGAAATGTTTAAGGGCCAGTGACATCGCCACATTGAAATGGTCTATTGAAAATCTGCAATCTGAGGCATAAAAAATGTTTAAATGACTAAAATAAATGCCTTTAAATATGTTTAATGTAGTGCGTAGAAATGCATTTTACTAATAAAATAATTGTTTTGATATTTTTACAGCAGAGAAATGTATTACTTCATATTCTAATGATTTTTGGCATAAAAGAAAATCGATAATGTTGACATATGCAGTGTACTTTCAAATATATACCCATGCAACATAAAACTGGTTTTGTGGTCCAGGATCGCATTTATTATAATAATATATTGTAATGTAATTAAAATATGGTTTTCTTTAATAAGCATTTAAAACATCCCTTTTAAAGCTGTTTTAAGAATTTTAAATGAGTTATGAGATTAATTTAAAATTCCACAAAACTGTAGCAAATCTACATTTGTGTGAAATAAGGCCTTTAACACACACACACACACACCTATATATTTGTAGTATGGCTCCACAATATCGGCAATAAATGACATTACGGTAATTTGTTTTCAAAGCTGCGATTCATCAGCGGATCGCTCGTATGTTAGCTTATAGACAAACCAGCTGATTGACGTGACTTTAAAACGCTCCAGTGTTCCTGTATCTGTGTTACACTCAGTAAACAGCGGTGAGTTCAGTGAACTGATGACCTTCACGGCCAATCACAGTCATTTCTGTTGAGCACGTGAACACAATGACCAATCAGCGGTGATTAAGAACGTGCTCAACAGCGCTCAAATGTTAACGGCAAATGGACGTTTAAAATTTCAGTATCGTGACAAGCGTAATATATATATATATATTGCAATATGAATAGATTTTCACAAGATGAATCTATTTGGATAGAATTCATAATTTGACATTAATTGGGATGATTTTGTACGAGAGTGCATCTGCTTAAATGTACGAAACAAAATAAGCAAAATAAAATAATATAAAATAAATTATAATATTAGGGCAGCACGGTGGCTCAGTGGTTAGCACTGTGGCCTCACAGCAAGAAGGTCGCTGGTTCGAGTCCCGGCTGGGTCAGTTGGCATTTCTGTGTGGAGTTTGCATGTTCTCCCCGTGTTGGCGTGGGTTTCCTCCGGGTGCTCCGGCTTCCCCCACAGTCCAAACACATGCGCTATAGGGGAATTGATGAACTAAACTGGCCGTAGTGTATGAGTGTGAATGGGTGTGTATGGGTTTTTCCCAATGCTGGATTGCAGCTGGAAGGACATCCACTATGTAAAACATATGCTGGAGTAGTTGGCGGTTCATTCCGCTGTGGCGACCCCTGATGAATAAAGGGACTAAGCTGAAGGAAAATGAATGAATGAAATTATAATATAAAATGCAAATGAAATAAACAGTGCTTCATTGTTTTCAGTAACAGTATTGAGGTACAGAAATTCATTATATAAATAATTAAACTTAGCAATGAATATGTTAAAACAGCAAATGTTATAGTTTCTTGAGCCCAAATGGTTTTAAATTTGCTCAATCTTACAGTCTCAGGCCTTAAAAACACATCTAAATATAAATAACTCACACTATTAGATTAGAGTTAACCTTAAATGTCATTTTTTTGGTTGGTTTCTGGTTATTTATAATCCCAACCAGACATTGTATGTGATTATTGCAGATTAGCACATTGCGATATCGATGCTGAAACCGTATATTGTGCAGCTCTAGTTTGTAGTTTATAATTATTAATTCTAGTGCAGGTTTTTGCAGAGGTATGATACAGTTAATGGTGTTCAGAGCTGTTTGTGTTTTGAAGTTGTATTTCTCTGCAGTGTGTGTGTGTG
>CAIGQV010019804.1:158271-178822 GCA_903798115.1 Danio jaintianensis | reverse complement strand
TTTTATCAACCTGTCCATCCATCCATGTTTTTATCAATCCATCTGTCTTTTCATCAATCCAACTATTCATTCTTTTTTCAATCCATCTATACATCACTTTTATCCATCCATCCATCCATCCATCCATCAACCCAATTCAATTCATTTAGGTGGAAGTGACAATACAGCAAGCGTTGGATGTTTATATCAGGTTTATATCTTATAAATGTGAATGTTGTCACTGTTTTGGAGCTCACTAGCTTATTGATTTTCTTAAAACTAACATAATGATATAATAATAATTATGATGATAATAATAATAATAAACTTTATTTTATATAGCACCTTTAAATGTAGCATTTCAAAGAATTTTACATACATAAAAGACACAAAGGTAAAAGATACATACAAGGATACGTGCATAAAAAACTATTTGAAATTACATAAAAAACACATAATAGCTACCTTAAAAGGAAGTTTTAAGTGATGATTTAAAAACACTCTGAATTACAAATATCACAAGGTAAAGAACATAACATCTCATCTAAAAACACTTGGTAACACTTTAGTTTAGGTCACAATTCACGGTAGAAACAAACCATGAACTAACACTACTAGCTTAATAAACTACTAATTATCTGTTTATTAATAGTTAGTAGGCGGCACGGTGGTTCAGTGAGTGGTTAGCACTGTGGCCTCACAGCTAGTGTATGTGTGTTTCCCAGTACTGGGTTGCGGCTGGTAGGGCATCCGCTGCGTAAAACATATGCTGGAATAGTTGGCGGTTCATTCTGCTGTGGCGATCTCTGATAAATCAGGGACTGAGCAAAAGAAAAATGAATGAATGAATGAATAATAGTTAGTAAGGTAGAAGTTGGATTTAGGGTAGGATTAGGGATGCAGAATAAGATCATATTTTATAATTACTAATGAACAATTAATATCTTAATAACAGGCAGGATATAAGGCAGTACTTAATAGCATGAACTCTGACCTAAACTAAAGTGTTATCAAAAACTATTTTAATTTCAAGGGGATTTTTAAAGATCAGCAACTACATGCAAATGTCAACCTTGCCATGAAAAAAAATTTAGTTTTCACCTAAATAGCGAAACCCTTTCTAGGTTTTTTGCTTAGGCTTGTTTTTTACCAACACAGGCTCATTATGAAAACGTACCCTCGTATACATTTCAGAAGAATACAAATTATTTAGCCAGAGGTACGTATGGCTGCAATTTATCTTTAAAATGAACACTACGGGGCGGTATGAAGCCGCCGATGGCTTCTGTTTCTTTTGGCACTACCGGCTGACCGCTTACCTCCGTGTGGACTGCTTTTCCGGTGTGACCAGTTTGCCCAGTGGCTCGCCGCGTATGTCGGTGGACTTGAGACGCAGAGAGGAGTTTACTGCGACGACAGGGTTCGAGTCTGGTGAAGAACAGTTCCAAAAAGCAGGTAAAACAAAAACATAATGCAAAAAATAAAATAAAGATGTAAATAACAGGGTGAGAATGTGGTAAGATCTGAAAATGTGGTAAAAATCAGGCGGCTGCGAGGGCTTTTCTTTTTCTGGATTGCTTTTGAATACACTGTCGGTTGGGTTTAGGGAAGTGGGTGGGCGGATCGGTCAGTCAGTCAATCAGTCAGTCGACAGCGGCCTCTGGTGGATTTACGTGAGCAGGCGCGAATGGCACTTGCGAGAGAAATTTGAGATCTGAAAAAGCGTACACAGCGGCCTCTGGTGGATTTGCGAAAACAAAAACTGCAAAAAACATACCTCCTGGGATGTATTTCGCAATCTCCAGAAATATGTATATAGGGGTACGTATCCATAATGAGCCTGGGTTGCATTTTACATTACTGCAAAAATACTCAAAAATGTCTCTGTCGATGTTTTCAAACAATTATTTTTGATTTACCAAAGTCACACATGTGCCAATTTCACATCCGGCACATCCGTAACGGAGAGACGTCACATCCATAACCAAGCTTTTTCTCATAAATGCAAAAATCTAAAATAAAATCAATCATGTTTGTTCTATAGTGAGCAACTCTTCTCCTTTTGATTAGCATTGTTTCTTTTAGGTTGTGCAGTTTAATTCACTGAATTTCTACAAAGTATGTTGTGTGACTGTAAACTCGCAGACTTTTTTGGTCACATCCATAACGCATCTTTATTTTCCTCATTTAAAATCAAAAAAATGTTTACAGATGGATATTTTTCTGATCCCATAACTCTATGGTTAGTAGTTTTGGGAAATATAAACAGATGTTTCAATATAATGTTGACATATACTTTCTCTGTGAGTTTATGTTTTAAGTTTTTACTGCAAATGTCACATCCATAACGCTGGAATTGCTCAGATGTAAAAATGAAGTACCTGTGTGTGTGTCAGGTGATCGTGATGGGCGCCGAACAGAACGGACTTCCAGAAGAGTATCAGGAGAAACTCAGATCCATCGAAACCAACAAATACGAGGGCCGTCTGCCGGTGATGGAGGAGCTGGAGAAAGCTCTGAAAAAATCCAAAGAACGGACAGAAGAGATTGAGTCTGAAGATTAGAGATGATCAGATCCACCCTCAGCAGTGTTCACCCGTATCTCTAGTCTACACAGTGTACACTATCACCATGGTAACAGACAGGTTGGATGTGTTGTTTACGCAGATCTGGAGGAATGTGCAGTATTTGTGATGTATGGAAGCAGAAGAATAAAATTGCATACACTGTTTTCTTCCTGGCATTAACAGTGTTGTTTTTTTTTTAATGTGAGATTTTAGCTTCCGACTATTATTTGCAGAAATATCATGAAGTTTAGATACAATTAAGCCATCAGGGGTTAAAAAGTCAGGTTACAGATGTAAAAAAGGTCATAATATGACATAATATAATTGTTAATTTTGAGTACTTTTGAGGTATTGCTAAATAAATAAATAAATAAATAAATAAATAAATTGGGTTGGGTGTAAAACAAACAGCAAAAAGCTCTCAAAAAATAATAATATTAAATAATATGATACAATATTATTAATTTTGAGTGGTTTTGAGGTTTTGCTAAATATATATATATTTTTCACACTTTTTTGCTATAAAAGTTATACATAAATTCAAAGAAATTTAATTTATTAATTTCAATAAGGTTAATACTGGAAATTCTCTGATTATATGTTCTCATAAACTTCATACAATAATATATTTAAAATACTGTATTCAATTCAATTCATGTTTATTTATATAGCGCTTTTCACAATGTAGATTGTGTCAAAGCAGCTTAACATAGTTCTAGTAAAGTCCAGATTTCAGAGTTGAAGTTCAGTGTAGTTTAGTTCAGTGTGGTTTAAATATCACTGCTGAAAGTTCAAACACTGTAGAGCAAATCCACCGAAGCACAGCTCCACAAGTCCCGATCCGAGCAAGCCAGCGGCGACAGTGGCGAGGAAAAAAAACAACAACAAAAAAACTTCACCAATTGACGAAGTGAAGGGAAAAAAAACCTCGAGAGAAACTAGGCTCTGTTGGGCACGACCAATATTCTTCTGGCCAAACTTCCTGTTCAGAGCTGCAGTCTAGGCGCTGGAGGCTGAAGAAGCTGGACGTCCATCGTGGAGAAGCTACAGGTGTGAGTAGGGCACCGGCGGGCGGTCAGGTTGGCCTGCAGGATCAATGTGGGGACTCGTTTATCACGGTGGTCATTCAGGAATCAGTCTCATGCACTCCATTTCTCCATGACGACCACAGCATCAGCTCGGGATATGACCTGGTCCAGGATTATGGATACCTTGGGATCATCTCTTCACAGGTCTTGGATCGCATCAATGGCGCTGCATATTCTAGGGACCTCGGAATGAGTATCCCCAGGTGGAAATAGAGAATAAAGAAAATAATTAGCGTAGCTGCTGTTCATCGTGTATTTAAACAAGATGCAAAAATGGAGTGTTATAGATGAAAATAGCAGTTAAATAAACAAACATAGAAACAAGCATGTAAAGCATATGAGAGTTTCTAACACAATGTCTGGTGTATTGAGGAGTGTGTCCTACAGGTGATGTCGAGCCAGCTCACCTGCGTGGAGCACATTCATGCATCATACCGTTATGCGATGCATTGAGTGTAAGCTTTACTAAAAAGATAGGTCTTTAATCTAGTTTTGAACTGAGAGAGTGTGTCTGAGCCTCGGACATTATCAGGAAGGCTATTCCAGAGTTTAGGAGCCATAAATGAAAAGGCTCGACCACCTTTACTCGACTTTGCTATTCTAGGTACTACCAGCAGCCCTGAGTTTTGAGATCTTAAAGAGCGGGTTGGATTGTAGCGAGACAGAAGGTCGGTTAGATAAACAGGTGCTAAATTATTTAAAGCTTTATAGGTAAGAAGCAATATTTTATAATCAATACGGAACTTAACAGGCAGCCAGTGTAAGGAAGATAAAATTGGGGTGATATGATCATATTTTCTAGACCTGGTAAGAACTCTGGCAGCTGCATTTTGTACTAGCTGAAGTTTATTAATAGAGGATGCTGGGCAACCAGCGAACAGAGCATTACAGTAATCCAGCCTAGAAGTCATGAAAGCATGAACTAGTTTTTCTGCATCTGAGATGGATAGCATACTTCATAACTTAGCGATATTTCTCAGATGAAAGAAGGCTGTTTTTGTGACATGGGAGATATGATTGTCAAAGGTTAAATTGCTGTCTAGTATAACACCCAGATCTTTTACAGTAGAGCTAAAGCTAACTTTGTGTCCCTCTAATTGCAGGTCGAGTTGTGAGATCTGCTGCATACAGGATTTAGGCCCAATAAGTAATAATTCTGTTTTGTCTGAATTTAAGAGAAGGAAATTGTTGGTCATCCAGTCTTTAACATCTTTAATACATTCAGTTAGCTTAGACAGTTCAGACGTCTCATCAGGTTTTGTTGAAATATATAATTGAGTATCATCTGCATAGCAGTGAAAGCTGATCCCGTGTCTTCTTATAATGTCCCCCAGGGGTAGCATGTATATTGTAAACAGCAAAGGGCCTAAAACTGATCCTTGAGGCACCCCATACTGTACTGGCCTGACCTGAGAAAGCTGTCCATTTATATTTACAAACTGGTAACGGTCAGTTAAGTATGACTTAAACCATTGTAGAGCCTGTCCCCGGACACCTGTAGAATTTAAGCGATCTATGAGGATATTGTGGTCGATGGTGTCAAATGCAGCACTGAGATCAAGTAAAACTAATAACGAGATGCACCCTTGGTCAGCAGCTACGAGTAAATCGTTGGTTATTTTCACTAATGCGGTTTCTGTACTGTGATGAGGCCTGAAACCGGACTGAAACACTTCAAAAACATTGTTCATCTGCAGAAAGGAGCATAATTGGGCAGAAACAACTTTTTCTAGTATTTTAGACATAAATGGAAGATTTGAAATAGGCCTATAATTAGCTAAGTTGCCGGGGTCCAGTTGTGGTTTCTTAATAATAGGCTTAATAACAGCTAGCTTGAAAGGATTTGGAACATGGCCTAAAGATAGAGAAGAGTTGATGAGGTTAAGAAGAGGTTCTCCTATTACAGGTAGCAATTCTTTCAGTAATTGAGTTGGAATTGGGTCTAACATACATGTAGCTGGTTTAGAAGCATTTATAAGTTTATCTAGCTCTTCCTGTTCTATGGTTTTGAAGCACTGTAGATTATTTTGGTTCAGCGGAATGTTTAATGGATCTGTTTAATGGTTAATTTAGCAATGGTGTTAAATAAAAATCTAGGACTGTTATGATTATTTTCTATCAGTTTGTGGAGTAAATATATCAGTAATATATCAGTAAATATTTACTGTATATTTAACATTTCTTAGCCCTGCTGAAAAAAACTGTTTAAACTAGCCTAGGCTGGTTGGCTGGTTTTAGCTGGTCGACCAGCCTGGTATTAGAGGGGTTTTGGCCATTTCCAGGCTGGTTTACAGCCATTTCGATCCTGGTCTTAGCTGGTCAGGCTGGGAGATGACCAGCTAAAACCAGCTTGACCAGCTTAAACCAGGCTAATGGCCAAAACTCCTCTAAAACCAGGCTGGTCGACCAGCTAAAACCAGCCAAAAAGCCTACTGTTTTTTTTTTTTCAGCAGGGCTAAGGTGTACCTAATAAAGTGGCTGGTGAGTGTTGATATATATATATAGTCGATGCACATTTGTTACATATGTGTTATATTATAGTTATACTAGTCATTGGGTTACCATAGCAACTATTGAATTAGCACAACAGATTTATAGTATGGTTAAAAAAAGCTATACACATATGTGGCTAAAAGACTGTTTTACCCAGCGGAAATGTGCACATCCATGGTGTTTTTTCACCAACCCGGGTCAAATTTTTGTGGTTTTAGTTTCACTTCCTAGTTAGCATGGAAGGTGAGGAACTGAGTATGCTAAACAACATTTAGTTGTCAGTTTAACCCCGCGGAGTTTCTACAGTTGTTTCAGACACGAATTATTTCGTTTTCTGTTTTCTTTGTCGTTTTTTGTCTTAAGACTTTAATGTGCCTAAGAATTTGGCGTCATTGGAAAACAATCGTGCTGAATGTGAGATAATATTCCCTCGTTTGACCGGCGCAGATTTTGCGGTCACACGCCGAGAATGGCGCGCCTTCAGTGGGTACACACCCTGAGGAGGCTCGGTTAGTGCTTGGACTGATAATCGGGCTCTGAAAAATGAAATGAAATTAAATATGGGCTCTTACAGGACTGAAAACTCTCACCTGAAGCTGCTGACTGTTCACAGAGAGCTGCTGGTGGAACAGGTGAAAAACACACAGTGTATTTTGGATAATCTCCTGATGAACTCATTCATCTGCACTGAAGATGTCGAGATCATCCAGCGCAGCAGCACTAAAACAGACCAGGTAACGTTTGTTTATTTGGCAACACTTTACAGTAAGTTTGCATGGCTTCAATTCCTACTTTTCGACATTTTCTGATTGAGGTTGACTCACTGCTCAAATCTTTCCATATGTGTAACAACAAAAAAAAGTGTCAGATTTTTGGTACTATATAAAGAACTTATCTATTGACCCTGATTAGATTTAGATAGCCTTCCTGTAATGCTCTTAATTAATTCATTTTCATTCAAACACTTCTATACTTACCCCTTCCTTTGTTTGTTTGGCTTTTTTCTCTGTTAAAATGCAGTTAATGTAACTTGTATTTTCCTTCTTTTATATTGATCTCCTGATTGTGTTTGTATATTTTGATTCATGAGTAAAAAAATAAATATAAATATATATTGTTGTTATGAAAAGCACAACAGGTTTATATGTGAAAGTTATTTGTATGATTTTCTGATTATTTGTATTATTTTTTCTTTTTTTCGTTGGTCATTGTATTTGTATTAATATTTTATATAATATTGCATATTCTCATTTTTACATATTATTGTAATCTATGTTCAATACTTTGGGGCGTCACGGTGGCGCAGTGGGTAGCACAATCGCCTCACAGCAAGAAGGTCGCTGGTTCGAGCCTCGGCTGGGTTAGTGGGCATTTCTGTGTGGAGTTTGCATGTGTTGGCGTGGGTTTCCTCTGGGTGCTCTGGTTTCCCACACAAGTCCAAAGACTTGTCGTATAGGTGAATTGGGTCGGCTGCGTAAAATACATGCTGGATAAATTGGCGGTTCATTCCACTGTGGCGACCTCTGATTAATAAAGGGACTAAGCCGAAAAGAAAAGGAAAGAATGAATGTTCAATACTTGACATTAAAAAATGTTATGAAAACAAATACAATCAGGTTGTATTAGTTCATGTTACTTAATGTATTTACTAACATGAACAGCCATTGAACAATACATTTATTACAGTATTTGTTCATGTTAGTTAACATTAGTTATTGAAAATGCAGTTGTTCATTGTTCGTTCATGTTTACTTACGATGCATTAAGTCATGTTAAGCATGAATTTGGATGTTAATAATGCATTAGTAAATGTTGAACTATAATTAATAAAAGCTGTACAAATATTGTTCATAATTAATGTTAGTAAATATATATTAACTAACATTAACTAATTATAGGTAAAACACACATTGGACCTCTTCCCAACAGGGAAAACCACCAACAATCAAGAATGCGTGATTATATGCTGTCATGGCTTTGCATGTGGTTATAATGAAAGTCAATGGGGCAAAAACAGCCCCCAACATAACCAAAGGGTAGTCAATTTTTGAACAGCACACTAGGGTCTTCACTTCTAATGAACTCATCTCATTTCTGGACCTGCAGGTACGCAAAATCTTGGAGCTGGTTCAAAGTAAAGGCGAGGAATGCTCGGCGTATTTCACACAGATCCTTCATGAAGCATACGACGCCTACATTGATCTACGGCCTTGGTTTGATGAAATCCAATACACACCATTAGACACTATTAAAGCCATACCAGTGGTTAACACAGACCCCAGTGAGTATTTCACTTTAAATTAATCAATACTACAGTTCTGTTGAATGCTGGATTCTGATTGGCTGATGAGCATTAGTGATGGCGTGCTGTTATTTTCAGATAAACGCACAGCTAAAGTAGTTCCAGCAGGTTTTGAGCAGCTCCATATCACTCCGCTGAATGATTAGAGTTATTTCACAGCTACAACAGTCAGAAATCACATCAAAACACAACAGAAGGCTTTGGAGGAGATGTGGAAGATGATTTTTTTCAACACATTTTAAACCTAATAGTTCTAATTCTAATATCTAATTTCTTTTCTCTTTGTCATGATGACAGCACATAATATTTGACTAGATATTCTTCAAGACACTAGTATTCAGCTTAAAGTGACATTTAAAGGCTTAACTAGGTTAATTAGGGTAAAGTTAGGGTAATTAGGCAAGTCATTGTATAACAGTGGTTTGTTCTGGAGACAATCAGAAAAAAAAATCTTAAAGGGGCTAAAAATATTGACCATGAAAATTATTTAAAAAATAATAAAATCTGCATTTATTGCAGCCAAACAAAAAGAAATATGACAAAAAAGTATACAAAACAAAAAAAATAATAGGAAATACTGTGAAAATTTCCTTATTCCATTAAAGCTGCCATGAAATAAAAATATACTCTTCTTATTTGTATTAGTAGTTTTTGTTATAAACACTGTCTCTGTGCACTTCATTATTTTTTTAAAAATTTAATTTCCCCTCAGAATCTTTAATCAAATATCATGACCTTCTCTCCCAAATATCATGACTTCTGGTCACATGGAATGCCTTTAGGGCGGAGCTAACAGTCCTTTAGGGCGAAGCTAACAGTCCTTTAATGGCGGTCTTTCAGTCCTGTAGAGCGGGTTTATCAGTGCTTTAGGGCGGGGCTATCAGTCATTTAGGGTGGAGCTATCAGTCATTTAGGGCGGGACTATCAGTCCTTTAGGGTGGAGACGCTGCTCGCTGCAGAGCCACTTGGGCTCCAATGAGGGGGAACTTGAGCTCCAGCTCCTCCCCTATAAGCTGTTTCAATGCGTACACCTACCCCACCTCTAACCCCAACCCCCAGTGACATCACTTGTAGAAGAAGTGCAGCAAGGAGGAGTTGGAGCTCAAGCTCCCCCTTGCTGGAGCTCAGCTCTGCCCAAGTGGCTCTACAGTGAGTACCACTTGTTAGGGTGGGACTATCAGTCCTTTAGGACGGAGCTAACAGTCCTTTAGGGCGGGTCTATCAGTTCTCTAGGGCGGGACTATCAGTCATTTAGGGCGGAGCTATCAGTCCTTTAGGTAAACTATCAGTCCTTTAGGACGGAGCTAACAGTCCTTTAGGGTGGGTCTATCAGTCCTCTAGGGCGGGACTATCAGTCATTTAGGGCAGAGCTATCAGTTCTTTAGGGCGGGACTATCAGTCCGTTAAGATGAGTATATCAGTCCTTTGGGTGGGAAGCTATCAGTCCTTTAGGGTGGAGCTATCAGTCATTTAGGGCGGGGCTATCAGGGCGTGTCTCGTTTCTGCTCTACCTTTATCTATTCATCAATCTTTATTTTGTTAGCAACAATGAAATCATGCACTGCCTTACATTATTTTTTTCATTTCAAGTAGATGTACTTAACTATCTTAACTGCCGATTCATGGCAACTTTAAACAGCACTTGGGAAATATATATATAAAAAAAAAACATTCACAGAAGGGTGAATCATTTTTGTATCTGTATTGCTTTGGTGCTCTAATGTTATGTTTCCCCATCTCTACAGTCAGCAAATACTGTGAAAAGCTCCGATATGAGCTGGGAAGAGACACTCAGTTCATCACGTCCTACTCTAAAAGTGAGGAGACGCCGCTGGAGGATCTGTACACGGACACGCAGATGGAGCTCCTGAATGACACAGGAGAGAGTTTGGGATATTTACAGAATCTGGACGAACTTCTCGGAGATCAGGGAGTCTTCAACCCGCAGGCCGAGACTATCTTCATCACCGGTGATGCTGGCGTAGGCAAATCAATTATGCTTCAGAAACTGCAGAATCTCTGGTCCAGACGAGAGCTGAAAACCGGCACCAAATTCTTCTTCAAGTTCAGATGCAGAGCGCTCAGCGCCTTCAAGGAGACAGATGAGATCTCGCTGAAGGATTTAATCTTTAAGCACAATTGCTATCCAGATGGAGATCCAGATAATGAGGTGTTCGCCTACATCTTACGCTTCCCAGAGACCGTGGTGTTCACTTTCGATGGATACGATGAGATCCAAATGGATTTCGATTTAGATAATGCACCGGAAACGGTTTCCCCAGAAGAAAAAACCCGACCGCTGCTGCTTCTAATGAATCTGCTCTGTGGGAAACTCCTGAAAGGCTCCAGGAAGATTCTGTCAGCAAGAAGTGGCACTGAAATCCAAAGCCGAGTGATTCGGAAGAAAGTGTTCATGAAGGGATTTTCACCAGCACACCTGAAGAGATATTTAGCTTTGCACTTCCCCGAGCTAGAGCATAGGATGCTAGTGAGTGATCAGCTAGATGCTAACCCACATCTATGCGGCCTCTGCTCAATCCCGCTATTCAGCTGGATCATCCTGAAGAGCTTTAAACATCTACAATCAGTGTATGATGACTTTGAGTTGCCAGACTCCTGTATTACACTCACAAACGTATTCCTGCTGCTCTCCGAGGTTTTTCTCGGACACTCAACTGCACGTCCCGGACTTCTAAAACGAACATTGAGATGTCCTACAGAGACGTTTAAAGCTGGCGAACAGAAGCTTTCGGGATTTGCTCGACTAGCATTGCACGGTATTGAAACGAGTAAACTTGTGTTCACCTTAGATGAAGCTGTGTGTTGTGGATTAAACGATGAAGATCTTCAGTTTGGGTTTTTAAGACCCGCTGCACATTACGATTCTTCATCCGCAAGCTCCTTCGAGTTCCTCCACGAAACTCTCCAAGCCTTTCTTGCAGCTTTTTCTCTAGTTTTGGATGCAAAACTAAATCCAGAGTCAATCCTAAAGTTCTTCTCCAAATGCAAATACAAGAAGTCGTCACGTCTCTCCTGCATACCTTGCCTAAAAAACTCAAAACCCAGAGAGAACGATGCATTCCAGACCAACTTTCAATTCACTAATTTATTTCTATGTGGACTTTTGTCTAAGTCCAACGCAGCACTGCTGGAGCATCTCGTCCCTCCGTCGGCACTGAAGCAAAAACGCAAGATTCTGAAATCGTATTTATCTAACAGCGTGAAAACTCATCTTAAGAGCCTCCCTCGGTCTCCGTCCACAGACATCGAAGGAGATAAAGTGCACGCGATGCCCAACTTCTTGTGGATGCTGCGCTGCATATTTGAGACAAACAGCGAGGAGGTGGCCAAGATGGCGGCTAACGGCATATCTGCAGATTATATTAAGATTGCGTTCTGTAATATTTACTCTGCTGACTGCAGTGCATTGAACTTCGTGCTGCACCACCGTCGGAAGCATCTGGGAGTCGATATGGACAATAATAACATCAACGATTATGGCGTGAAGCAACTGCGACCCTCTTTCAGCAAAATGACGGTGGTAAGGTAAGAAATAAACAGCAGAAGGACTGCACAATATTGGAAAATTCTGACATTGCGATATTTTGTTTTGCTGCAATATACAGTGCTCAACGTATATGAGTACAGCCCTCTTAAATCTCTCATTTAAATGAATATTTTCTATAGGAAGCTTTGCAATATTATATTTTAGGGTTGGGCGATGTCGACCAATTTGGCATCGTACAATGTCTAATGTGAAACATCACGATGGACGATGGCATTGTCGTCGTAGGCAAATTAATTATTTATGAATAATTAATTAATTCATAACAAATTAATTATTTGTAGCCAACCGTTTCAACTACCTGACCCGCATGGTCTTTGTTTTACCCATAACTAAATCATAAATAAATAAAGGTAAGTTACACACGAATTACCACCTGTCAATCACTTTTTCCGCGGGACTCTGGCATGAATAGGCAGAGTGATCTGTGTCGTTATAATGGCGTCGACAAACTTGGTTGGTAAAAAAGGTGCACAACCAACAGGAACCAACCAACAGTATCTGAGGTTTTCGCTAAAATTACTAAGTACAAGCGTGAAAGCGAAAGATTAAAGAAGTGTACTGACGCTGTGACATTACCGAAGAGTCGTTAGATAGAGACAAGATTAATTAAATATCACGTTTAACAACTATAGTGAGATGAGATCCAGCGGTACATCCTTGATAAACTGTCCGACGTGCACTGCTCTCTGGGGTTTTGTGCTCAAATCACCCGCTGACTGCTGGAGCTCAGGCGCGCACGTGCGTGCGTTTGTTTGAGTACGTGTTTAGGGTGTAGGGGTAGGGTGGGGTTAGGGCAATACAAAATACGGTTTGTACAGTATAAAATCAATGGAAACCTATGTAATGTACCCACTTTTCACAAAAACAAACGTGTGTGTGTGGTCACGTGATGTGCGTTTTCAGCAGTATAGTGTGGAAGGAGGGCTTTTCAGAAATGCTTCAGAAACGCCAGTGTGGACGTGGATCGTTTTTGTTCTAAAATGGCATTTTAAAACTAAGACGTATTAGTGTAAACGGGGCCTGAGTGTGCATTTTTCACAAGCGGGTTGCTGCTGCGACGGGGGCGGGGCGGAGGATCGCGATGCCGGCCCAGCATCGTGATGTCTATCGACCATCGGCGACCCAACCTTTTTATATTTATGCACATACATTTTAGATTAGTCAGTACTGAAGCCAAATCTGGAACGAATATAACAAAATAACTCATGACAATGCTCTAAAATTAGTAGCCCGAATTTATATGTTAGGGAAAAATATTAAATGAAAAAATGTAAAGAGAGCAAAATTTAAGAGAAACAAAAAAATTATAAAATTTTGTAGTTTGTATTTTTTTTTTTACAATATTTTGCATGAATTTAAATGTATTATTATTTTTTATTTCTAAATATGTTTGGTGACTAAAATACTATTTTAATAAATATCTCTGTTTAATAAATCTGTTTTGTTTAAATGCACCAAAATATATTACCCATATTCACTGAGAAATGGATTAAAATATTCATTTTCAAAATGGGGTGTGCTCAATTTTGCTGAGCGCTGTATATTGCAATATGAATATAATTTCAGCAGATGATTTTAACAGCTCTATTTGGAGAGATTCCATGAATTAAATTGTCTGGGATGATCAAGTCTTTTTCTATGCAGTGCATCTGCATACATTATAATAAATTACAAGCATATATAAGTACGACAGAGCAAAAATAAAAGTTAAATAAACAGTGCTTAATGGTTTTCCGGGGAGTCCAACAGTATTAAACTATAGAAATTGATAAATCAAACGTAAAACAACATGGTTATCATTGTAAAAATAGTTTTATACAATAATATTTAATAAAGCTGACACGGTGGCTCAGTGGTTAGCACTGTGGCCTCACAGCAAGAAGGTCGCTGGTTCGAGTCCCAGCTGGGTCAGTTGGTGTTTCTGTGTGGAGTTTGCATGTTCTCCCCATGTTGGTGTGGGTTTCCTCCGGGTGCTCCGGTTTCCCCCACAGTCCAAACACATGCGCTATAGGGGAATTGATGAACTAAATTGGCCGTAGTGTATGAGTGTGTGTGTGAATGAGTGTGTATGGGTGTTTCCCAGTACTGGGTCGCAACTTATACACAGTAAAAAATGCTGGGTTTCACACAATTCCTTCATCTTGTCCCAACACAAATCCATTAATGTAGCTTAATCGTTTTTGCAGATTTAAGTGGATTGATCATAAAACTATTAAGTTGTCCCAAACAAACTTAAGAATTCAATGTTGGTTCAACTCACATTAAATAAGTAGTTTGAACAAGCAGCAAAAGTCATTTTTTAAAAGTACAGTACATATAACAAACTCTCTGGTAACATTCAACATATAGAAATAATTAGTGTATGTGTGTGTTTGTCTGTGACAATATGTATTTGTGTATAGGAGTTAGAAAACAAATTGGATTGCTCTAATTTTAAGAACACAGACAGACACATCCTCAGATCCTTTCATAAATTACTTAAATTGAACTAGAAAGACAGATCAATTCTTACCTTTCAGGTTTTGTGTGAATCAGCTGACAGACAGTGGTATTGAGGTTCTGGCCGAGGAACTCATCAGATATAAAATCGTGAAGGTCTTGGGGTGAGTTTACTGTTTTTATTTACTGTTTACCTTCATGGTGGTTGTGTCTCATATAGGCCTCATTTGACTGTTTTCTGCATTTACAGCCTTTACAAAAACCACATCACAGATGTTGGAGCCAAACAAGTAGCAAAGATCATTGAAGAATGTCCACATTTGAGGACCGTCAAGTGAGTAAACCAGGAATAAACCCTTGCAGAACAAATACACTGCTGATGGGGAGAATATTTGTCACTAACATTCACCTAAAATGGAAAAAAATGGGAAAAAATTAAAAAATGTTTTTAAAAAATTGCATGATTTTGGGGGGTAAATATAAAATATTTCATTTAAAATATTTTTGTACTGTGTAAAAAAGCAGGGTTGCACACAATCCATTCCTGTTGTCCCAACACAAATCGATTAAGTTAACGTAACTAAAGTGGATTGAACATAAAACAATTGTGTTGTCCCAAAAAAATCTCAAGAATTGTGTTGTTTCGGCTCATTTTAAGTAGTTTCAACAACCAGCAAAACATTTTTTTTTGAGTGTAGGTGTGTGTGCACAAGTTCTTTATTTTTATTTAGACTTTTGACTCTCAGAATATTTATATGCACTCTATAAATATCAGTTTTTTTAACTAAACATGGATTTTTGTTTGGTGGATGATGCACATTTGATCAAATCTTATAAATGTACTCACAGGTAATGCATCGTGGTCATTTGTTTGTGTTTTTCACAGGCTCGGTTGCAACAACATCACAAGTGTAGGTGGGAAATACCTCGCCAGCGCGATTCACAAGAGCAAATCTATCTTTGATATAGGGTGAGAATTCATCTTAGGGAACAATTAAACCTCATCTTAAAAGAGCAGGTCCTATGGGTTTTGGAAAAATATCTCATTTGCAGTTCGTTATCTAGCTGTTCTTCAATGTAAACAGTCTGCAAAGTAAAAAAACGTGCATGATAAAGATTTTGACTGAATCATCTTAATGAGTTATTATATTTTCAAATCTTTTACCTGCTAATGATCTACATCAATGTGATCAAAGTAACTCATTTGCATAATCCCGCCTCCCACAGCATATAAACATTCTGAAATCTGTTTCTGACACTGAAATCAAGACTTGATCAGACTTGGCCATCTGACCAATCAGAGCAGAGTTGGCTTCTGGAAGGGGGAGTGGCTTAAAGAAGCACTGGATTGATTCAGACAAATTGTATTGAAATTAAAGTGATTCAAATATTAAACAAATTCTGGGAAAATGTATGTTTTCTGATCTTATATGCATTTAAACCAGTCGTAGGAGACGCTAGCACAATATCAGCAAGTGGCTCATTTGCATAATTCCACCTCCTGTGACATACGAACACTCTGTTTCGGAAATCAAGACCAATCAAAACAGACTTGGCCAGCTGACCAATCAGAGCAGAGATGAGGGAGGGGCTTACAGACCTGAAGAACTGAATTGATTCAAATGAATTGAAAACACTGCAAAATTATTCAAATATTGAATTAATAATAAATAAAATTGGGTGCCACGGTGGCTCAGTGGGTAGCACGATCAACTCACAGCAAGAAGGTCGCTGGTTCGAGCCTCGGCTGGGTCAGTTGGCATTTCTGTGTGGAGTTTGCATGTTCTCCCCGTGTTGGCGTGGGTTTCCTCCAGGTGCTCCGGTTTCCCCCACAGTCCAAACACATGCGCTATAGGGGAATTGGGTAAGCTAAATTGTCCGTAGTGTATGAGTGTGAATGAGTGTGTATGGATGTTTCCCAGTGATGGGTTGCAGCTGGAAAGTTGGCGGTTAATTCCGCTGTGGCGCCCCTGATTAATAAAGGGACTAAGCTGAAGGAAAATGAATGAATGAATAATAAATATAATTTAATTATAGTATTATACATTTCCAATGTTTTCTGAACTTAGATGGATTTAAACCTGTTGTAGCCTCGAATGTAAATATGACGTGACAAAAAATTTAATTTGGTACAGTCTGAAATGAATAACTGATGTGGCATTTCTAGTAGTTGCTAGTATTATATTAGTATTATCAGGGGCGTAGCAGAGATTTTCAAAAGTGGGGGGGACAGCTGAATGAAGTCCAAAAGTCTATGTTCATATAATTATTAATCCCCTGTTTCTAAATAGTCTTTCCCTAAAAGTGAGGGGGACGTATACCCCCCTTCCCCCCGGTTGCTACGCCCCTGAGTACTATTATTAGTAAGGGCGGCTGGGTCAGTTGGCATCCCGTGTTGGCGTGGGTTTCCTCTGGGTCCTCCGGTTTCCCTCACAGTCCAAACACAGGTGAATTGGGTAAGCTAAATTGTCCGTAGTGTATGAGTGTGTGTGTGTGTGTGAATGGGAGTGTATGGGTATTTCCCAGTGATGGGTTGCAGCTGGAAGGATATCCACTGCATAAAACATATGCTGATAAGTTGGCGGTTCATTCCACTGTGGCGACCCCAGATTAATAAAGGGACTAAGCCGAAAAGAAAGTGAATGAATGAATGAATATTATTAGTAATATTCTATGTTAAAATACCATATGACCTGCTCTTTAAAAAGATGCAATTGATCTTTTTTAATTGCAAGCCAAATATCGGTGTTATCAATCATATCAAACACACATTTTTCACATACAAAACATGGTCAAATGATTTGTTTGCAGAATGTGGGGAAACTGCATCGGTGATGAAGGCGCAGAAGCATTTGCAGAGGCTCTGAAAAACCACCCCAGTTTGACCAACCTTAGGTAAACAAGAAATTATGTTTTCTTTGTGAGAAATTTCAGATACAGAACGAGCATCTGAGAATGATATTTAATGCATGTTTAGTCTCTCCGCCAATGGCATTACGTCTCACGGTGGAAGAAGTCTGGCAAAAGCATTGAAGGAAAACACGAGTCTTCACATCTTCTGGTAAATCGAAATCTCATATTCTCTCATGCATGTGAAATAAACATCTTTTATAATGCATTCCTAATAAATGTGTTTATTTTTCAGGCTGATACAGAATAAAATCTCTGACGAGGCAGTGTCGGATCTTGCTGAGGCCTTCAGGTCTAATTCTTCTCTGACACATCTGATGTACGATTACAGTTATACTTCATTATTATTCATTTATTCATTTTCCTTCAGCTTAGTCCCTTATTTATCAGGGATCCCTTCCAGCTGCAACCCAGTACTGGGAAACACCCATACACACTCATTCACACCCACACACTCATACACTACGGCCAATTTAGTTCATCCACAATTCCCCTATAGCGCATGTGTTTGGAATGTGGGGGAAACCGGAGCACCCGGAGGAAACCCACGCCAACACGGGGAGAACATGCAACATGCAATCAATACAATTCTTTTGAATCGATTGAGTTCTTCAGGTCTGTAAGCTCCTCCCTCTTCAAAAAGCCAGCTCTGATTGGTCAGCTGGCCAAGTCTGTTTTGATTGGTCTTTTCATATCAGAAACAAAACGCCCATTTCAGAGTATTTGAATATGCAAATGAGTTACTTTTATCATGTTTATAAGATAAGTCGATTCAAAAAGATAAAGATTCGTTAAAGCGATTCAGAGACGATTCTTTCTTTAGATTTTTATTCCTCATGCACTATTTTGACGAACAATTTTGTAGACCGTTTACATTGAAATAAAAAGCTGGTAAATCATGATTTGACTGTCAGAAAGCTCAATGGACATTTACTGCTGATGCCAGATATGCAAAGCAAGTTTAATCATGCCTGAATGTGTTTTATTTTTACAGGTTAATAGACAATGAGTTCACTATTGACGGAGCCAGACAGCTTTCTGAAGGCCTGAAAGACAACACTACACTGAAGGAGGTCAAGTAAGAGCTGACCAATGACCACATTAGAGTTTGCACACTTTATAAACCATTATTTTGCCTACAAAGACACTAGATTAAGCCTAATTTTAGGGCACTTCATGAATGCAATGAAGGCACAATGACGTTTCATCCCAAAACAAATCATTTATATACTTAATATTTATTTCCAATACTAATACTGAAACATTCTTAAAGGGCACCTATGATGAAAATTCACTTTTGTAAGCTGTTTGGACAGAACTGTGTGCAGGTATAGTGTGTCCATAGACATATTGGAGTGATAGAAACACAACAAGTCTCTTTTTAAAAAATTTCCTGACGTTAAAATAGGATCCAAAATCACTGCAAATTTTGAGGCCGACCGCAACGTGACGTAAAAGTGCGGTTTCCCCGCCCACCGAATTGATTGACAGCCGCGTATTAACATGTCTCCATAGTAACGCTTAGAAACATACCCCCAAGACAGGACGGGCACAAAGAAACTTGGATTAAAAGATCTGTTCAGCCCTCTGTGATCAGCTGAAGCTCAAGAATGAGATTTACAAGTTTAAAACAAAAGTGCAAAGTTAAACGTGTGTGTGTGTGTGTGTGTGTGACTCATCGTTCCAGAAAGGTTTTAATTAACTCCACAACAAATACATCAAATAACCAAAAGTTTTTACTGTAGTATTTCGCATTCTTATCTGTCACTGTGCTGTTTATCTGACATGAGACAAAGCAGGAAATGGAGACATGCATCAGAGCAATAGAGAGCGATCTCTGTGGCTCTGACAGGCAAGTGGGAACAGTGGGCGGGGAGAAACAGCTCATTTGCATTAAAGGCACAGACAACAAAACAGCTACAGTGTGCTCAGAGCTGAAAATTCCCATGTTCAGAAAGGTCTAATAAATAATCTGAAGCTATTTTGAGCTGAAACTTTACAGACACATTCTGGAGACACAAAAGACTTCTTGAAAAAGGGGTCAAATGAGTGCCCTTTAAATGAAAATACATTTATTTTAGAAGAAAAATGTAAAAATATGTTGTCTTTTAAGGATAAACTACCTTTATTTTGAGTATCTTATAGTTTGAGTGTCTTAAACGAGACAAAAATAGTAAGTAAATAATTTTTTTGCAGTGTGAGGGTTGTCCAACGGAGGAAAATGATGACAGAATTGTAATTTTTGACTGACAAATCAGGTTGACGCTTCTAGTTTTGACAGTTTCCACATTTCTCTGCTGTCGACAGTATTAAAGGAAGCCGCGTGTCTGAAGCAGAAGAGCATCTTTATCAGGGCGACAGACGGCTTCGCTTCCACTGAAAAACACGTGATGGGAGAGCAGAGAAAGAAGAAGTTGCTGGAAAACCACAAACTCTGCTTCAACACATTACAGCCTTTGTTTATTACAGATCAAACACTGTACAACACATCATACATGCACTATTATACACTCACCGGCCGCTTTATTAAGTACACCTGTCCAACTGCTCATTAACGCAAATCTCTAATCAGCCAATCACATGGCAGCAACTCAATGCATTTAGGCATGTAGACATGGTCAAGACGATCTGCTGCAGTTCAAAGTGAGCATCAGAATGGGGAAGAAAGGGGATTTAAGTGACTTTGAATGTGGCATGGTTGTTGATGCCAGAGGTCAGAGGAGAATGGCCAGACTGGTTCCAGCTGATAGAAAGGCAACAGTAACTCAAATAAGCACTCGTTACAACCGAGGTCTGCAGAAGAGCATCTCTGAACACACAACACGTCCAACCTTGAGGCGGATGGGCTACAGCAGCAGAAGACCACACCGGGTGCCACTCCTGTCAGCTAAGAACAGGAAACTGAGGCTACAATTCACACAGGCTCACCAAAACTGGACAATAGAAGATTGGAGAAACGTTGCCTGGTCTGATGAGTCTCCATTTCTGCTGCCACATTCGGATGGTCGGGTCAGAATTTGGCATCAACAACATGAAAGCATGGACCCATCCTGCCTTGTATCAGCGGTTCAGGCTGGTGGTGGGGGTGTAATGGTGTGGGGATATTTTCTTGGCACACTTTGGGTCCATTAGTACCAATTGAGCATTATGTCAGCACCACAGCCTACCTGAGTATTGTTGCTGACCATGTCCATCCCTTTATGAC
>CAIGQV010019804.1:78062-88271 GCA_903798115.1 Danio jaintianensis | reverse complement strand
AAAACTATTTCTAAATTCAGTTCTAATCTCCAGCAAAGGAATAAATGAACAATAATAATGAAGTGTGGTCAAAAGTTATATCCAAACACACATGCTATGCCCCATATGGTCCAAAACCCCACAGGTGGACAAATCTAAACTTGTTTTAATTGAAGCAAATATAAATATGCATATAATTAATAATACTACTATATAATAATAATAATAATAACATTATACAAAAGCATATTGTCATGAATAAACTAAAAAAGCCCCCCGAGGTGAAGAAGGCATGGAGGCAGTGGGTTTTATATTTATTTATATAGTAAAGTTTTTGTAATATTTTAATCCTTTTTCATATGTAAAGTTATTTCTGTGTTGCTGTTCATCCTGTGTGTTTTCAGCAATGTGTAAGCGAGGCGCACAACTAACGGCTCTGCGTTGGATTTTATACCTGCTTTCAGCTGGTCTATTGCACAGTCTATTTCAGTTCCTTAAAATAGCAACGCGCCAATAATGCTCCTTAACACACCTCCCTTATAGACCAGCACACACGAGTCCACAAAGTGGCGCAAATGGATTTGCTATTTAAACAACGCGGCGGAAAACGTAAAATTAGTGTTGCGCTGGTCTGAAAATAGCATCACATCGGGGCAAACACGTCTTGCACCTTATTGCGCCGGGTGTATGATAGGGCCCTTTGTCTTTAAAACTTTATGAATGAGTGAAATCCTCAGCAGATATTCTGACTCTGATTGGCTGTTGTCATTTTCCTCTCTCGTCTTGGCTCCGCCCATTAGTGTTTATTTTCAGCTCTGGGTTCAGCTTTAGTTAGTTAATGTTAGGTGATGTATTTATTACTAACATGAACAAACAATTAGTAAGACATTTATTTCTGTATCACTTCATCTTCGGGGACGTCACGGTGGCGCAGTGGGTAGTACAATCGCCGCACAGCAAGAAGGTTGCTGGTTCGAGCCTCGGCTGGGTCAGTTGGCGTTTCTGTGTGGAGTTTGCATGATCTCCCCGTGTTGGCGTGGGTTTCCTCCGGGTGCGCCGGTTTCCCCCACAGTCCAAACACATGCGCTATAGGGGAATTGGGTAAGTTAAATTGGCCGTAGTGTATGAGTGTGAATGAGAATGTGTGTGTGTTTCCCAGTGATGGGTTGCGGCTGGAAGGGCATCCGCTGCGTAAAACATATGCTGGATAAGTTGGTGGTTCATTCCACTGTGGCGACCCCGGATTAATAAAGGTACTAAGCCGAAAAGAAAATGAATGAATGAATGAATGAATTCATCTTCGTTAACGTTACTTAGTTTGAATAGCATTAGATCATGTTAGTCCATGTTAACTTGCAGTGCAGTAACTAACATTAACAAGCACAACTTTGTATTAGTTAATGTTGAACTATGATTAATACGTTCTTTACAAGATTATTCATAATTAATGTTAGTAAATACATTAACTAATGGATTATTATTCTAAAGTGTTGCCGATAATATGAATTTAATATGAAATTAATACTCATTTCTTACTAGATCTTAGCAGCATATCTCTCCAGTTGTGTCTTGACACTTTGTTTTCCAGTTAGATTTAGGTTTGATTTCTGCTATTTATTTAAAATAATAATTATATAATAGAAATGCTTTAATTTATTTATATTACTCAGTATAGTTTTTTTAATATAAATATATCAGCTCAGTGGTTTGCACTGTGGCCTCATACCAAGAAGGTCGCTGGTTCGAGTCCCGGCTGGGTCAGTTGGCGTTTCTGTGTGGAGTTTGCATGTTCTCCACGTGTTGGCGTGGGTTTCCTCCGGGTGCTCTGGTTTCCCCCACAGTCCAAACACATGCGCTATAGGGGAATTGGGTAAGCTAAATTGGCCGTAGTGTGTACGTGTGTGAATGTGAGTGTGAATGGGTATTTCCCAGTACTACGTTGCGGCTGGAAGGGCATCCGCTGTGTAAAACATGTGCTAGAATAGTTGGCGGTTCATTCTGCTGTGGTGACCCCTGATTAATAAGGGACTAAACCGAAGGAAAATGAATAAATGCATGAATATATTATAGTAAAAAAAATGAGAAAAATATAATCCCTACAACACTTCCTGCTGTCAGTGAAAGCCGTGTGTGTTTAATGTACACACGATTAGCTCACATTTTCTGTGTGTGTGTGTGTGTGTGTGTGTGTGTGTGTGTGTGTGTGACCCTCAGTGGACGATCCCAACGGCTGGATCTGATTTCAGCAGTGGTTTGTGGTGTGAGAATGGGAATGTTCTCCGCTAACAGACTTGTAGGAACATTAGAGATCATTTATTTATGTGTATACCCTGGGGCTGCTGAATGCTCGATTCTGATTGGCTGATGAACATTCTAAGGCAGGTAAAGCCTAGAAGGGATACAGCTGCAGACGGAAGTTAATTATAATTATAATTTTTATAATAATGCAATTACTTTACAACAATAATTACTGTTTTTATATTACGGTTGGGATAGGGTAGACATAAATACAATACAATTAATGGGTTATTTAATAAACAATATAAATAATTCTCATAATTACAGGTTTATATTACTGTGAGTAGGTGTTAATAAAATATAATTAATGAGTAATTTAATAAATAATATACATAATTCTCATTTTAATTACAGGTTTATATTACTGTGAGGAGTAGGTGTTAATAAAATATAATTAATTGGTAATTTATTAAAAATATTAGGAAGTATTGTTCTAATTATTGTTTTACATTACTGTGAGGATTGGGTTTATGATTGAGCATTAATAAAATATAATTAATGGATAATTTGATAAATAATATGAATAATTATTGTCATAATGACTGTTTTTACATTACTGTGAGGGTTGGGTTTAGGGTTAGGGTAGGGGTAGACAATTAAAATACAATTAATGGGTAATTTAATGAATAACGTGAATAATACTCAGTATAATTACTGTTTTTTTTTAGGGGTTTTTAACCTTTAATGGATAGAATAGTGCAGAGAATTGACAGGAAATAGTTGGGTGAAGATGTTAATAAAATACAATTTAATGAGTAATTAAATAAATATTATAAATAATTCTAAGGGCTGCACGGTGGCGCAGTGGGTAGCACATTCGCCTCACAGCAAGAAGGTCGCTGGTTCGAGCCTCGGCTGGGTCAGTTGGCGTTTCTGTGTGGAGTTTGCATGTTCTCCCTGTGTTCGTGTGGGTTTCCTCCGGGTGCTCCGGTTTCCCCCACAGTCCAAACACATGCGCTATAGGTGAACTGGGTAGG
Source organism: Danio jaintianensis (assembly GCA_903798115.1). Classification (NCBI taxonomy): domain Eukaryota; kingdom Metazoa; phylum Chordata; class Actinopteri; order Cypriniformes; family Danionidae; genus Danio; species Danio jaintianensis. The sequence goes on along the minus strand of CAIGQV010019804.1, from coordinate 85,017 downwards.
CTAAATTGTCCGTAGTGTATGTGTGTGAATGAGTGTGTGGATTTTTCCCAGTGACAGCTTGCAGCTGGAAGGGCATCCGCTGTGTAAAACATATGCCGGATAAGTTGGCGGTTCATTCCGCTGTGGCGACCCCAAATTAATAAAGGGACCAAGCTGAAAAGAAAATGAATGAATGAATAAATAATTCTCATATACTTCTGGGCACAGCTGTATCCCTTCTTCACAATTGCATTCTCAAAGTTATTCATTCATTTTCCTTCGGCTTAGTCCCATATTTATCAGGGGTCCCCACAGCAGAATGAACCACCAATTATTTCAGCATATGTTTTACACAGCGGATGCCTTTCCAGCTGCAACCCAGTACTGGGAAACACCCATACACGCTCACATTCACACACACACACTCATACACTACGGCCAATTTAGTTCATCAATTCCCCTATAGCGCATGTGTTTGGACTGTGGGGGAAACCGGAGCACCTGGAGGAAACCCACACCAACACGGGGAGAACATGCAAACTCCACACAGAAACACCAACTGACCCAGGCGGGACTCGAACCAGCGACCTTCTTGCTAACCACCGAGCCACCCTAAAATAATAATATTTAATATAAATAATTATTTTGGACACAGCTGTATCCCTTCTAGCAATAACTGTCTTTCTCAAGGTTAAAATTCAGAATCAGAATGTTAATCAATGTCAAAAAGGTCAAGAAAAAAACGGTCTCAAACCTTGGGAGTGAATTATGTTTTAAATGTTTTTAATATGTCAATTATTACCCACTCACTTCATGTGTGATTAAACAAAAGACTAAAGTGTAAATAACATCCTTTTGATTTTCCGAGCAAAAACATCCCAAGAGCTTCACATAAAGGTCAGTCAACTGGATTTCATGGACATGTTCGGTTTAGTGGTTTTGCATACAGTTTAATCTCTTAGAAATGAAATGCAATAACTGGAAGTGAAATTCCTCTGTCATGTTGACCGTTAAAAAAAAGTTTTAGAAACAAGAAATTGTTTCTGTTTTTGTGTTAAAACAGCAAGATCTCTTTCACTGTCAATATATCATTTACACAAACACATGCAGATCTACACTGCTTTTCTACACCGTTCCTATTTAAAAATACACTTCTTACAGTCTTCAGTCAAAGAAATTAAAGAGATAATGAAGATATAATCGTAGCAGAATTTTAATCATTGTGAAAGGCTATTGCATGCTTGATTCTGATTGGCTGATGAGCATTCTAAGGTGTGCTGTTATTTTTTTAGATAAATGCACAGCTAAAGTAGATCTGTAATGCACTCAAAACCTGTCAGAACACTTTGATTGACATTCTCCCTTTGTACGTGTCATCAGAGGGGGAAAGCCCCGCCCACTAGTGCCCATCTCTCCCTCATTAGCATAAACAGCAGCCCTGAGTGAGAAGCAGCCGTTTGTGCATTAGCCATTAGAGTGTTTGAGCTGCTGAAGATAATGTCAGCATAGACTAAGAGGATTATAGATGTGGAGTTTTAGATGAAGCACAAATGAACAGCGACAGGAGTCTCCATAGACTGACACAAGCATCAAGCACACACTGACAACATTGACATCAATAACGCTAGTAATGATTTGAATCTGCCCCTATGCTGACACACAGGCATTTGTAGCTCTGCCCTCTTCTGAAAAGAGCACAGTCTCATTTGCATTTAAAGCGGCAGTCACCAAAACGCCACAATTAGAATCAAAGCCTAAAAGGGTCAGTTTCAGAGTCAGAAAACATTATCTGTGTGCTATTTTCAGCTCGAACTTCACACACACACTTTAGAGACAGCAGAGACGCATTTTACAAATTGTAAAAAGGGGCATAATAGGTCACCTTTAAATAATAATATTAACAATTAAAATACTAGACAATATAAATATACATTTGTCCACCCCTATAGTGGTTAATACCATTGTGAATGCATAAATAGGCCTGTCACGATAAGGAATGTTTGTTGTGCGATATATTGTCACAGAGATTGTTGCGATAAGCAACATTATTGTCATTTTGAGATCATTTTATGCCACTGATTATATAATGATTATATAACAGCATAATAATGCAAATAGACATAAACACTTTAAAATACTTATTCCTAAGGTTATTTAGATTCTATAATTTGATGTTCATTCATTAATTTTCTTTTCGGCTTAGTCCCTTTATTAATCAGGGGTCGCCACAGAGGAATGAACCGCCAACTTATCCAGCATATGTTTTACGCAGCGGACGCCCTTCCAGCCATAACCCAACACTGGGAAACACCCATACACACTCAATCACACACATACAGTACGGCCAGTTTAGTTCATCAATTCCCCTATAGCGCATGTGTTTGGACTGTGGGGGAAACCGGAGCACCCGGAGGAAACCTACGCCAACACGGGGAGAACATGCAAACTCGAAAAATGCGAACCGGCGATCTTCTTTCTGTGAGGCGATCGGCTACCCACTGCGCCACCGTGCAGCCTAATTTGATGTTAAAAAGGTAAATATGTCCTATTATATATACTATTAAATGTTCTATTAGGTAAATGTCCAATTATAAACTTTGACATTGAGGTAGAACGTAAATGTCATTGTCAAATGGCTTTAATGTTATTTGTGAATTTGCAAATATATATATTGCAATGGCAAAGATGATTGAGGTCATCTCCAAGTATTGCATGATATATTGATTATTGTGACAGACCTACCTGTATGCATAAATCGCTCTAATCAGTCTAGGCGAGAAAATACTGATTCAAAAGTCTAAAAACTGGCAGATCAAGAGCACTAAAAGTTTTCACGAGACACTTTTCTTGAGAAATAGGTGTTTGTATCTATGTTTAGCCTAAAAGTAAAGTAAAATTAGATGCATAGTTTGACCGACAGTAATCTCTGAAGTACACTGTACACTAAACATCACTCAAAACAGTGATAAAATAATAATAATAATAATATTCACTGAAAAGCATGTATTACACAAACTAACATTACTGAAAAATCTTTAGCATAATCAGAATAATGCACGACTACATTACATATTTAGAAGAGGGTGTGTGTTATTTTTAATTATTCCTACTTACGTCATGCAGATCAGTACTATTGATGAGCAAACACGACTAAAAAATGACTAAAACAGCCATGACACTTTTTGCAAAAACGTTTGATTTAAACTTTACATATGGGAAATTTGTAATAGACAAACTCCTGCATGGTTTTTGATAACAGAAAGTAAACATAAGTCTCATTTCCCTGTTAAAAACTCCCTTCTTGAGCTCATCCAGAGTGGGTGAAAAGTCTTACCGAGACATTTCAACAACGTTTAAAGATTAACTTCAATCACCAGAGAAAGCTTGTTACAGAATTAAAGTTCAATCCAGGCCAGGACGACTGGGAAATTCCGTCTCAGAAACTGAAGGCCTCACCTGCCGTTGGACTGGATTTGCATATTCATGAGGCTTTTTATAGGAAACAATAAATCTAAAGTGACATCTCTTTTAGTCACTATGCTCCAAAAATTGTGGAATTGTCTTCCAAATGAAGGGGAATGTGTTTAAAAAGCATGTTACTGTAAAAAATACAGTAAAAATATCTGTAAATGAACAGTTTCCGTATTTTGTGAAGTGTTTATTTGCGGTTGTGAATTGCATTATGGGATGTTGATCTCTGCTCTGTCCACTTCTGATGGTGAAAATTCAACTCTACAGTTTAACAAAGTGACTTTTATTGACAATTTAGTAATAATATAATGTATAAGAAATAATATCTGGAGAAATGAGTGTGTAAAATAACAGAAAATGTGCTGCAGTTTATTACAAGGTGTTTAGAGCGTAATATACAACACCAACCCTGACAATATAGCACTGCACACTATTACAAATGTCAATAAAAGTCACTTTTTTTAAAGGTTAAAAGTTGTTGGAAGAAAGATCAAGATCCCATAATGCAATTCAATAGCATTAATAAATGAGGAAAAATAAAAAATAAAAACATGGATCACAAAATAATAACGATATAAGAAACAATATATACTATTACGATATACAGTATAAGATATATTAGGATTTGATACGATACAATATATACGATGTATATCTCTGCAATATATACTAGGATTAGGATATGATATATTACAATACGATACAATATATGTCTCAGCTATACTATTACGATACTATACATACACTGTACAATATATTATGATAGTATACATTATATTACGATAAGATATATACAATGTATATTTCTGCAATATATACTATTACGATACGATACAATATATACAACATATATATCAGCTATAATATTATACTATATATACACTGTACGATATACTATGATACTATATATACACAATTTATTACGACACAATATATACACTATATTACAATACGATATATTACAAGATATATACGATGCATATTTCTGAAATACATACTATTACGATATGATCAGAATCAGAAAGAGCTTTATTGCCAGGTATGTTCACACATACGAGGAATTTGTTTTGGTGACAGAGCTTCTACAGTCCAACAAAATTACAGAGACAGGAGAAAAACAGATAATAAATATATTTTAGAAATAAAAGTAAATAGTGAATGCGATATATTACGATACAATACAATATATATCTCAGCTACCCTGTATACTATTACGATACTATACATACACACTACGACATATTATGATACTATATATACACAATATATTACGACATGATATATACACTATATTATGATATGATATATACAAAATATTCCGATAAGATGTATACGATGTTTGTCTCTGCAATATATACTATTACAAGATGATATATATGATATATTACAATAAGATACAATATATATCTTTGCTATACTATTATGATACTATGTACACTGTACGATATATTATGATACGATATATACAATATATTACAATAAGACATATACGATGTATATCTCCGCAATATATACTATTACGATATGATATATTACAATATGAAACAATATATACAAATATATATATATATATATATATATATATATATCAGCTATACTATTACAATACTATATATACACTGTACGAAATATTATGATACTATATATATACAATATTTTACGACACGATATTTACACTATATTACGTTATGATATATACAATATATTACGTTAAGTTATATACGATGTATATCTTTGCAATTTATACTATTACGATATGATATATATGATATATTACAATACGATACAAAAAATATCTCTGCTATACTATTACGATACTATATATACACACTGTACGATATATTATAAGATATATACAATATATTGCGTTAAGATATATATACACGATGTACATTTCTGCAATATATACTATTACGGTATGATATATATGATATAACACAATACAAAATATATCTCAGCTATACTATTACGATTCTGTACATATATATATATATATATATATATATATATATATATATATATATATATATATATATATATATATATACACACTGTACGATATATTATGATACAATATATACAATGTATTACGACACGATATATACACTATTACAATACGATACAATATATTACAATAAGATATATATGATGTATATCTCTGCAATGTATACTTTTACGATATTATGTATATGATATATTACAATACGATACAATATATATATCAGCTATACTGTTATGACACTATATATACAATGTACGATATATTATAATATGATATATACAATATATTACGAGAGTATATATACATGATATATTACAATACGATACAATATATATATCAGCTTTACTATAACGATACTAAAAATACACTTTACGATATATTATGGTAGAATATATACAATATATTACGACACGATATATACACTATATAACGATATGATATATACAATATATTACATTAAGATATATACTTTTATGAGATATATATATATATTACAATACGACACAATATACACAATATATATCTCAGCTATACTATTACTATAATATGATATATACAATATATTACGATACGATATATAAATATACTATTATCGTGATAACTATATTTTTACATGTACCATATTCATACACTATTATCGCGATAGCTATCATTTTTTGATATATTGCACAGCATTACTACATATGCTTAAAACAAGCATCGTTTCTTCTCTCTCTTCTGATCTTGAGGTGAAACATGGCCAGAACCTGTTCTCGACTGTTTTCTGAGATTTAGCAGTTGCACCACATGACACCAGTGTTTATCAAACATCAGATTACAGAGCAGATTCTCAGAAACACAACAACAATACACACACATGGTTACTGAATTGCCCAGAAATAATCATCTTACACAATCAGATGTCTCTACACCTGATCAGAAAACTTCCCAACCACAGCCTACAGGTTCCTCAGAAGACGTCAGAGTTTCTGACCACTAATGCATGAAGAAAACAGCTTGCAGCGCTGCACATCAACACACCACATCCTTAAAGAAGCGTCTCACTTTACATTCAACCAGCTGAAACCAAAACACAATCATTTTACACACAGCAAACCACCACAGGTATTAGGCTAGCAGGTAACTGCAAGGGTGAAAGTTCAAACTCTACAAAGTTTGATCCATTAACCCTTTATTGGGTGAAGAAACATATATGGTCATTTCATTGACATTGATTATCCATTGAGTATTTCATTGAGCGCCCAATAAACAGTTCATATTGCAATATTTTCAGACAATATTGACATCCGTTTTGATTTTTGGATCATGATATGAATCACATTTTAGCAGACGTTAATTACACCGTTTACTACAAACCTTTATGAATTTCTGTTTTCCATTTAACACTAAAGAACATACAGTATTTTGAAGCTGAAAACCTGTAACCACCGACTAACCATTTGTTTTCCTACTATGAAAGTCAATGGTTACAGGTTTCCAACATTCTTCAAAATATCTTCTTTA
>CAIGQV010019804.1:20168-45110 GCA_903798115.1 Danio jaintianensis | reverse complement strand
ATTTCGTCTATCCATTCATCTTTGTTCATACACCCATTTTTCTGTCCACCAACCCATGAATTTTTCTGTCCATCCATCCCTTTTTTCTGTCCATCCATCCATTCATCTATCTATTTTTGTCGGTCCATCCATCAGTTTTTCTGTTTATCCATCTTTGTTCATCCATCCATTTTTCTGCCCATGCATCCATCCATTTATCTTTGTTCCTCAATCCATTTTCTGTCCATCCATCCATCCATTTATTTCTGTCCATCCATCATTTTGTCTTTGCTCATCCATCCATTTTTCTATTGATCCATCCATCTTTGTCCATCCATCCATTTCTGTCCATCCATTAATCTTTGTTCATCTATCTATTTTTCTGTCCATCCATACGTCTTTGTTCATCCATCCATCTTTCTGTTCATCCCTCCATCAGTGTCGTCAGTGTGTTTTCTCCTCCTCTGGTTCATTGTGCAGTTCCAGATCTGTGTGTGTGTGTGTGTGTTGGCAGCAGTCCAGCTCTGTGCCCATGGCAGGAAGATTCCCTGCCTTCTGCAGTGCCCACAGAGGGACGTGTGTGTGTGTGTGTGTGTGTGTGTGTGTGTGTGTGCGTGCGTGTGTGTGTGTGTGTGTGTGTGTGTGTGTGTGTGTGTGTGCGTGTGCGTGTGTGTGTGTTTTGGTTCAAAGCGTGCCGCGTGTTGTTTTGATTTGGGATTGTATTTGTTTCTGCCTGATAGACGTCTGCAGGCGAGATTCAGACCTCTTCAAACTGCCTGAAACCAGAGAGAAGAAGCCAGAAAAGCTCCCGATCCAGCAGAAAAGAGCATCTCAGACTCACTGCAGTGCTTACGTTTGGAGAATCACAACTCCTGAAATGATATTAAAGTACACTTGAAATCAAAACTAACCATATTGATGTTGTTAACTCACATTGCTAGTTTTGTGGTGCGTGTCATTAAAAAAAAATTGTTTGCTCTTGTAATCTTTAATTGAAATCTGAAAATGCACTTCCTGTTTGTTTCATTTAAATTGTCAGATTATGTCTGTCTGAGGTACTGGGCGTGGCTAACATACTTAACCACGCCCCTCCAGCTGTCAGTTTTCACATCAAACAGAAATGGTGAGGAGGAGTCTGTTAGGTTGTAATAACTCTCCCCAAACCCTTTTCCCCATCTTTCTGAGAGTGCTTTCACACCTGTAGATCGATTGTTTTCTTCTGAAACAGGGATTAAAATTGTTACTTTCATTTCAGTTGTCCAGTTTTGTAAAAATCTATCTATTGAATTAATCAATCTATTAAAAAACATAGGCTAGAATTTTGCATTAAATTATAGAGCGAAATAACAGATGAAGCGAGACTGCAGTCAGATCATGAAGCAGATCAATGCTGATCCTTTTTTCGAGGTGTCAGTGCAGAAATGAACAAAAGAATAGGCCTAAAACAAAGTATTATAAGATTAAAATGTGGAAAAAATACAAGATGGTAATTTTGGTCAATTTTGCTAACGAATAAACAGTACTCTGTAATATTTCAGCATACTTTCACTTTCGTATTCGGCATGAAATGCACATTTACTGGTAGGAATGACATCCTGCCCTACTCATTCTCTCTTCATATAACCATATATGTGGCTATTACACAACCATAATACACTGTGATATAGCCTGGTTCGTCAGTTAGTTGGATCGTTTTGCTTTCTCACTACAATCAATCCGCTCCAGAGTTTGTTTCAATTGAGCTGAGACCACCTCATTCAGGCGATCTCGGACCGATTGATTTGGCACAGATCAGAGCGTGATTGCGGGTTTCACATATGCCAAACGAACTGCGCTAACTGTGCAAACGAGACAGGTTCCGAAATAAAAACGTCTAGGTGAGAACACACCCTGAATGAAATGCCTACTTTACAATATTCAATCAGCTCGCAGTAGAAAACAAGCCACGCCCTTTTTCTTATTTAATATTCCGTTTCTCTAGGAACTGCGTCACAAAAAAAAAAACTGTCACAGCTTCCTGTTCATGTGGACTTTAAGCATGTTTGTAAACTACATAAACATTTGTGCATTGTTTATTTGCACATCATTTTTAAAAGAATATGATTTAAAGGGACAGTCCACCCGGAAATAAAAATTTTGTCATCGTTTCATTGAACACAAAGGAAGATACACATTGAGAAATCTGATACATGGCAATATATGGAAATTATATATTTAAGACATACAAGTAGGATTGTCACAATACTGGAATTCGGTACCAATCGGTACTGAAATTTTAAACACGTCAATTTCTCGCTAACATTTGAGCACTACTGAGCACGTTCTTAAACATCGCTGATTTGCCATTGTGTTCACGTGCTCAACAGAAATGACTGTGATTGGCTGTAAAGGTCATCAGTTCACTGAACTCACTGAACATAAGGCAAATCAGCGCTGTTTAAGAACGTGCTCAACAGCGCTCAAATGTTAGCGGGAAATGGATGTTTTTAAAATTTCAGTACCGATTGGTACCGAACTCCAGTATTGTGACAACCCTACATACAAGTTCATATTTGGATTTTGAGGGACGTAAACAAAAACAATGGTCCCAACGTATTTTTCTGTTTTACATTTTTAATTTCTATAGCTTCCGAGAATACAAAAAGAGCCACATATTGATAAATAATGTTATGATAGCTGTTTTAACATTAAGTTATGATTGAATTGCCTCTCGCTACAGTTATGAAATAGTTTGATAAGCAGGAAATGTTCATGGGCCAATGACATCACCATATTTCGACTAGAATAAAAGCAGTTTTTAATTTTTTAAAACCATTTTAAGGTCAATATTATTCGCCCCCTTAAGCAATATTAGTTTTGGATTGTCTCCAGAACAAACCACTGTTATACAATGACTTGCCTAATTACCCTAACTTTACCCTAATTAACCTAGTTAAGCCTTTAAATGTCACTTTAAGCTGAATACTAGTGTCTTGAAGAATATCTAGTCTAATATTATGTGCTGTCATCATGACAAAGAGAAAAGAAATCAGTTATTAGAAATGAGTTAATAAAACTATTATGTTTTGAAATGTGTTGGAAACATCTCTCCGTTAAACAGAAATTGGGGGAAAAATATAAAATAAATAAAACACAAACATACACATATATGAACATATACACACACACACACTTATATTTCATTCATTCCTTAATTTTCCTTTGGCTTAGTCCCTTTATTCATCAAGGGTTGCCACAGCAGAATGAACCGCCAACTATTCCAGCAATTTTTCTGATTTCAGCTGACTATCACAATCCTAATAAAAAAACGCAGTTCACTTTTAATGAGCAGCTCAGATTTGGGCATAATAAAATGAAGCACACTAACAAGCGCACTCAAAAAAGTTAGAAAGCAAAAGAAAAAAAGATTCAAAAAGCTTCACATTGACTCGAGCGCAATTACAGTGTATTTCTCCAGCGCAGGAGTCTGATCTCCATATATCTCTGCGGCGGCCAGTGGGATTCATTATCCAGATCCTCGTCTCTCCCTGCAGCAGTGTTTTGCCCTGCAGCGCCGTATTTATAATTCATCTTTATCTGGCCCTCACACTCCTGTTTGCTGTTTTACACACTCATTATCCACATCACAGGTGCCGACGGACGCTCAACGCTGATCTGCGCTCACAAATACACACTCACATACTGAGTAAACATGCGCTTTCTCTTAGCAATATTACACTGATTACATAGATTGAGATTTCTGGCCGACAGCAGAATTAGTAACAACTTTATGGTTCAAGTGTACAGGGATGGCTCAGGGATGTGTATTTGTCATCTATTATAAGATATATATAAAATGTAAAAAAATAAATAAATACATGAAAGGGGGCACTGTGGTAAGCACTGTGGCCTCACAGCAAGAAGGTCGCTGGTTCGAGTCCTGGCAGGGTCAGCTGGCGTTTCTGTGTGGAGTTTGCATGTTCTCTCCGTGTTGGCGTGGGTTTCCTCCGGGTGCTCCGGTTTCCCCCACAGTCCAAACACATGCGCTATAGGGGAATTGATGAACTAAATTGGCCGTAGTGTATGATTGTGTGTATGGGTGTGTATGGGTGTTTCTTAGTACTGGGTTGCAGCTGGAAGGGCATCCGCTGTGTTAAACATATGCTGGAATAGTTGGCGGTTCATTGATTGGCGACCTCTGATAAATAAGGGACTAAGCCGAAGGAAAATTAATGAACGACTGAAATACTTAAATAAAATTCAATTGTCAAGTTCAATTTTTTTTATTGATGGTTTATGAATACTTTTTTCCTCTTTTTATTTTATAGTTAAAGTAACTTATAATATCTTTTTTGTTTGTTTGTTTTAAATGTCAATATATTATATATTATATAAATATATATAAATAAAATGTTGATGTGTGCTCACAAATACTGTGTGTGTTAGTAAAAATATATTATGAATACAATCTTTTCTATTTGTATTTTATTGTCAATAAAAATCACATTTTCCATCTTTAAATATTATGAATACTATTTTTGGATTTTCTATTTTTATTTTATAGATAAAAACCATATAATTTGTTTCTGTTTTTATTTTATAGTTAAAAAATTGTATCTTTTTTGTTTGTTTAAATGTCAGTATATGTATATTTATATATATTTTAATTGTCTTAAATGCTAGTATGCTTTTATTTATTTATTTATAATTTTTTTGTCAATTCATTTCATTCAGATATTTTAATGCATGATTTTTTTTACACACACACACACACACACACACACACACACACACACACACACACACACACACGTTTGTTTTTGTGAAAAGTGGGTACATTACATAGGTTTCCATTGATTTTATACAGCACAAACCGTATTTTGTATTGGCCTAACCCCACCCTACCCCTAAACCCAACCATCACAGGAAACAGTGTACAGCTTTACTCTCTGATTAAACTCATTCTGGGGGATTTATAAGCTTTTGGAGAAATGAGGACATCAGCTGTGTCCTCATATTTCACCTCCTTTTTGTAATACCCATGTCATACCCTGCTCGAGTGACGTCATTGTTGTTGCGGTAGCCTCGCTGTGTGTGTTTGGAGCTTGCCTCGCTGTGTGTTTGGAGCTTCGTCGCGTAGATTCGCAATTGACATTTTTATCATAAAATACTTCCCTATTCGCTAGTATTTGTCTCTCCTACTTAGGGTGAACAAACCCTTAATACATTTAAACAAACAAATCTACTTTAAAACGTTCTGTCTCTCGAGCATCCGCTTGTAGCTTTAGCCTATTAGCACCGCTGGTCAGCTAAAGCTACTGACTTCTTTCACTTACTGTCTTTGCTCTTTACCCTGTACAATGTCGCTTGTGTGTCGATCCTTGAGTGCAGGAGAAGCATCGATGGAGGCGTTGGAGTTGGAGCTGATAGCTGTGGATTCGCAGATTCGCGATCTGAAGATGAAGCGAGCACAGCTCCGGGAACAGCGGGCCCGGGCTGCGGCTCGCTCATCTGAGGTAAGTGTGCGATACAATCTCAACACTCCGTCCACCTCAACCTCGTGTGTTTCTCTGCCCAGGCCCAGCGCACCGAGGTCGCGGCTCGTCCAGGGGTCGTTCACTCCGGCACCCGGCTACCGTGGCCCCTGGGTGCAGCCGCGGAAGGTGCATACCAGGCCTCGGGGCAGAACGTCTCCTCCTCCTGTGTTCGAGATCCCCACGGAGAACCGGTTCGCCCCCCTCCGCGAGACGGGTCGCGATGTGGCAATCATCGGTGACTCCATCGTTCGCCATGTCCGCGCTGCTTCCACTAAAGGTAACAATGTATGCACTCACTGCTTTCCCGGTGCTCGTGTTAAGGATGTTTCTGCTAAGTTTCCCGCTATCCTGAGCGCTGGCGAGAGCATCGGAGCTGTCGTCCTCCACGTGGGGACGAACGACACCGGGCTGCGGCAGACGGAGATCCTGAAGAGGGACTTCAGGAGCCTGATCGAGACGGTTCGACGCACCTCGCCCGCCACGCAGATCATCGTTTCTGGACCGCTTCCTACCTACCGCAGAGGAAATGATAAGTTCAGTAGACTTTTTGCTCTGAATGAATGGCTATTAACATGGTGTAAAGAACAGAAATTGCTCTTTGCCAATAACTGGAATCTTTTCTGGGAGCGGCCTAGGTTTTTCCGTGCTGATGGGCTACACCCGAGCAATGCTGGAGCTGAACTCCTGTCGGACAACATCTCCAGGATGCTTCGTTCTATCTGACTAGTAAGTGAAAATTCACATTTTAGCCATATAGACTCTTGCTCGTCCCGCTCAAATCACAGTAATGCATATCTGGCTAACCCCATAGAGACTGTGTCTGTTCCTCGTATTATTAGATCAGGAAATAAACCTACTGTGTGCTCTAGAAAAAATCTATTAAGAATCAAAGCAGAAAAACTGCAAAAAAGTGGAAATACTAATTTTTTAAAGCTTGGTCTCCTAAACATCAGGTCACTAGCACCTAAAGCACTTATCATAAATGAAATCATAACAGACAACAATCTTAATGCACTCTGTCTCACTGAAACCTGGCTGAAACAAAATGACTATATTAGTTTAAATGAAGCAACTCCTTCAGGATTCTTATATAAGCATGAGGCTCGTCAGACTGGTCGTGGTGGTGGAGTTGCATCAATCTTTAGTGATATTCTTAATGTTAATCAGAGAAACGGACTTATGTTTAACTCTTTTGAAGTATTGGCGCTTAATGTTATGCTTCCGGATATTATGAAAAAACCTATATTATCTCTCGCTTTAATCACCATATATAGACCCCCGGGACCCTATGTCAAATTTCTAAAAGAGTTTTCGGATTTTATTTCTGACTTACTAGTTAAAACTGATAAAATACTAATTGTAGGAGACTTTAACATTCACATAGATGACGCTAACGATACATTAGGGCTCGCGTTTACAGATTTACTACAATCACTTGGGATAAAGCAAAACGTTGTTGGTCCAACCCATCGCTTAAAGCATACATTAGATCTAATTTTGTCTCATGGACTTGAGGTCATTGATGTAGACATTATACCACAAAGCGATGATATAACAGACCACTACCTCTTACTATAAAAGCTGTGTTTACCTGAAATTAGCAGACCTGCACAGATATATCGCCCTGGTAGAACTATCGTCCCGTCCACTAAAGATGAATTCACAAATAACTTACCTGATCTTTCTCTATTTCTAAATGCACCCGCAAACGCAAATGACCTTGATGTAGTAATCAGCAGTATGGATGCTATCTTTACTAACACACTAAATACTGTGGCACCCATCAAATTAAAAAAGGTTAGAGAGAATAAAACTACACCATGATATAACAGTCATACTCGCGCTCTCAAAACAGCAACCCGTGCCCTGGAACGTAAGTGGAAAAAAACTAAATTAGAGGTCTTTAGAATTGCGTACAAAGATAGTATGTCCAGCTATAGGAGGGCTCTAAAATCCGCCAGGGCTGAGCACCTCCGCAAACTGATAGAAAATAATCATAACAATCCTAGATTTTTATTTAACACCATTGCTAAATTAACAAATAATCGGTCATCTTTGGAACAAAATGTCCCACCGCAAATTAGTAGTGATGACTTCATAAATTTCTTCAGCGATAAAATAGAAGGTTTCAGACAGAAAATAGAAGATGTTAAACTTTCGGCACCGCCTTATACTTCAGATCCATTAAACATTCCGCTGAACCAAAATAGTCTACAGTGCTTCAAAACCATAGAACAGGAAGAGCTAGATAAACTTATAAATGCTTCTAAACCAGCTACATGTATGTTAGACCCAATTCCAACTAAATTACTGAAAGAATTGCTACCTGTAATAGGAGAACCTCTTCTTAACATCATCAACTCTTCTCTATCTTTAGGCCATGTTCCAAATCCTTTCAAGCTAGCTGTTATTAAGCCTATTATTAAGAAACCACAACTGGACCCCGGCAACTTAGCTAATTATAGGCCTATTTCAAATCTTCCATTTATGTCTAAAATACTAGAAAAAGTTGTTTCTGCCCAATTATGCTCCTTTCTGCAGATGAACAATGTTTTTGAAGTGTTTCAGTCCGGTTTCAGGCCTCATCACAGTACAGAAACCGCATTAGTGAAAATAACCAACGATTTACTCTTAGCTGCTGACCAAGGGTGCATCTCGTTATTAGTTTTACTTGATCTCAGTACTGCATTTGACACCATCGACCACAATATCCTCATAGATCGCTTAAATTCTACAGGTGTCCGGGGACAGGCTCTACAATGGTTTAAGTCATACTTAACTGACCGTTACCAGTTTGTTAATATAAATGGACAGCTTTCTCAGGTCAGGCCAGTACAGTATGGGGTGCCTCAAGGATCAGTTTTAGGCCCTTTGCTGTTTACAATATACATGTTACCCCTGGGAGACATTATAAGAAGACACGGGATCAGCTTTCACTGCTATGCAGATGATACTCAATTATATATTTCAACAAAACCTGATGAGACGTCTGAACTGTCTAAGCTAACTGAATGTATTAAAGATGTTAAAGACTGGATGACCAACAATTTCCTTCTCTTAAATTCAGACAAAACAGAATTATTACTTATTGGGCCTAAATCCTGTACGCAGCAGATCTCACAACTCGACCTGCAATTAGAGGGACACAAAGTTAGCTTTAGCTCTACTGTAAAAGATCTGGGTGTTATACTAGACAGCAATTTAACCTTTGACAATCATATCTCCCATGTCACAAAAACAGCCTTCTTTCATCTGAGAAATATCGCTAAGTTACGAAGTATGCTATCCATCTCAGATGCAGAAAAACTAGTTCATGCTTTCATGACTTCTAGGCTGGATTACTGTAATGCTCTGTTCGCTGGTTGCCCAGCATCCTCTATTAATAAACTTCAGTTAGTACAAAATGCAGCTGCCAGAGTTCTTACCAGGTCTAGAAAATATGATCATATCACCCCAATTTTATCTTCCTTACACTGGCTGCCTGTTAAGTTCCGTATTGATAATAAAATATTGCTTCTTACCTATAAAGCTTTAAATAATCGAGCTCCTGCTTATCTAACCAACCTTCTGTCTCGCTACAATCCAACCCGCTCTTTAAGATCTCAAAACTCAGGGCTGCTGGTAGTACCTAGAATAGCAAAGTCGAGTAAAGGTGGTCGAGCCTTCTCATTTATGGCTCCTAAACTCTGGAATAGCCTTCCTGATAATGTCCGAGGCTCAGACACACTCTCTCTGTTCAAAACTAGATTAAAGACCTATCTTTTTAGTAAAGCATACACTCAATGCATTGCATAACGGTATGATGCATGAATCTGCTCCACGCAGGTTTTTGCATCTCGTTTATATACACTATGAACAGCAGCTACGCTAATTATTCTCTTTATTCTCTATTTCCACCTGGGGATACTCATCCCGAGGCCCCCAGAGACTATGCAGTGCCACTAATGCAATCCAAGACCTGTGAAGAGATGACCCCAAGGTTTCCATAATCCCAGACCGGGCCGTATCCTGAGGAGCTGCTGTGGTGGTCATGGAGGAGTGGAGAGCATGAGACTGATTCCTGTGAGACCCCAGTGAAAGACGAGTCTTCTCTGTCGTCCAGCGTTCACCAGCCTCCGGCGCCTAGACTGCAGCTCTGCACAAGACGTTTGGCCATAGGAGAAATGGTCGTGCCCAACTGAGCCTGGTTTCTCTCGAGGTTTTTTTTCCTTCACTTTCGCAAATTGGTGAAGTTCGTACCTCGCCGCTGTCGCCACTGGCTTGCATGGTTCGGGACCTGTAGAGCTGCGCATCGATGGATTTGCTCTTCAGTGTTTGGACTCTCAGCAGTGAAAATTAAACCACACTGAACTGAACTGAACTTAAACTCTAAAAACTGAACGGACACCATTCCAATTCACTGTAATCTTCTATGTGAAGCTGCTTTGACACAATCTACATTGTAAAAGCGCTATAGAAATAAAGATGAATTGAATTGAATTGAATACCCATGTCATTATACAGATTTGTGTCCTGACATGTCACAAAAACACATACACACCCTCCACCCCCCCACACACACACTTGATTACTTTCCCAAATGTGTAAGCTCTTAAGACAAAAATCCCAAACACACATTTTCTATGTGTATTTGTCTGTTTAAGCACACAACATCTCAAACTTTCCTTTAATCTAAACTTTAAGCATCTGTTCCTCAGATAAATGGAAACGCATGCAATGTTTTGTATTGACTGTCTGACACTAGACATCATATTTGTTTTTCACAGAAAACAACAATTCAAGCATTCTCGTAAAAATACTTTCATTTGTCAGACAAACAAACAAAAGGTCATACAGGTCTGACATGACAAATGCTGCAAGAACGATTGATCTATGTTTCTTCTCTTTTTGCTGAACTGTTGCATAGTTGTTCAGTATCTGTGTTCATTTGAATTTATTTAGGAAAACTCATATAACATGCACTTTAATGAAGTGATACATAATGCTAATTTATAATAATAAAAAATATAAATAATTCTGTTTAAAAAAGTTTACGGAGGCAAAATTAATAGTGAATATTTACTTTAATTTGCAAGTTACTGAACTATTGCTTTAAAGGGCACCTATTATGTAAAAATCACTTTTATAAGGGGTTTAAACACAGTTGTGTGTCAGCAGTGTGTGAATATCTCCAGCTTCTAATGGTAAACATGAATTAATTGTATTTGTTACAATCAGACTTGATGCAGAAACACTTTGATTGACATTCCCCCTTTGTACGTGTCATCAGAGGAGGAAAGCCCCGCCCACTAGTGCCCATCTCTCCCTTATTAGCATAAACAGCAGACCTGAGTGAGAAGCAGCCGTCTGTCCATTAGCCATTAGAGTGTTTAAGCTTCTGAAGATAATGTCAGCATAGACTAAGAGGATTATAGATGTGGAGTTTTAGATGAAGCACAGATGAACAGCGACAGGAGTCTCCATAGACTGACACAAGCATCAAGCACATACTGACACTGAAGCACACATGCACACCTGACCAGCACTGACAACACACACAGTGCTGCTTTACATCTGTCGCTATGGTGATGCACAGCCGTCTGTAGCTCCGCCCTCTTCCGAAAAAGAGCACAATCTCATTTGAATTTAAAGCGACAGTCACCAAAACGCCACAATTAGGATCAAAGCCTAAAAGGGTCAGCTTCAGAGAGTTAGAAAACATTATTTGTGTGCTATTTTCAGCTCAAACTGAAACACACACACTCTAGAGACAGCAGAGATGCATTTTACATCCCCTGTCAGTTGTTCAGTGTGTACATTTAGCCCTGAGGAAAATGAATTGTCCCTCAGCTTGTTTTAGATCTGATCGGTTCATCTTGTTTGCTGGTCTGAGGTCAGAAAGATTAACACAAACCTTTGAATGACGAGCACTGCAGCGCTGGGTTATTTTCAGTTCTTTGCATGTCAGACATTGTTACTGGACTGCATTCCCTCATGTCAAATCACGCCAGTGCTGAACTACGCCTTCATAAACACTGATAAAAACAAAAAACATGCAATGCTTTAAAACAGATCAATGAAATGCATCATTAACTCTACAATTAACCCCAAAACGCAATCAAAAATCTGAATATTTAGACATTATTGTTATTTTATAAAACAGTGATAACTATAGTATTTCTCAACTACAACCATAGTTTATCTAATTAACAACAAATGTTTACCATAGTTTTATTTAACACACATTTACTATTTTTAATCATAAGTTATAACAGTATTTAAGTAATTTGAAAGATTTTAAAATTTGTATTTTTTATATTGTACAAATATTTAAAAAAAAAATCCAATATTGGTGAGATTTTTCACATTTTATTTTAATTGAATCTATCATTGTTCATTCATTCATTCATTCATTCATTCATTTTCTTTTCGGCTTAGTCCCTTTATTAATCAGGGGTCGCCACAGTGGAATGAACCGCCAACTTATCCAGCATATGTTTTATGCAGCGGATGCAAGACAAACAAATAATTGTGACAATATATGGATTATTTGTGTTCTTCAAGTTATCCTGGGTATTTTATTATAAGCATTAAAGTGTTTATTTTAAACACTCAACTGGTGTTATGAGGTGAATTTAAAGTTAAAGGTGCTGTATGTCAGTTTTTGACTCTTCTAAAGCATAAAAACACCATAATATGTTTGCAGATATTTCAGAAACATGCTTAGTGAACATTCTTGTTTATCTGAGAAACAATGCTGAAGTCAGATATTCTGCTTTGAACATGTGTGTTACGTGCCGGTACGGCTGTCTTTGTTTTGGTCCTTTTAACCCGCCCAATGCCAGTTCAGCCAATTATATTTAAGCACCCCGGGTTGCCTTGCTGGAAAACAGCGTATTTCATTCATTCAGTCAGGAAGGCTCTCAAAGCGCCCGTGACCGAAATGCGACCTCCGGTGGACAGTAGCAGCCTCCGAAATGAGATGCAGATTCAGAGTTCCACATGAGGTTATTAATTATCAAATAATATAAATATTACAAGCGTAAACATTAGGTGAGCAGGTTACATTGTAACCCCGTGTCCTAACAACACGCTCCGTGACGAGATTCGCGATAAGCAATTTGGCTGTTTGCATGAAACGAAACATGACAGAAATTTAAATACAGTCATTCAGAAGCACAGAATATATGTGCACTCACTGCACTCGAAAATGGTAATGATGAAATGGTAAGGTTTATAATCTAATTAATACATATTAAACCTCTTTAACATTATTAAATGTAGATGCTGAATCACTGATATGTGTTGGTTTGCACTGAGTCACAGCTCTAAAGTTCAATTTCAAAGGGTTTATTTTATTGTCAAGATCTGAGGTGAACTATCTGCTGCTGCTTTTAGTAGTATGGCAATAAATGTCATGCAAAAAGGCATTCAAACTCACATTGTTAGCATTTAACACTGAATAAAGCACCTGAGGTGATCATAGTCAGTTTATCCTGTTGTTCAGCTGTGAGAAATAGATGTTTCTAAAATATAAATTTTAGGTGTTGGTTAGGACAAAACTCCTTTTAGTGTGGAAAATATTTGCGTGCCATTGTTTTAAGTTAAAACAAGGTTCAAATCAGCCTTTATGCTCAATAGTCAGGCACACTGACGTCAATCTGGCAACCTGCGCTTTCGTGGACTTGTCAAAGGAGGAGCCGAGTGACTATGTGTTTTGAACCAGGAGTGCAATACCTAGTTCAACCACTGGGTGTCAAACTTACATACTGCACCTTAGTAAATTGGTGTTTGTAAACAAGGTCAAACACACAAAACTATCGCGCTAGTACTACTGTAATAATAAATCATTTCACAGACTAATTATTATAGGTTGTATTGCTTTAATGATAAGTCAAGTTTTTTATCGCGAGGCGAATTTTTACCGGTATATTGCAAACATCACCCATCCTGTCACACACACAAAAGCTGGCAGTGTTTTGTGTTTCTCTGGTTTTCTTGTGCTGTTGAACCTTTGAACTGGAGCTAAAAACATCCTCATGAGCAGCGCATGATGATCTGCATTCACACACAGATTGAGTTAACCTTTCAAACAAGGTTAGAGAGAAACAAAGAGCCACACAGAGAGGAGAGATGTGTTACAATAACCAGCAAATGTTCATCCTGAACAGCATGAAAACCAGTTTGTTCTGATGCTAAAAGTTCACCCAAATATAATCACCATTTTCTCGCCGTCGTGTTGTTTCAAACTTGTGTGACCTTCTGTTGGACTTAAACACTGATGTTAGGCAGAATGCTCAAGCATAATAAATGACATAAATAAATGTGTTATATGACTGACTTATATCTGCACTGCAATAAATGCTTGTCTTTGTCTGGTTTTGTTGTCCAAATATCTAAAACCTCCTAAATCAAGCAGTATTTTCCAGACAAACAAAAAATATTGTCTTTTTCTTTTTTTACAAAATAATGAGGCAAAATTAGGTGAGTTTTTCCTTAAAACAAGAAAAATAATCTTGTTTTTCCTTTAGACAAGATTATTTTGCTTCTTTTAAGGTAAAAAAAACACTTCATCTTGTCATATCATTTCTTGAAACAAGACAATACGTTTTGCTTGTCTGGAAAATGTTTCTCGATGTAGAAAGTTTTAGATATTTGGACTAGAAACCAGAAGTAAGAAAAACATTTTATGTAGTTATTAGCTGATCTAGAAAATAAAGCACTGTATAAAAACACAATAGTCAAACAGCTAAATATAGGTCATTTATAGTATAAAGGTATTTATAATATATTTGTATTATATAGGTATATATATTATAAAGTCATATGACATCTTCAATAAATAAATAAATAAATAAATAAATAAATAAATAAATAAATAAATACATACAATAAAAAAGAATAGATTATCTAAGGCAAGTCTACCTCAAATAAATCAAATCAGAAAATAAAACATACAAATATTGGTAAGTTTCCAGACATATAATATTCCTGTCAATATAATAGGGCAAAGACTAGTTTCAAAATAATCCAAATATAAAAACTGGCCTGCACTGAAAGAAATTACCCTTTGATATTTAATATTTACACATTTACTTCATGTAATACATTAAATGAGTGGAAAGAGTTAAATATTAATATTTATTTACTTGTAATATTTAAATATTTTATAATCGTCACAAACCTAGTAATGTTAAGTCAATTTTAATAGTTGGATATGTCGCAATGGATGTGCAGTTCCCAGCCTGCTTTGCGGGGGATTGAATTACGAGGAGAATATTTTGAAAATAAAAGCAATCTTAGGTGTTTAAATTTGAGAGAAAGAGTTGTTCGAGTTTAATCTTCATTCATTTGAAGATTAAGAAGAGTTTTGAGTAGGTTTTTTTTAGTTTTAAGGTTACCACCTTGCAGAGGAGTAGCACTCATGCTTTGGGTCTTGGCATTTTTATTATCAGCATTAACGTTTGACGCTTCTCTCAGAGAGGCATCGCTGTGCTAATGCTACCTCTGATATAAAGTAAATCTGCTCTTGGGTTCAATTTTTTTTCAAGTTTCAAGTAAGAAATATGTGTCTTAAATTAACCAAGTTACACCAAATGTACTAATTAGTAACTAATAAGATTTATTTAAATTGATAAAAGCAATGTTCCTTCTGCTGAAACAAGAACTCGACATTACTTGGTTCATTTAAATAAATATATAGACTCAAAAATAAAGATAATCAATTCACTTTTACTTCATTCGTTGAGTGTTAGGTTTAAACATTAAGTACATTTTACATGATATTGACAAGTTAATTGTACCTGATATAAGATAGTAAAATTTACTTGAAATTTGTTTGTGCAAATTGTTACGAGGATTTTTTAAAGTAAATCTTAAGAGTTAATTATTTCAGTGTGTTTTCTTGTGCAATATATTATAAAGTCTTCTGGAATTATAATGCTTTGTGTTCAGGGTTTCATGGTACAAGTAATTTTATTTCATGGCAATATATTTCACAATATAGTTATTTGAATAGGTTGTTATTCGAAAAAAAAAAATCAACTAAAAGGGTTAGATTAAAATTATCTTTTTTCCTTAATCTGGTTAAATTTAGTAGCACAACACTGATTTTTCATCTGCTATTTTGAAACTGCTTTTGGCTTAGCTGATGCCGATTTCTTTTCTGTTTGTGTGTTTTTGGGAAGTGTTATTTTACAGGTTCATTTACAGAGTCAAAAAATAAAAAATAAATAAATAAAAGCACTTCTACAAAAACTTTGGATTCAAGCTATTGCATTATACTGGAAACACATGGATGCTCCGTCCATAGGACTGTGGAAAAAATAAATATTGAACTGTATTGGACTGGAGAGACTAACTTATATCATCAAAGGCAAGCAGAAGGACTTTGACTATCTTTGGGAACCATATATGAAAATTATGTAAATTGTGTGTTTGTAAACATGCATCTTATTTTTTTATTGTATTATTTTTTTTTGTTGTTGTTATTTTGTCATTATCTATTTTTAATTGTTTCAATTCATTATTTTAATTTATATATATATTTAAGTTATGTCATTTGAATGTGTATATGTTTATATACATATATAAAAAGGGTGTGGATGTGTGCTGTAGAAAAAAAATAATAAAAGCACTTCTTTGGCAGAGTAATTTACAACAGCTCTGAATGTGGCTCAGCCAATCAGATTCAAGGACTAGAACTATCAATAACTAAAAATAAATAAATAAAACAGTTCAGTACTAATAGCGAAATGGTTTCCAAGTAACAGCTGTATGTTTATAAAATATTTTACAGCAGCTCTGAATGTGGCTCAGCCAATCAGAATCAAGGGCCGGAAATATCTGCAAATATTTTCCACTAAGAAATAAAAAAAATAAGAAAATAAAACCGTTTCTTTGGCTCAGTGTTGATAGCGGAACATTTGCAAACCAACAGGTATTTGCTTGTAGAGTATTTTACAGCAGCTCTAAACGTGGCTCAGCCAATCAGAATCAAGGACTGAAACTAATCATACTATTCACGCACTCACACACTAACACACAAGCAAATAAAACTCTTTCTTTTGTTCAGTACTGCTAGCGAAATGGTTACCAAGCAACAGGTGTATGTTTGTAGAGTATTTTACAACAGCTCTGAATGTGGCTCAGCCAATCAGAATCAAGGACTGGAACTATTCATATATATTTTACAAAAAACAAACAAAGAATGCAAATAAAACCCTTCGTTTGGCTCAGTACAGATAGTGGAAAATTTGTAAAGCAACA
Source organism: Danio jaintianensis (assembly GCA_903798115.1). Classification (NCBI taxonomy): domain Eukaryota; kingdom Metazoa; phylum Chordata; class Actinopteri; order Cypriniformes; family Danionidae; genus Danio; species Danio jaintianensis. Next base: position 28,368 of record CAIGQV010019804.1, on the reverse strand, counting down.
GGTGTGTGTTTATAGAATATTTTACAACAACTCTGAATGCAACTCATTCATTTTCTTTTTCGGCTTAGTCCCTTTATTAATCTGGTGTCGCCACAGAGGAATGAACCGCCAACTTATCCAGCATTTGTATTACATAGCGGATGCCCTTCCAGCTGCAATCCATCACTGGGAAACACCCATACACACTCATTTACACACATACACTACAAACAATTTAGCTCACCCAATTCCCCTATAGCGCATGTGTTTGGACTGTGGGGGAAACCGGAGCACCCGGAGGAAACCCACGCCAACACGGGGAGAACATGCAAACTCCACACAGAAACGCCAACTGACCCAGCCGAGGCTCGAATCAGTGACCTTCTTGCTGTGAGGCGATCGTGCTACCCACTGCGCCACCATGACACCCTGAATGCAGCTCAGCCAATCATAATAAAGAACTGGAACTATCTGGAACTTCTATAAAGTTAAATAGATAAAACATGCTAAATACTATTTAAAAGAAATAGAATAGGGCTGCACGTTACAGGGAAAGTAAGCGATATTGTTGTTGAGTGTTGTGACTATTTCTTACAATATAACTTTAAAAACAACACTATTTTATCAGAAATTAAAATATATATATTGATGTAATAATCACACTAAAATAAACCGTTAATATATATTTTTCTGAGCTATTTAAATAAAAATAAAAATAAAAAAACCAAGTCAAGATGCAAATATTTAGACTTTAAAACACCATGAACGACTGGAAACCTCTGTGGAAATTCTGATTCTGATTGGCTGTTGTGAATTTCCTCTTTTGTCTCCTTTGTCTCTGTTTAACAAAGAGAAGAGTGTTTTAACACATTTCTAAGTATAATAGTTTTAATAACTCATTACTAATAACTGATTTCTTTTCTCTTTGCCATGATGACAGCACATAATATTTGACTAGATATTCTTCAAGACACTAGTATTCAGCTTAAAGTGACATTTAAAGGCTTAACTAGGTTAATTAGGGTAAAGTTAGGGTAATTAGGCAAGTCATTGTATAACAGTGGTTTGTTCTGGAGACAATCCAACACTAATATTGCTGAAGGGGGCGAATAATATTGACCTTAAAATGGGTTTAAAAACATTAAAAACTGCTTTTATTCTAGCCGAAATCAAACAAATAAGACTTTCTCCAGAAGAAAAAATATTATAGGAAATACTGTGAAAATGTGCTTGCTCCATTAAATATCACTTGTAATAATTAATCATTTTGACCTTAACTGTATATTGTATATACTATTATCGTGATAATGATCATGTTTCGATATATTAGAAGAAATAATGCTTCAGTGAAGCACAAGCATCCAATTCAATGAACTGCAGTCATGGGAATTTAAAGACTTCATGTGTATAAAACAGTCTTTTATTTCAACATCTCCTTCCTGCTCGGACACGCTCATGTAACAGTGTTTAAGTTGGCATGCTGTGCTCACAGGCCTAAAGAAGGAGCGTACTAAAAGCTGAAAGATGAAGAGGAAACGTCGTAAGGTTGAGTTAAACACACAGCTGAAGCTAGAGATGCTGCGCCAGATCACACCAATCCATGAAGAGTGTCTGTACGCTCTAAAAAATGCAAGGATGTATGGAATTGCTCGTAAGTTAAATTATTCACTTTTTTAGAAATTTAAGTCGATTGAACATGAAACAATAAGTAGTTTGAACAAGCAGCAAAAGTATTTTTATTGCACATGCATTGAGACTCCACCAGATCGTTTCTCTCGCTTTATCAGAGCCAGCGCACAGTGGAAAACCTGAGACATAACCACACATCTGTTAGCAATCACACCAACGCTGATCCTACAATACAATGGCTTGTGCCCGACTTTTAGCAGCCTTCAGGTTTTTATGGATAATTGAAAACAAATTAAATAAAATACAGTCCTGAAAATAGAATTTAAAGTTGGCCCTATTATGCACCTTTATACAAGATGTAAAATGCATCTCTGCTGTCTCTCGAGCGTGTGTTTCAGTTTGAGCTGAAAATAGCACACAGATAATGTTTTCTAACTCTCTGAAACTGACCCTTTTAGGCTTTGATCCTAATTGTGGCGTTTTGGTGACTGTCGCTTTAAATTCAAACGAGATTGTGCTCTTTTCAGAGGAGGGCGGAGCTACAAACGCCTCCATCACCGTAGCAACAGATTGAAAACAGGACTAGGGTTATGTGTGCTTCAGTGTCAGTATGTGCTTGATGCTTGTGTCAGTCTATGGAGACTCCTGTCGCTGTTCATTTGTGCTTCATCTAAAACTCCACATCTATAATCCTCTTAGTCTATGCTGACATTATCTTCAGCAGCTCAAACACTCTAATGGCTAATGGACAGACGGCTGCTTCTCACTCAGGGCTGCTGTTTATGTTAATGAGGGAGAGATGGTCACTAGTGGGCGGGGCTTTCCCCCTCTGATGACACATACAAAGCGAGAATGTCAATCAAAGTGTTTCTGCAGACTGTTTTCATCAAGTCTGATTATAACAAATACAATTGATTTTTACCATTATAAGCTAATTATATTCACACACTGCTGACACACAACTGTGTTTAAACCTCTTATAAAAGTGATTTTTACATAATAGGTCCTATTTAATTCTTGCTTGAGAAGTTACACACAAAAAAAAGACTTTTGGTGTTGTAAAATCTGATAAACTTACTGTCATCATTTTAAAAATGGTAATATTAAATGTCAAGGATAACTAGAACTTTAAGTAATTTAAAAATATATATTTATTCACATTTACTTCATGTAATAAATGAACTGATTTTTTTACTTTGTTTATTTTTTATTCCATCCAACCTAAAAGAAATAAGCCTTTCTCCAGAAGAGAATATAATAGCACTTGGGATAGCACTGTTACAGCACTTGGGGACATATTTGAAAAATAATTATTAATTTCCCAAGAGGGCGAATAATTTAGCAGTACATTAAACAGTACATACAATTTTGAGGCTGTGCTTGTTAAACAGAGTATTTTTATGCTCTATTATAAAATATGCCAATCAAAATGAATTATAATTTATATTATATTTATTTTTAAATTTTTTTATAAAAGTCAGTAGTAAGTCACAAACCTACAACACAGAAAATAGTGGAAATCAGTGCAGGTCACACATATTTGCCGCAAACACACATCTGTTAGCAATCACAGCTTTCAGGTTTATAATTGGAAACCAAAAATAATAAATACAGACCTGAAAATAGAATTGAATTTTGCTTGAGGATTTACATACAATATCTAATCAAGGGTACAATACAAGGGTGAAATGACTGGCAATTCATTCATTTATTAATTTTCTTTTCGGCTTAGTCCCTTTATTAATCAGGGGTCGCCACAGCGGAATGAACCGCCAACTTATCCAGCACATGTTTTACACAGCGGATGCCCTTTCAGCCGCAACCCAACACTGGGAAACACCCATACACTCTGCCAATTTAGTTCATCAATTCCCCTATAGCGCATGTGTTTGGACTGTGGGGGAAACCGGAGCACCCGGAGGAAACCCACGCCAACACGGGGAGAACATGCAAACTCCACACAGAAATGCCAACTGACCCAGCCGGGACTCGAACCAGCGACCTTCTTGCTGTAAGGCGATCGTGCTACCCACTGCGACACCGTGATGCCCTAGACTGGAAATTGTTCAATTCAGTTCAATTCAATTCATGTTTATTTCTATAGCACTTTTACAATGTAGATGGCGTCAAAGCAGCTTAACATAGAAGTTCTATTAAATTGAAACGATGTCAGTCCAGTTGAAATTGTTTAACGTTTCAAAAATCAAGATTCAAGCCTTTCAGATGTCTGATCAATTTGATTTCGGCTTCTTTCATAATTAACATTATATCAGAATGAAGATAATTACGGGGCAGTCGTGGCCTGGTGGTTAGAGTGTTGGACTCGTGATCCGAAGGTTGCTGGTTCGATACTCGGTACCAGCGGGAATTGGGGGTGGGGGGAGTGAATGACCAGCACTCTCCACCACCCTCAATACCACGACTGAGGTGAGTCCTTGAGCAAGGCACCGTTCCCCCCAACTGCTCCCCGGGCGCCGCAGCATGGCTGCCCACTGCTCCGGGTGTGTGTTCACGGTATGTGTGTGTTCACTAACTGTGTGTGTGCACTTGGATGGGTTAAATGCAGAGCACAAATTCCAAGTATGGGACACCATACTTGGCCACACTTCACTTCACTTCACTTCATTATGCTGAAGCACTTTTTAAAAGCAAAAAAATGAAGCATTCATACACTAAATATAATAAAAAAAATTTTTAATGAACCTCTAAACATTGCAAAATCAAGTTTAATGATGCAAAACTACTTTACTTGGTAAATGTATGTCTTCTGATGAATGATACTGATGTCAATAATAAATCCAATACAGGCTCATTGTGGATAGGAACCCCTGTCTACATTTCTAGAGAGCGCAAATTATATAGCCAGAGGTATTTCTGGCTGCATTTCGTCTTTAAAACGAACACTATGGGGTGGTATGACGCTGCCGATGGCTTCTTTTTCTTTTAGCGCTACCACTGACCTCTTACCTCCGTACGGACGGGTTTTCCAGTGTTACCAGTTTGCCCAATAGCTCGCTGCGTACGTTGGCGGACTTGGGACATGGAGCGGAGTTGACCGCGATGATGGAGTCCGGTAAAGAACGGTTCCAGAAACCAGCTAAAGCTAAAGCAAAAGAATAAATAAATAAACAACAGGGTGAAAACGTGGTGAAATCACGGGTCCACAACTGCTTTTCTTTTTCCAGATTGCTTTTGAAAACACTGTCGGTTGGGTTTAGGGAAGGGACTGGGTGGGTCTGTCGGTCTGTCAGTCAGTCGGTCGACAGCAAGCTGGCCTGGTCGGCTGAAGTGTATATTGCACCCTCTGGTGGATTTATGCGAGAAGAGGACGCGCAAGAGAAAGTTGAGACCATCAAAAAGCGTACACAGCGGCCTCTGGTGGATTTGCAAAAACAAAAGTTGCGAACAGACGTACATCCAGTTACGCATTTCGATGTCCCCAGAAATGTAGACCTGGGTACGTATCCTTAATGAGCCTGGGTTGAATAAATACATCTAAACAGAAAGTTACCATGTACAGTCGTGGCCAAAAGTTTTGAGAATGACACAAATATTAGTTTTCACAAAGTTTGCTGCTAAACTGCTTTTAGATCTTTGTTTCAGTTGTTTCTGTGATGTACTGAAATATAATTACAAGCACTTCATACGTTTCAAAGGCTTTTATCCACAATTACATGACATTTATGCAAAGATTTGCCCTTCTTTTTCAGGACCTCTGCAATTCGACTGGGCATGCTCTCAATCAACTTCTGGGCCAAATCCTGACTGATAGCAATTTCCAGATGCCCCAAACAATCGGAAAGGGGCTTCATCTGAGAATATGACTTTGCCCCAGTCCTCAGCAGTCCATTCGCCATACTTTTTGCAGAAGATCAATCTGTCCCTGATGTTTTTTTTGGAGAGAAGTGGCTTCTTTGCTGCCCTTCTTGACACCAGGCCATCTTCCAAAAGTCTTCGCCTCACTGTGCGTGCAGATGCGCTCACACCTGCCTGCTGCCATTCCTGAGCAAGCTCTGCACTGGTGGCACTCCGATCCCGCAGCTGAATCCTCTTTAGGAGACGATCCTGGCACTTGCTGGACTTTCTTGGATGCCCTGAAGCCTTCTTAACAAGAATTGAACCTCTTTCCTTGAAGTTCTTGATGATCCTATAAATTGTTGATTTAAGTGTAATCTTAGTAGCCACAATATCCTTGCCTGTGAAGCCATTTTTATGCAACGCAATGATGGCTGCACGCGTTCCTTAGCAGGTCACCATGGTTAACAATGGAAGAACAATGATTTCAAGCATCACCCTCCTTTTAACATGTCAAGTCTGCCATTCTAACCCAATCAGCCTGACATAATGATCTCCAGCCTTGTGCTCGTCAACATTCTCACCTGAGTTAACAAGACGATTACTGAAATGATCTCAGCAGGTCCTTTAATGACAGCAATGAAATGCAGTGGAAAGTTTTTTTTCAGGATTAAGTTAATTTTCATGGCAAAGAAGAACTATGCAAGTCATCTGATCACTCTTCAGAACATTCTGGAGTATATGCAAATTGCTATTATAAAAACTTAAGCAGCAACTTTTCCAATTTCCAATATTTATGTCATTCTCAAAACTTTTGTCCATGACTGTATATTGTCAATAAGCATTAATTTATTTAAAAGTACTTTATTGTGCTACATACAAGTGCACATACAGTTTAAGACAAAATTATTTTAATCATTTTCAATTATTTCCCAATGTTGTTCAACAGAGATTTTCTAAACATAATAGTTTTAATAACTGATTTCTTTTGTCTTTGCCATGATGACAGTACATAATATTTGACTAGTTATTTTGCAGGATACTAGTTTTCAGCTTAAAGTGCAACTTAAAGGCTTTACTAGGGTATTTAGTTTAATTAGGCAAGTCATTGGACAACAGTAGATTGTTCTGAAGACAATCTGAAAAAAAAAATTCTTAAGGAAAGGCTAATAATTTTAATCACAGTAGTTTTGACTTAAAAAAAAATCCAGCCAAACTAAAAGAAACAAGACTTTCTCTGAAAGAAAATAACAAAATAAACATCACTTAAAATATAACATTAAATGCCTTAAACTGAACATAAAAGCGAGGCTGTGCTTGTCAAACTGATTAAAACTATTAAAAAAAAGCCAATCAATATAATTTTCTATTAAAGTCAGAAGTAACCCACAGATCTACAAAACTCAGAAAACAGTGTAAATGAGTGCAGAACACACATATCTGCACGTACAGAAGGAAAAACACCTCAATAATCCACCGATTCAGAGCACAGCTGGAATTCCTGGCGCTCCAATTACTCCCGTTCCTTTGTTTTGTGCAAGAAGGAAATCTTCCACGGCAGATTCTCCCAAATCGGCTCGGCACACGTGTGATGGTTCGGGGAAAAAGCTATGAATAATAGATTTGAGGCTGTTGCCTCCTGTGGCGAGGTGATCACTTAATTAGCCATGATTAGCAGAGCTCAAACCCCTAGCGAACAGACCACACAACTCCAGTCAAAACTCATCTCATATCTCATATTCAGCGTGACCTACTTCATTTAAGGGGGAGCGATAAATATTGACTTTCTGTACTGAATATACCTCCAGTCTGAGACAAGAAACGCCCTCAAATAGTTGTAATTACTAAGCAAAAGTTGATCTAATCTTTAGTGCTACATCAAAGTGGAAGAAATCGCTATTCCCATGAGCGCCGGTGGATAATTAGTCCAACAATATTCATCCTCCTGCTGTCATTATTTATTTTAATCAGATCATATAATGAATAATTTATTAATTTAAGCACTCTATTTCTATTTCAGAATCAGTGTCAATTATTGAGACAAAAATCGGCTGAATTTATACTAAAATAGCAGAATGGGGTCAATAAATGTTGTGTCTGATGATGTCGTCTTTACTTAAAATGAAACGATAGCGTTGATAAACTGATTTACAAAAATGGATCAGTACTGTATATGGTATCTCAGTATGGACAGAACTCTAGGGGAGTTTTTTAACAGTAGATGGCGCTCTAGGGGAGTTTTTAAAAGCAGACGGCGCTCTAGGGGAGTTTTTAACAGTAGATGGCACTCTAGGGGAGTTCTTAACAGCAGGCGGCGCTCTAGGCTAGTGTTTAACAGTAGATGGCACTCTAGGTTAGTTTTTTAACAGTAGATGGCACTGTAGGGGAGTTTTTAACAGTAGATGGCGCTCTAGGGGAGTTCTTAACACCAGGCGGCGCTCTAGGCTAGTGTTTAAGAGTAGATGGCACTCTAGGCTAGTTTTTTAACAGCAGATGGCACTCTTGGCTAGTTATTAAACAACAGATAGCACTCTAGGCTAGTGTTTAACAGCAGATGTTACTCTGTGCTAGTTTTTAACAGCAGGCGGCACTCTAGGCTAGTTTTTAACAGCAGGCAGCACTCTAGGCTAGTTTTTAACAGCAGGCGGTGCTCTAGGCTAGTGTTTAACAGTAGATGGCACTCTAGGTTCGTTTTTAACAGTAGATGGCACTCTAGGGGAGTTTTTAAACAGCAGGCGGCACTCTAGGCTAGTTTTTAACAGTAGATGGCACTCTAGGTTCGTTTTTTAACAGTAGA